>OX637582.1:4021235-4497484 GCA_951800085.1 Comarum palustre | reverse complement strand
TATATATATATATATTATATATATATATATATATCTAATCCTAGTTAGGCTAGAATACATAAATCTAATCCTAGTTAGGCTAGAATACATGCATATATAGATTTCCTAATTAACCTAGACATAGTATAGCCCACGTGATCAAGATGGGCTTCCAATGGGTTTTGGTCCACCTTCAAGATAAAGCCAATATTCAATAATCTTCACCTTGGCTTTAACTTGATACAAATCCTCCATAGTAGAAATTCAAACCATTCGCCGCTCTGACATCCCCGTAGGGATCTTCAAACTTTACAAACACTAATCAAGTCCAAGCAATGCTTGAACTTGCTGAATGGAACTGGCTTTGTCAACATATCTGCAGGATTATCTTCAGTCCCAATCTTGAGGAGTTGAATGTCACCATCCTCCACCATTTGACGAATCTTGTGATATCTGACACGAATATGTTTAGTACGTGCATGAGTAACCTGGTTCTCTGCTAAATGAATAGCACTTTGACTATCACAATGAATATCCACATATTCTTGAATAAGTCCCAAGTCCTCAAGCAAACCACGAAGCCAAATTGCTTCTTTTGCACCCTCTACTGCTGTCATATATTCAGCTTCTGTAGTCGACAAAGCAATTGTATGCTCCAAGTTTGACTTCCAACTCACCGGTCCACTAGCAAGAGTAAACACATAAGCTATAGTAGACCGACTCTTATCCAAATCACCTGCGTAATCAGAGTCCACATATCCAACAACACATTGATTCGTCTTATCCTGCTGAAATACTAATCCAACATCCACAGTACCAAAAATATACCGTAGAATCCACTTCACAGCTTGCCAATGGCCTCTACCTGGATTATGCATATATCTAAACACCATACTTACAGCCTGTGAAATATCAGGTCTAGTACACACCATACAGTACATCAAGCTACCAACAGCACTGGCATAAGGAACTTTAGCCATATATTGCTTCTCATCATCTGTGCTAGGAGACATAGTAGCATCAAGTTTAAAATGAGAGCTAAGAGGTGTACTTACAGGTTTAGTTTTATCATCCATGCCAAACCGATGTAGTACCTTCTTCAAATATTGCTTCTGTGACAAACAAACTCTGCCTCTTGATCTATCTCTCTCAATTTCCATGCCCAAAATCTTTTTAGCCTCTCCCAAGTCCTTCATCTCAAATTCACGACTCAATTGTGACTTCAATTTCTCTATCTCCACCTTGCTCTTAGATGCAATTAACATGTCATCAACATATAAGAGCAAATAAATAAAGGTCTCATTCTGTAGCTTGCGAAAATAAACACATGGATCATAATGACTCCTGGTGTACTTCTGACCTGACATGAACTTATCAAACCGCCTATACCACTGTCTTGGAGACTGTTTCAATCCATATAAAGATCTCTGCAATTTACAAACTCAATTTTCCTTACCCGCAACCTTAAATCCTTCCGGTTGGGTCATGTAAATTTCTTCTTTTAATTCTCCATGTAGAAAAGCAGTTTTCACATCAAGCTGTGCTAACTCAAGATCATATTGAGCAACCAAGGCTAATAAAATACGAATAGAAGAATGCTTAACAACAGGAGAAAATACCTCATTGTAGTCAATTCCTTCCTTTTGTGCGTAGCCTTTAGCTACCAGTCTAGCCTTGTACCGTGATCCTTCCTTTTTAGCAAATACCCATTTACAACCAATTGCTCTCTTCCCATGCGGTAACTGAACCACCTCCCACGTTTTATTCTTGTAAAGAGAGTTCATCTCCTCACCCATAGCTTTCTCCCACTCAACATAATCTGCATGTACGACAGCTTCTTCATAGGTAGTAGGAATTTCTTCTTCAGTAATGGGAAGTGCATAAGTCACCATATCATTAAGCCAAGCTGGCTTTGGAGCATTCCTTTTTCCCTTTCTCGATGCAATAGGTTTGTCTTGTTGTGTAGGCTCTTGCGTTGGAGCCTCTACTTCAACACTCATGTCCTTATTATTTGAATTATCTGACTCAACTGTAGGACTCACTGGATCAACTGGAGTTTCAACAACTTTTCTCTGAACCTCCACCTGCTGCAAGTTCTCTTTGGTCTTTCTTTGCTCTTCAGAAATTTTCTGCTTATTCTGATCAACCATAATTGCTTCATCAAAAGTAACATCTCTGCTCACAACAATTTTCTTCTTATCCGGACACCAAAGCTTGAACCCTTTAACACCATCACTAAATCCTAAGAATTTTGCTTTCTTGGCCCTTGGATCAAGCTTGCTTTCTCTGACATGAAAATAAGCAGGACAACCAAAAATATGAAGATAACTATAATCAGTAGCTGGTTTACCAGACCATACCTCCATGGGAGTTTTACCCTCAATTGCAGAACATGGCAATCTATTAATTAGATGACCTGCATATGTGACTGCCTCAGCCCAAAACTCCTTGCCTAAACCAGCATTAGACAACATACATCTGACTTTCTCCAATAAAGTCCTATTCATACGCTCAGCCACCCCGTTCTGCTGCGGTGTCCCTCTAACTGTGAAGTGTCTCACAATGCCCTCATCCTCGCATAATTTGAAGAACGGATCAGATTTATATTCACCACCATTATCTGACCTGAGCCTCTTAATTTTCCGACCGGTCTGAGTCTCAATCATCTTCTTCCACTTCACAAATATATCTAAGACTTCATCTCTATGCTTCATGGTGTACACACATACTCTTCTAGAGAAGTCATCAACAAAAGAGACATAATAATGCATACCTCCTTTAGATGCTGTTTGGGTAGGTCCCCATACATCTGTGTGAACATAGTCTAGAGCTCCTTTAGTCTGATGGACTGCGGTGCCAAATTTAACTCTAGTCTGCTTACCCAAAACACAGTGTTCACAAAATTCCAATTTGCAAGTCTTTGCACCTTTCAATAAGCCTTGCTTCACTAATTTCTGCATTGCTTTCTCACCAGCGTGACCAAGACGCATATGCCATAATCTGGTAGTGTCTGCATCATCTGCAGTCTCAGAAACTGCCGTCTCACTTGTCACAGTACTCCCTTGTAGAAAATACAAGTTTCTTTCTCTAGTACCCTTCATCAAAACAAGTGAACCAGAAACAACTTTAGCAACACCATCCTTCAAAGTAATTGTGTGCCCCTTTGATTCCAAAGTACCCAAAGAGATCAGATTTTTCTTCAAGTTCGGAACATACCGAACATCAGTCAATTTTCTAACAACCCCATCATGAATCTTGAGACGAACTGTACCAATCTCTTTAGTTCTGCAAGGACTATCATCTCCCATAAGAACTACTCCACCATTTAATTCCCTCAAAGAAGAGAACCATTCCCTGTTGGGACACATGTGGTGAGTACAACCCGAATCCATAATCCACTGATTAGAATAATCACGTGTAGGTGAACTTGCTAGAGCCAAATCGATCTCATCATCTTCAAAATCTTCGAAAACCGAAGAACAACTCAATGCAAAACCAAAGTCATCATCATCTTCAAATTTTGCCATATTTACTTCAGAACCCTTCTTGTCTCTAGTCTTCAACTTGGGACAATCTTTCTTCCAATGACCCTTTTGACGACAAAAGGCACACTCATCTTTTGCAGGAAATTTAGCTCTTGACTTGGAACGCGACTTACCTCGATTTCCACCAAACTTTCTATCTTCTAATCTGCCTCTTGCAACAAGTACTTGTGCTTCACCACCTGAACCCCTTTGCAACTGCTTCTCCTTCTTCCGACATTCATTATTAATCAATGAATTACACACATCATCAAACTGCACTTCATTATTTCCATGCAGCAAAGTTGTAATCAAATGCTCATACTCGTCAGGAAGAGAATTAAGCAAACATAAAGCTTTATCCTCATCATTAATTTGCACATCCAAATTAACCAAATCTGCAAGTATCTTATTGAAATCACTTATGTGTTCAGACATAGAAATACCTTGTCTGTAGTTGAATCGGAAAAGCCTTCTCTTCAGGTGAAAGCGGTTTTCAGCACTCTTGATCATGTACTGGTCCTCCAATTTCTTCCACATATCCTTTGCTGAAGTTTCCTTCATGATAAAGAATTTCACACTCTTTGCAAGACATAATCTGATAGAACAACAAGCCCACTTATTAATCTGCTTCCACTGCGCCTCGGTCATATCTGCTGGTTTCTCTTCGAGAGCTATATCCAATTCTTGTTGACACAAGACATCCATCATCTCACACTGCCACATACCAAAATTATTTGTTCCATCGAACTTCTCAACTTCAAATTTGGCATTGCCAACAGATGGCTTAGCATGTGTAGACTATGTCCCTTTCTTCTTCTTATCAACTTCAGCACCTTCACCGTCACTCATGATTTCCAATCAATAATCAACTCTCAAATCAGAACAGGCTCTGATACCAGTTTGTTATGCGGAAGCGTAAACAAACGACAATATTGATATGGAACAATTTGGATAATCGAAGAACGGTAAAGAAAATAGAAGACAAGAACACAAGATTTTATAGTGGTTCACCCAATGAATGTGATTGAGCTACGTCCACTCTCGAAGCCGGCAAAGAATTCCACTATAACAATTGGAGAGAATACAATAGAGTTTTATGGCAAAACTCTCGACCACCCAAAACCCCAATGCTATGCATTCTCTGCTGATAGAGAAAGATAGCTTTGCTCTAGGTTAAACTATTTCTCTCTCTCTCTATTCATTGACAGCAGCACATATATATATATATATATATATATATATATATATATCTAATCCTAGTTAGGCTAGAATACATATATCTAATCCTAGTTAGGCTAGAATACATGCATATATAGATTTCCTAATTAATCTAGACATAGTATAGCCCACGTGATCAAGATGGGCTTCCAATGGGTTTTGGTCCACCTTCAAGATAAAGCCAATATTCAATATAAACGACAGTAGCAGTTGATGACAATGGACAGAGTATAGTGATTAGGACGAATTCCGGAGAGAAGCATTTGGGAATTAAGAGAGAGGACTGTTGGATAGTGCTTGAGTTTGACAAGAGGAGCCAATATCTGAGTAAAAAGAACAACAGAACGTCTCTGAAGCATTTCATCGAACGCCTTCAAGGCATCCTCGGCATTACTCACCTTGGGCAACGAGGGTCGATTTCGTAGATGGGTTTCTCTCGAATGAAACAAAGCCATGGAATTCATGATGGTAAAGGGAAGACAAGAAAGCCTACCTCGAGTGTTGCTGATGCGCATCATCTTCAGATTCAAGAATTGAGCTTTGTTGCGTCTCAATACCACTGATACGTATTAACTGCTTGCTTTTCCTCTGGTGGTATTTTGCTTCAATGCCAGTACACCACCCAGTTTATTACATCTAGTTATCTCAATTTTACACATGGTTTCCCGAGCTTTTTTTAGAGAAAATGATTCACAGTATCTGCTTTTAAGATTGAAGGCTTTCCCTAATCTCTGCTTTTAAGATTTAATGACGTAATAGAGATACAAAAATGTAATAAAGAAACATGATTAATTAGAAAAATCTAACGGATACTTTAACCAAAGAAGTACCAAGTACTAGACACAAATTTGGCAACGCCGCCCTCATTTCAATATTGGAGCAAATGATCGTTATTCAAACTGTCATGCTCCCATTTCAGGAAAACGTAAATTTTCAGACCATTCGTCACTATAACCGACCTCTTAATTTTAGAGTCATAAAAATAAGAAAAATTATATAAACTGTATATCAATTTTGCTTCACTCATAATTAAGGTGTCTGAACTTTGTTAAATAACATATTAGTACATAAACTAACAAGTTATGTCTAATTTTCATACATGTCATTATAATACTGTTAAAAGTAATTGTTTCTCTTTTTTAGATCTTTTCTTTTAAAAAAAAAGATCAAGGGATTTCACTCATATCTTTATGGTGACTCGAACTCATGACTTCGTCAATATGTAATTGATGAGCTTGAGATCTCTCTCTTACTAATTCTCTAATTAATCTCTCTTGCTCTCTTATCAGCAAGCAACTATCTAGAATTCTTTTTTTCCTCATATACCAGCAAGTAGCAATCCATAAAACGGAGGTTAAATTGTAACCAAATAATTTTTCTTCTAGGTGTCAAATCGGTTAACTTATTTGATCGTTAACACCTTAATTAGAAAAAAAATACTCTTTAAAAGAAAAAAAATATCTCATAAAAAAATATTAACTTTTAACGGTGTTATAACGACATGTACGAAAATTAAACCTAACTTGTTAGTTAATGTACTAATATGTTATTTAACAAAGTTCAGACACCTTAATTATGAGTGGAGCAAAGTTGATGTATTATTTGTGCAATTTTTCCTAAAAATATTAAGTCAAAATAATTACACCATTTCTATGTATACCCTTCTGGTTAACTTGCATATATACCCTTTGAAAACCTGTACAAGGAATTAACCCAACAGCCGAGTGAGTGATCGGAAACTTGCTTGGATTCTGAACAAATCTTTGAAGCCAATGAAATCAGGTGTTGTTTAGCAATGGAGTTTCACACATTGCATGCCACGCAAAAACAAAGAAGCGAGGCTCCCAACTAGGCTACAAAAGCAAGCCCCGGCATCTCTTCATCATGATCAAATGACAGGCAATGCTGGCAACAAACCTTTTCTCGAATACTCCTAACGCAATTCCATTACTTTCCCCCGTAGTAATTCGATCTCCCGCATCAATGGGAGAGAAAATGGAGAAAGATGGTAAATATTTTGATGGCCTCAGTCGAATAACTGAAATGTGATCTGGTAAAATAAATTAAAATAAAATAATTTTTTCTACATATAAATTAATTTATTATATAAATTAGTATGATTCGAACTAGCACTCTTTTAGAGACCACCAAAAATGTTTTCCGCTGGACTACACCAGTTACACTGATGTTGGTAACATTTTGATGTACAAAAAGGCCGACATTGCTACAGAATAAGTAAAGAAGAAGCTAGCATTAACCGGCAGCCTAGCTTCTACTAGCTTCAGCTGTAATGATCTGTGCTGATCGATTTTCCTTTGTGCTTGTTTCTTGTTGCTACAAAATACATGCATGCATATCTTCTGTAACTTTTTCAAATCTGAACTACAAGAAATATCTTCTGTAACTTTTTCAAATCTGAAGAACTACGACTACAAGAACCGTATTTCAAGTACTGAGCCATAAAAAGGAAGAGCAACACATCAACTTTGAGCCATCTCTACCTCAAGTCTAGTTCATAACAAATACCAGACGTCGTTCCTAATCTTGCATCAACTGAAAGCCAAACATCTCAAAGACTAGATACGAGTCCTGGTTGAGAACTTAAAATGTGCGCCTCTGTTAAAAACATCTCAGATATAAAATCTTTAAAGTTCTGATTTGAAACTGCTATCCTTATCTCGAATGCAAAGTTGCTAAACGACGCAATTCTTAAATTGAACCAATAGATCCAAGCATACAGAGTCATGGAATCACATTTTTAAACTTCAGAAACTTGACTCAGTAGCCCCTCCCATTGTACAGGCGGGAAAAAATTCATCCTTTATGTACAAAGGCCAACATCATCTGTCCCAATCTTAAAAAAGATATCTAGAATGTCTCTCCCCCTCGAAACTTTCGTAATAGTTCATAAATAAAAATTACAAAACACCCATGGGCCAATTGTAACTGTGGACTTGCTCTGCTAGCGCAACTACTGCAGATTGCCAGAATCGACATTTCTCCAACTAATCAGAAGTCAAATTCTCCGGTCACCTGCAATGAGCATTTAAGAATGAACTCATGAGCGTTATAAACGAAGTAAAAAAGCATGCAACAACATCAATTCTTTAGAGTGAACTTCACCTTGTTAAAAAGGACATCCTTGTTGTTTATGTGCATAATGCCATCCTTCAGTGTGCACTTCCACCTGCTCTTGGTGCGTGTCACCTAACAAATCAAAAATGTGAGAAGAATAAACATATTGCAGCAGCCTACCAGATCTAACCTGTTTGAGAATACCAACTAGATACAGGAAAGAAAACATAGTAGTGTTCATTATACATTAGAAGAGGGATTACAAGTTTACAACAGAGAAAGAGTGTGTGTGTGTGAGAGAGAGAGACCTTATCAAACTGAGCCAATACCAAATGCTGTGTGTTCAGCTCCTCTCCTTGGTCCACATCATCCAGTTCATCGTCGTCGTTTTCATTCAATGGGGGCTCATCGTCCTCATCATCTCCAACATCATTCTGAACAACAGGAGCTGGAGTGACTGGTACATCTGGCGAATAAATAAATTATATTAGTAGAAGAATCAAATTCTAAGAGACGCAAGTTACCCTGATATAAAATAATCTAATATGTCATGGTTCAAAATGTATCACAACGTTTCATAATTACCAATGGGAGCTGGTGTGTTGGCAATGTTGTAGTCTTCATTGAAAGCTCCTTGATAATTGTATATCTGCAATCATCATATAATGGTCAACAAATATTTCCACTCTAGGGAGAGAGAAGTCCAAACATGAACACCCGTCTTCAGTACATAAATAAGTACAACTCTCTAGAGATACAGATTTCATATTTTACACAAGTTAGACTATCACGATAATTATTCAAAACTTAAAAGCTCTAACACGCCCGAATTCAATATCTGAACAACTTGCTTAACCTAACAAATGTTATCCAGTGAACCTCATTTACGTAAATACCAACATACATGTAAGTGAGTCAGACATCATCAAGTCCAGGCGAATTATTGACACAAAAAGAATAAACAAAAGGCCGCACCCACAATAAAAAGAAGCATAATTATGTGCTACATTGAGAATTTTGAGCACTGTCTTTACATTGGGAGTAGAAAGCTCCTCGTAGGGATCAGGGATTGGCCCATCAAGTTGAGGAATCTTGGGTGTACAAGCAGACACCTTACCGTGCGCACGTCTAATAGAAGTGCTCCCTCCACAAATCTGAAAGGTCAGTAACAAAATGTGACTCAGAGATCTGTATGAAATCAACAAGGAACTGTGTCATATCCATGACTCGTGCTGATCCAGAAGTGATCAGCAAAGCTTACTGCTTGAACTAGTAGAGAAAAAGATCACAGAAAGTTAACATCAAAGCAAACAAGAGGTCCACTTGGAATTAATGGAGAGCTTTCTACAAAGATACCAATGAAACAAGGCCAACATGAGCAGAAACTATAAATTTAAGTAGGTTCAAGAACTACCCAACTACCAATTAATTAGTACCAATACAAACATGTACTTAACATCGGAGAAAGTAACTACTCCACCACCAAGGAGGTTCTGGAGAAACAAAGGCCAATAAATTAGTACAACACCAGAAGATGCCAATAACAAAGGCCTAATGTGCAGAAACAATACTTCCTAGTACACTAAGAATGTTATGGAGGGAAGAAAAAACAATCAGTACAAGACTCTTTAGACCGAAATGAAGAAACAAAACACTGTACAGAAAGCCAGAGCAGTTGATATGTATCGCCTGAAGGAACATCCCTGAACTGCTTGAAAGTAGGCCCTATTGGACGCATTGACTTTAAATATATACATCTTTCAGTACATTCCCATAAGTATGTCACTGATCTTTCCCCCTTTCAGTCTCGACACTGAGCACCTCCTACTTTTGTGCCAACATTCATTGGTAACTTGGCAATTTTACATGGACAAATCATCACCTAAAAATGAAAACATGTACCCCTTTCCCTTTCATTCATATACTTCTTGTCACACCCCGAATCTTTTGAAGTTAATAAAAGTTACCTTTCACAGAGATTTACGAGTTACCGAGGACTTTTAATTTCGATCGGTAATTCGATAAGTTATCGCTCGAGTTAATTTTCGAGTTTTTAAAAGTACTCCAAATACCTGAATCGATGACTCGATGTTGTAGTACGTGTCGACACGAGTCTCCCTGTATTTTCGGAATATTTTTCGGAGCTTCCAGCTAATTTCTGTGAATTTATGAAGTGTATGGTAATTTCCAATTACTATTCCGGTAAATAATTTTTACCATTTTATCATTTACTTTTACCCATCTTAAATCTGAACCGTTAGATTGTTTAGGGTTTTGATCTCAACCGTTGACTCGAGTATAAAAGGATTTAAGGGGAGTTGACTTCGGTCAGAAACCGAAGTGAGGGGTTGACCGGCTGTTCTTCCTCTCGACTCCGTCACTGTGCTCCGATCGCACCTCCGTCAAATGTTCTTCTCTCGGCGGCGCACCGGTGACCCGAGCTTCGCCTCGCCATCCCCAACACGTCTGTGGTTGTGGGTCTCCCTACAAAGCTGCAGAGAGAGAGAATCGGAGGAGAGAAGGCGACTGCCTTCGGTTGGGTTTTCCGGCTTTAGCCGCGACGGCGAGTCTGGATGGGACCGGGAGCTTCGCCTCGTCGTCCTGGTTCTATCTGTGCCCTTAGTTTTCAAAGAAGAGTCTTGAGGAAGGAGTTTCGAACGGAAGAAGATTGAAGCTTCCCGGCCGTCGTTTTGTGTCCTCCGGTCACCGGTGACGACAAGTGAGGTATGAAAGAGCATCTAATCATCGAACTCTGCTCTTCTATATTAGTTGGATTTATGTTGGTTGAGTGGGATTTTGAGCAGGGTGCACAGCCGTGCGTATGTGGGTGTAGAGCGACTGTGTTGGTGCTGGCTGTGTCCTGGTTGTGTGTTGTGCCTCTATTTGAGTTCTTGAGTTCGCTTGGTACTTAGTATTCTTTTCTGGTTGAGAATAGAAGGCATGGACTCTAGGGGAGAGTTGGCAGCAGGGAGGCTGCAAATGGGGTCCTAGGGCTGAGGTTAGACGAGTTTTAGGTAAACTCAATTTCCCCGAGTGTTCTTGTTGTGGTGTTGTTGTTAATCTCTGTTTATCGAATTTGTGTTGTTGTGGTGATTAATCAAGTTGTATTGTTGGTTTTCCTGCATGTGTGGTCGATAACTTGGTGACGAAGGAAACGGGAAAACTCTGGCGAAATTCCGGCACGTTACCGGAATTCGGTGAAACGTAATAGTTCCGGCAGAAAGCCGAAGAGGTAGAAATCGAATCCTTGTTAGGCTTTTAGTCGAAAGGTACGGTTAATTCCTAAGTTGAATAATTACGGAGAAAATTGAACGTAATTAGAAAGTTTCCATTTTGGGAAACGTCCCATGCTAAAGAACACTTGCCATGTTAGGAAACTTTCCACTTTGGGAAAGTTTCCATTAAGGGAAAGTTTCCACTTTGGGAAAGTTGCATTTTCAGAAAAATGGTTAAAGGATTGAAGTCCAATGAATGTGACACCTTTTGGTTAAATGGGTAAAGTGTTAAACTGTTATCGGAAATAGATAACTGGAATTTATGAGAAAATGTTAAATCGGTATATCGACTCGAGGTTATATATATTGATTAATATGTGACACCCTAACGTAAAGTTAAAGTGATAACGGAAAGTTCGGAAGCTGAGTCGGACTTCCGGTAAATTGAGTTAAGAGTCGATAACCGGGAAAGAAAGTCAAAAAGGTTAAAGTGTCATAAAAAGGAACTCAGTCAACTCGTGGTCAAATAGGAGTTCCTGGTCAAACTAAGAAAAGACCAAGTCAACTGTGAACGACTAATATGATGATTTGTTGGTACAGTCTCTGGTCGGACGTGAGACGGTCTCGACTACGCGGTTAGTTCGAGAGTTTCGCTCGAGGAGCTTTCCGAGCGGGCAGAAGGTCGCAATAGTACTGTGAGTGGACATATTATTTTTTAAACGAATGCATGCTTTAATTATTGATTTAATTGCAGGGTTTTTATGATTGTTTCGGGAATTATATTTTCCTCGGGTTCTTGAATGTTTTATTTGGATTTATGCATATATGACGAGGAATGGTTTTACTTATTTGTTTTGGGAAGAGTATTTGAGTAAAGTGTGGTTATGAATTTTTATCAAGGGTTGTCCATTGAATATGCTAGCTAGAGTAGCGTGAGGGCGCTACTAGAGCTCTTAGCTCCGACCCTAGCCTGAGAGGTCAGGCAAACTACGTAGTGCTCTATGAGGGTTGTCCACTATCATTTTACCTAGAGCTCTTAGCTCCGACCCTGGTCTGAGAGGACAGACAAGCCTGAGAGGTCAGGCTGATAATATAAGGGTTGTCCATTACCATTTTACCTAGAGCTCTTAGCTCCGACCCTGGTCTGAGAGGACAGACAAGCCTGAGAGGTCAGGCTGATATTATAAGGGTTGTCCATTACCATTTTACCTAGAGCTCTTAGCTCCGACCTTGGTCTGAGAGGACAGACAAGCCTGAGAGGTCAGGCTGATATTATAAGGGTTGTCCATTACCATTTTATATAGCTAGCATAGCGTGAGGGCGCAACTAGAGCTCTTAGCTCCGACCCTAGTCTGAGAGGTCAGACTTATTATGTTTGTGAACATTTCTCTTCCCATATTCTTTACTTGTTTACCATATCATGCATTTGTGGAATATTTAGTATTTGTGAGCATGCATAAATGATGTTTAAATCAAAACATTTTGGGAGAGCATGAAGTTATTGGCTTTATTGCTTGTGGAGAATTTATAGTGTTTCTTGGCTTATTTTTGTCCACTTACTCTAACAGTTTTTCAATGTTTCTCCCCTGGGCCCTTCGTTTTTAAATGCCCAGTGATGCAGGGTTCTTGAGAGGAGGTCGTGCGCGTACAAGAGTCGAGGCATAGTCGATCAATCTGTCGCTGCTGCAAATTCATTAGGATAATCTTCTTTATAGTCTGCTCTGATTAACTTATTTTAGCTAGTTTAGTAGGTTAGGGAGCAGGATGCCTTCATGAGTTAAGGTTTATTGTTAGATACTCATGGAAGTGCTGAGTTGGAGTGTAGGAAGGGTTGGCCATTTCAAGGGGGTTTCGGTAAGAAGTTCCCTTGAGGTGGTCCCCGCAGGATTTACTTCGAGTTAAAAGAGGTTTAACTCGGGGTGGGTCCTGACACTTCTAGGGTATCAAACCAAATCCAATTAAAAATGGCATCCGATATTATTCAAATTTAAACTTGCTGAAGTATGGCACTTGGGCAATAACGAAGAAACCATCGAAGGAACAAACCTCAATCTCAAAAAACTCAGGTATAGCATCTGCGGCTCCATCTTGCTGGGGAATAAACCCACCAGCTTGATATTGTGGGGGAACTTCTTCACGTTTTCGCTTTCCAGCAGACATAGTGAAGAAGTCCTGAAATTAATATAAATAGTTAGCTATACCAGTAACTGAATTGTATCAACATAAAACAGATTGCATGTCCAGTTTTTCTTCAGAAGATAAAAAAAAAGTAAAGAAGCAATGAAGAAAAAAGTATACAGACCAAATCCATTCAGAAGATGTTTAATCATGAGTTTTCTTCATACCCAGTTTTTTCCCTTTCTGCAATTTCAATTTATTCATTAACAGCATTACCTGTGTCGGGGGTTGATGAGAGGCTCCCCTATCCACCTCATCCCGCCCTTCCACATAAGCTACAAAAATAAGGGTGAATCAATACCCAACCATCATGGAGGGAAAAAAGCTATAACCTAAATATGTATTCGCCTTACCAATATTAACATCAAGTGGGGGCCGCTGGGTCATCCAAGGCGAAGGAGGTTGCTGTGGGAAAAAGAAACAATAGTTAGGTTTTCTTATACTTATCAAACAACCCAAGAAACTAAAAATTTACTTTTATAGGAACTATATAGCCAATGTCCTATTCACTTTTGCATTTATACAGTGATATGTAAATCATCAATATCCATGGAATGTCATTCAATGTGGGTAGTCATATTTACTTAAGTATCAGTATTCATATTTAGGGAAATATTATCATTCCATATTTATGAAATATTCATGTAAAAACCAAATGGAGGCATATTTTAGGGAATTTTGCAATAACTTATTCAAACATGAAATTTTCTGCAAATTAATACTGCTCGAATTGAGAATGTATGTTTCATACACTGATACCATCTAAGATGAATTAGTCTGTGCTACTCTCACTCTGGCACATGTCGTTGCATTTCAATTCTAGTATGCAGAAAGTGGCCAAATAGTCCAAACATAAATTATGGTCAGATTTTATTCTTAAAAGCTTTCAAACCATCAAGTTCTTTCATCAGGGGTATGTATTTTACAAAAGACATTGATTTAGCATAAAATTAGTAGGGCATAATATCCAAATATGTTCTTTGATCATTTCTCAGGTATTGACACATAGAGTAATCAACTCTCAATGAGAAATTTACTATTGCTCCACCCAATATCAGTGGAGTGGCTCTATGGATTTTTATTTCATCCATACATTCAAAGTACACATGCAGAATGAACTGTTTTACCATGTATGGGCTAGGTCGTCCAGGTTTCGACTCTGTATTTGCAGAGGCATTGCCACTACTAGAATCGTCACTAGGTCCAGTAGGAATATTATAAGTCTCTGCTGTTCCTGGTGTTTGACTTGGAGTTTGTGGATTCAAAGGAGTTTGCGGGATTGGAGTTAGCATTGGAGTTGGTGCCGGGGTCTGACATGCCAAAGCACCCACAAAATCAACATGTGACAAACCGAAACAGAGATTTTTATCGCATATACAGAAAATCACATGGAAAAAAACTCACTGGAGGGAAGAGTAAATCAGCAGTAGGAGTTTCATACTCTTCAGTCCCTTCATAGGGCACATTGAGATCATGAACTGGAGTAAGTCCAGGTGTGGTCTTGGCCGCGGCAGACCTCTCAATGGGAGCATTAACAACACCAGCTTGCATCATCTTCGCCTCCCAGGTCTGAGATTCACCGAAAAGTTGAACAAACATCAACTAAACCATACTCACACAGTTCCAAAAAACAAATTAATCCTCATTAAAATCCAAAACCCTAACCAGATCGAGCTCTAATAACCAGTCCATCATATCAATAGACACCGATTTGGATACCGAAAACTCAAAACTTGAATTAGAAAAAAATGAAGATGAAGGGAAATTGAAATTACTCCTTGAAGCTCCTTCAGGACGTCTTCACCGGCGCCACCGGCGAACTCTTCCTTGACCTTGTTGATGACGTCCTCGATGACGCTTATGTAGACAGCGCTCGTCGTCGCCATTCTCTTCGGATCCTCAGCCCCCGTCCGCCTCCGCCAACAAATCGGAGATTTCACCGGGAAATCGAGAGGTGAAATCCAGCCCAGGCAAACGGCGATTGGATCTGCGGAGAGCAGTTAGGGTTTGGGTGAGGCTGTGTGTGTGAGAGAGTAAGAGAGAAACGGCGGAGAGAGAGAGAGAGAGAGAAGTGCAGAATAAAGAGTGGAATATAAATAGGTTTGCATCCGATTATATGTGTGGTTTGGGCGGTGGGTGAAAAGTAAATATTTATATTTATATATTTTGTTGGGTGGGTGCACGTGGCGAAATATGAACGATTTATATATTTGGATTTCGTACTAGGCGTCATTTTTCCATTCGCCATGATTGTTTGGAAGTGGCTCAACTTGATAACACTCAGGAAGATGACAGCAAACAAGCTGATTTTCTTTCAGTAAATCCAGATTTTTTATTTTCTTCAAAGTTAGCTTTTTATACGAAAAAAAAATTACCAAACGACATAAACAATAATTGTCACTTATGATCTAAGTTTACAAGAGCATTATCTACAAAATTAGCTTATTTAAGAAAATGTTTGAAAGTTAAAATTAACAACTTCAAACCAGTTCCTTGATGTCTTGAACTCTATAATTGGGGGTTTCCCCCTCAAAACCACATCATTTCTTATTTTTT
Organism: Comarum palustre; assembly: GCA_951800085.1. Classification (NCBI taxonomy): domain Eukaryota; kingdom Viridiplantae; phylum Streptophyta; class Magnoliopsida; order Rosales; family Rosaceae; genus Comarum; species Comarum palustre. The sequence continues at coordinate 4,481,739 of OX637582.1, read as the reverse complement.
ATATCTGCCAGCAAATAATAATTAGTTTTTTCAAAAACTCTACCATCAAACGGATTATCAAGAAACCACTTATGAAGAATATTGAAAAAAATAAAAAACTCTCAGTTTAAGGTGGTGCCATACTAGAATTTATGAAAACCATATGATAGTGTCACGTGGAGTGTTCCGGGTACATAGAATAATTACTCACACAAGCTAGTTCATTTAAGTTAGGGTGTGTCTATTACCACCCCACAACCATTTTGTTCACCCCACACGTTGTTGATTTATTGAAATACTTTATATCCTAATGTAAAATTACAACATGAGATTGTAAATTACACATTCATTTTTTCATGAACACGCACTTCATAAATTCTAACTTAAAATTAATCATAATCGATCGTTCTAAGAAGTTTGAAGACACTAGTATCAATCTATCTGAAAGTTAAATGAACTAATTGTATTTTTTTTCTTTGTTGATGCATCGGCTATCCATTTACTCATTATTTCATATTTCGAATTTGTATGTACATTTCTATGTCTTGTCGCGTACTAATATTCAATTTGCTTTTCATTATTTTATCGACGTCAGATCTTTTTCCAAGTAATTATAATGGTGATTTGAACAAAACAAATTAGGAATTGAAAAACCATATATGTAGGGTGAGAAAATAATGTAAGATGAACAAAGTAAAAAAGAGAAAAATAGAATTTTAGGTATTATAAATGGGTGAACAGAGTAGACTTACAATTAAAAATATATAAGTAGAATGCGAAGAGAATGTGGGGTGAAGAAAGTGGTTTTTGGGATGGCAATAGACACACCCAAGATAATAACTTCTCTCATCTTGTCACAGATTGACCTGGAAAATTGAGATTAAATAAATTTTTCTTGGGTTTTCTGAGTGAGAACGTGAATAGCTTCGATTTGTTAAAGGTAAGAGAACCATTGACAAGTTGAAGCTATGTATAAAAACTTAGAATCAGAGTGGCATGGTGACACATAATGTCACATCTCTGTTCTTAAATTATTTTACGGTTGATTACTTTTACCTTTTACCATTTAAAGTAATTGTTTCACCGTATAAGGGCTGTAGAGTTGACTTTTTATAAAATCAAAATTTAAGAAAAATCTCTCTATGAAAGTTGTAGAGGACATCGATACGAGTTCTTGGACACGTAACACTTGCAAATCAGAGTTCGTATGAAGAAGTTATGATCTAAACAAGAAATTACTGTTTCAAGAAGGTCTATACAAAGGAAAACTTACCGAAAGTAGAAAGTAGAAAATCAGATTTTCACTCTGATTTTCTCTCTCCTCTCTCCCAGGGGCGGAGGCACACAGGGACACCATGGGCCAGTGCCTCATTCACCTTTCAGTCGTAAATTTTGGTTCATCAGTGTTTCACCAGTGCTACACTGAACAAAATACAAAAATATGCACTAAATGGAAAATCGAATCTCTAACCTCTTAATGAAAGATCTAAAGCTGATCCAATAGACCACCTCGATCATATGTTAATATTGCACAAATATTTTATATATTCACATATACTTCTTATTTCAAAGAGATTATTTTTTAAAATAAAAAATTAAACATGCAAGAACTCATAGATGAACTTTAAGGCTGAACTCACTTAACCAGCTTGAAAATTTCCTTAATTTTGCAACACACCTTTAAATGTATTTATTAGAATTGTGAAAGCCAAGATTACGAGCCACTTATTTTATGTTATAAATATTGTAAAGTCTCGGTGAGTGATTGTTTGATTTCATATATCTAGAAATATACTTTTTTCTAATATAGTCGATGAGACTGGCTATCATGCAACAACTTAAACACATAACACTATTCGAGAACCAATATCATTGCAAATATATTATTATTATTATTTGTGCTCAACTAGCTGAAAATTTCTAACTACGCCACTGCCTCTCTCTATGACCCGAAACGTTGTCGGACCTTCTTCTCCTCCCTCCCGAACCTGAAACAACCAATAAAAATATTCTAAATATGTTTGATTCTTATTGAAATTGGTGGTGAAGAATTAAATTTTGAGAATTGATGACTTTGCTGCAAATTTATTGAGGCCCAAAAACAAAAAGGCCCAATAAAAATTTGATACTGAAGTTTCAACTAAACTGAACAAATGATCAACTCCAACATTTCCCAATTATAGTTGCAACAAAGTAAAATCAGCAAATCAACTGAACAACTTGGCAAATGAGCAAATCAAGTTTAACAGACAAGTCAAGAAGCCCCAAAGTGCTGTCATATTACTGTCAAACCAAGTTGATTTCTTTTTGCAAGAAAGAGAGGCTCATCTACTTGATTCTTATCCTTCTCATGTAACCCTCCTTCCCCATCGCTAAGGTATTCATCAGTAATTAAGGAACTTGTGATATCTGTTTCTGCACTATGGTGAAATTCATTTGTTGGAAGAGGGATTGACAAGCTCAGGACGATGCAGATCCAGTCCTTGAAAGCTGCTACAGGTAGATAGACGACCATCAGAGACACCCTGAGATATGTGAGTGAAAATGGTTGTTTGTACTCTCTGAAAATTCTCAGTAGTGTCAAATCATAATAAGTAAACACCCCTCTGCTTTGATTAGAGGTTTGACTCTCATATGGTGTATATTTTTGTATTTTGTTCAGTGGGACACTGGTCAGACACTGATAAACCAAAATTTGTGACTGAATAGTGAATGCGGCATGGGCCCCACGGTGTCTATGTGTGCCTCCTCCCCTAGCTGAAGAGGTGGTCTGGGAGAGTGAGGTTTTTATCGTGTTCAGATATCTACGACTCCATGATAAAGATTTGTACATTTTCTTTTGTAGACCATCAAAATAATCCAACAAACTCATTTTGAAAGTCTGTAACTGGTCCGCATCTAAGGACATCTCCAACCCTTGGTTTAAAACCTATGATAGATTTGGGTTTTTGAAAATATATTCTCCAACGGATTTACCTAAAAATGGTTCTATTTTAACTCAAGTAATAAAATAATCTCAATACATTTAACAAAATAAAGATAACAAAACAATTTCGAAAACTATCAAGAATTTTGATATCAAATTTTCTCACCCAATACCATAACCTACTACGATACTACTGTCAAAAAATTTGTCTGATCATTGTAGAATAACAATTTGTGTGATCACCATAAAATAACAATAGGACATAGATGAGATTTAAGAAGTTGAGAATGAATTAGGTTTGTGTGATCACCATAAAATAACAATAGGACATAGATGAGATTTAAGAAGTTGAGAATGAATTAGGTGAGAGATAAACCGTTGAAACCTCAAATTTATAAGAATTTTTTTACTTTAGATAGAGAAAAGACGTTAGATAATAATTGCATTGCGTCAATGATGAACGTTGGAGGAACGACGCGATATAGGCTTTTTTCCTTCATGTCTGGTAGCTATATTTATATATGCTTGATAAACATAATTAAATAAGTTTTAAAAATATATTACTATATATGTAGAACTTGGGGCCCTCCTTTTTTGTGCCTTAGGCCGTCGCCATAGGCAAGGCCGGCCCTACACTTAAGGTCTCTTCCATCATTCAGCGGTTCGTGCTTGTTGGAAAGAAGTGAACTTTAATTTGTTAGCTCCTAAACCCAAATGGGTTTATATGGGTCTCCTTCCTGTGCTTCTTTCAGCTTCAAGTAGTAATGCCCAAGTGCTAACTGGGATTCTTTCAAGTTTTTGCAGGAAAGATTTGTGGAGGTTGAGGCATTTCATTTTGGAATTTTGCACAGAAGACCAGTTGATCAGGTAAGAGCCTCTTCTCTTATCATACTTCCTGAAAGGTCCGTTCCTTTCCCTAGGCTTTAGGTGTATGAACTCTGAAGCTATAGTTGTTATCATTGTATTTTTGGATTTTGTATGATTTTAAGCTTTTTGATATGCTTGTACTATGTTCAATTGTTAACTTTACTTTGGGTTTTCAAAAACCCATATCTCTGTTCATTAGTGAAGGGACTTGAAGCCGAGTTTATAGTGCAATGGCTACTGAATCTACAGGAAAGATAAGCCTGAAGGCCTTGGTAAACAGGGGGAACAGAAGAGTTATCTTTATGGAGTCCGGCCATGAATTTGTTGATGTGCTCCTAAGTTACTTGACACTCCCCATAGGAACAATTATCAGGCTTGGCCGTGATAAGAGTAATTTAGCAGCAGTGGGATTAGGGTGCATGAAAAACTTGTATGCAAGTGTTGAAAGTATGGATGTGCAGCATTTCAGGACTGAAGCTTGTTGGGACATGTTACTATGTCCTCGAAATGGCGCTGGATCGACTTTAAAGAGCCTTAAACTCAAAATTGGTGACTGTGATCCTACACAGTACTTTAAGTGCTCAAATGTGTCTTGCTGCACATCACCGGCTAGGCTAAGCTATTACAGAAGTGTTCGCTGTTTTAGCTGTGGAAATCAAATGGACTCAAAGAGAAACCTTTTAGTTGGCAATCTTAATGGGGTGTTTGTGAAAGGAATGGCCAGAGTTATTATTAGTGATGATTTACAAGTCATGCCTGCAGAAACATCTGTAGGCTCTTCTTTGTTGATGAAGCATGGGCTCATGGATTCAAATGCTATTGAGGAGGTGACTTTGAACATTGGGGTTAATGAGGTACTTAAATATGCTAAGTTTGTGTTTAGATGTGGAATTGTGTGGCTGTTTTCTGATCCTTACCATTTTTGTTTTCTACCAGGTTGTCAATTTGCTTATGTGCTCATTTGTGTCAAAAACTCCTTTGACTGATGTTCTTCTCCTGCATAGACCATTATCAAACTTGAACAAAAATATTCGTTATCAACCAGTATGCATAGATCACTATTCTGCAAGAGTGGGAGAAATGGTGCACGATGAGGCGAAAATTAAGTTGAAGCTTATAGTTAACAAATCTAAGAAGATGGTTTGCTATGCAAAAGCAGGGGAAGATTTTGTTAATCTGCTTTTCAGCTTCCTAGTTCTTCCACTTGGATTTTTGTTAAAACAAATGCAGTTTGGTACTTTGAAGGGATGCATTGATCACTTGTACAAAAGTGTCCAGGATCTTGATCAGCATCTCTTGAAGTGTAGATACTCTAAGGAAGTGCTACTTAACCCCAAGCTTCCCCCAGGATTTTGCTACCAGAACCATCCTTTTGGAATTGGAACAGCCACATTTGATATTGTGGCAGCTGAAATCGTGGACCCAAAATCCCCTTCTAGTGAAGACAGGAATCAAGGATTCATAAAAGGACCAGCAGTGTTTCTGGTGACTGACAATCTCTTAGTAAGTCCAATATCTCCAGTCTTGACCAACAATATTCTGAACCATATGGATGTGTCCATCACTGATATTGAAGTGCAAACAGTGCTTGTGGGCAAAGAAGAGGTGAGTTCTACAACTTTCCATTTCCTTTACTGAAATATATCATTATTCAAAATGTATCTCTTTGCAACCGGAAGCTTATTGTCTACTGCTGAAGTTTGAGTTGTTGAGTTCAGTGGAATGTTGCTGCATTGACTCCCCTCCTCTACACTCATTATCCAGCTCCCATCTGACTGATGATCCACAGTCTTGCATCTGTTACTTGCTTCATGCACTTATAATTAATATAATTTGGTTTGCTTGGTTACTAATTTCTTCAATTTTGATATGTTTCTTACTGCAGGCTTTCCGTCTTTTGGTGGCATCTTTTGTAACTGAGTCTGCTCTAACAAGTGCCTTACTTGGGAAATAATGCAGGAACAATGAAGATCATGAAGCTGGATTATTCTATTGCATTTAGTGTTAGAAACTTGGAACTCTAGTAAGTAGTTCTCTTTATCGCCTTCATAATTAGGACAAGTGAGAGCAAGCAAGAAACAATGAGCATCAAGATTGGGTGTTTAGTTATGTCATATGCACTATTTGAGTTGCTGGAATTTCCATAAAACAATGAGGATTACTTACCAACTTATCGTAATAGGACATGGTTTTGTATCTCCTGCTTGTATGCTTAATGTCAAATTATGATCAAATCTAATGTAAGCACAAATTAAAATACATTAGCAGGTCATTCTTTCACTGCCTCGGATCCTGAATAACAGGGCAAATTGTCATATTATTTAAGACAGGGAGGATGAAAGATGAGTTACCTACATCTGTACTTTGCTCATCTCACCAAATCGCCGCAGTTATGTGGTAAAAGGAAAGTCTTGCAGGGGCGACCTGAGAACACGTGGTTATGCACCCTCGCTTTGGGGTGTGGTGAGGGTGCACACATGTGGTCTCAGGTCGCTCCTGTGAGACTCCTCTACCCGATATGGCTGGCTTATGTTAAGAACTTCTACTCACCTCTACATTGCTCGTCTTATCACTTCATAAGCGTGGTTATGTGGTAGAGAAAGTCCCGCAGGGGCGACCTGAGAACACGTGGACTGCAAAATACACCGGCACTCTCACACTAGATTGTGGTGAGAGTGCACGCATGTGATCTCAGGTCACACCTGTGGGACTTCTCTACCATGCGCTTATGAATGGCTTAAGCTTAGAACTTGGTAATATATTGAGGGCTGAATGTAGTACCCGAGTACTCAAACTGAAGAAGTTGTACTACATCGCAGTACACATTACAAAACTAGACGTTGGGAGGAGTTTCTGATTGTCCCGGTGATTGTGACTGACTTTGTACTACCTCATTGCTGTCTTTGAATCTGTACTATTGGCCTCTAGGTCTTTGTACTACTTGAATGTATGACTTTTGCATTTGCACTATATGCCTCTAGATCTGGCCCTGCCAAGAACCACAGGATACCTCAGGTGAAGATAGGAATTAGGAAAAGTAAAGCATGGTAGGAAGATAAAATGTTAGGGAGGTTGGATATCCACCCAATTGACCCAAAATGTTGACAACTCCAATTTTGTCACATTTTTCTCTCCTTTCTCAATTTAGAAAGGGAAGTGGTGACTGTGGCATCGGTGTGTATTGGTCTTGTTTTGGTCGGAACTACTCACGGATCCGACTTGATGGGTTATGACATTTTCAACAATTGACATTTTCCACAAGCAAATGAAGCAATATATCACCATTTCTGCTGCCCAAATAACCTAATCGTAGCTAGATTATGATGATGACAATCCAATTTTACACAAACGGTTTTGCAATCAAACCAACGACCTTACCGAACATATGCCATTACATAATCGTCATCATTTCATGTTCGAAACTACAAAAATCGTTACTGTATTAAATGTTTCTAATCTCAATACTCTACATTTTTTATCAAATGCACTAATGTGCTATAATATTGTGAGTCGAACTCACGACCTCTCACTTATAAGGAAAGTGTTGAGATATTTATCTCACATCGGGAAAAATGAGGTTTTACCTGTGGGCTTATAAGAGTTTGGGTTACTCTCTCCATTACCAATTGGTTTTGGAGTTAAACCCAAACTATTTTATCATGGTATCAGAACAGGTTACCCACGTTCACGTGTGTTAGCGTTACTGGTCACACGTACTCCACGTTATCCCTAATGTTGTCCACGTGTTAGGCTTGAGGGATTGCCACACTGCAGGGGCTTGTTGAGATATTTATCCCATATTGAGAAAATGAGGTATTGTCTGTGGGCTTATAAGGGTTTGAGCTACTTTCTCCATTACTAATTGGTTTTAGAGTTGAACTCCAGATTAGTTTATTAGAAAAACTTATGTCACTACACCAAATAGTATTGGGCAAATACTTTACATTTTTTGACCCCTAAAATTGTAGTAATTTTTGCATATTTTACAATTCATACTTGATTTTTTTTACTAACTTAACTCTAGTATTTAGTAACACTAAGCCTTTTACGCGTGTGTGCATCATGGCACAAACATACATGAAACAAAAAATTCAAAAGAAAGAAAAATATGCTAATCATAAAAGTTATAGAGATATGTTCGAGAGCGCTTCTAGTGAGGACCTCTAAGTTGAGGACTAGTTGAGGATTTTTCGGTTTATCCCGCTTTTCGATCTTATATCCACATCTTAACCGTTCATTTTATAAATATTTATGAGTAGATCATTTCTGCAAATTTTCAACTAAATTGAAAATCGTTAAGACATTTATAAGTGTGATTTACCAATTATGAACTTGAACGGTTCATGTTTAACAGATTTGGTTCGTCCATTGATTTGATCTAAAAATAGTACTTAACGATCACCAATTGGGCTAAAATTTCGTATGATTGATCTACTTATATAAATCTACAACTTCAACGGTTAAGATATCAAATTTTAATCAAAAAGTTGATCTAATAAGTAATTAACCGAAAAGTTCTTAACTAGTCCTCAACTTAAAGGTTCTCATTAGAATGACTGTCAAGTAGGTATGTTGCTATGTACTTTGTCACAAAAAAATGTGTAACTAGTCGACTATAATTCTTAAGCGGTTTCCTAAATAAATAAATGCAGCGCATCTTTAAAGAGGCGGCAATCGTGATGGCAGCTTGACTGCGAGGGCGGCGAGACCGTGTTGTTGGTGGTAGTGAGAGGCTGTGAAGAAGGCCTTGCTCGTTGGGGTGTCAACTCTGAGGCAGAGGTTTCAGATTGGCTTCTCCGACTGTGGAGTCTTTGATTTGGGGTTAACAAAGGAGGTTGGATCTCTTGCAGGCTCCGATCGTGGCCTAGGCCAAAAGTTGGGTGGATCTTTGGGGACGGCATCTGTTGGTGCTCTGTTGTCGAAGCCGCCGGTGTCTCTGATCTCCGGTGCGAGACTGGTTTGGATGCCGATAGTAAGGAGAAGCATGTACTGGGTGAGGTTGCAGGCTGTGGAGGCACCTAGTGACGGATCCGGGGGTGGTGAGCGAAGGTTATGGCTTGATAAGGAAGGCTTCAGACTAGGCTTGATTGTGCTGCATCGGGTTGTTTTGGACGAGGTCAGGGACTTGGCCTGCGTCGCCTGGGAGATGGTGCATATTGGTTAGGATTTGAGAATGGGCTCGGTTCTTGGGCCTGAGTCAATTCTCAAACCCAACAAGTCAGACTTGGAATTTGGTCATTTAGGCCTAATTTCACTCTGTGGCTTAAGTCACACTATTTAGATAGCTTAACTGAGCAAGCTAGCTGCAGTTAGATGGATTCATGAAGCTTTGAGTACCACAATTGAGCTTTTGGCTTCATTGTTTATGTTTTTTTGGTTTCTTGTGTTGTATCTAGTTTAATTTTTGCTAAGTTCACTTAAATAAGTTAGTTAATTGTCTAATGTAATTGTGTTTCTTTCATTCTTATCTAAGCTTTATTAATGAAATATTTATCTTTCAAAAAAAATTATAAATAGGAAAAACATGATTTGGAGTCCAATAACCTTGATGGAATTACAGTTTCTTTTATTCTATTTTAAGTAAAGTAAAAGACAACCTGAATTAAGAGAGAAAAAAAAGTGAGCAGTGACTTTGACTCTTGTTTATTAGATCATCCAAAAAAAATAGTTTGACCGGAATCTAATAAACTATGATTAGCGCCTAATATTTGCTCAAGGCTTTAATAATGCAGTGTTGCTTTTAGCTTCGACTATAAATGCTTGTCATGAGTGAGCATAACCCAGCAGCTGCTCGTGGGTTTTTCATTTTCGATTGGTAAGCTCTCGAACCCAATTACCCAAATGGGTTTTGATACTACATGCTTCCTTTTGGCTTTCCTTTCTTTACAATAATACTTCGGTTCGTATTCTCATGGTTGGTTCTCGATGATTCTTACCCAGTTTTCAGGACGCTGAAGAGCGTTTCTTTCTGGGATTTTGGTCTTGAGCCCATTACAGTTGACACTCATCTCTTCTCTTTCCTCTCAGTTCTTATGTGGTTTTCTTCTTTAGTTTTTGGGAATAAGTGAATAACTCTTGGGAAAATGTAGGTATATGATTTGTTCTGAGCAGAGGACTAAATTGATTGATTGTTTTTTATTTTGATACGAGACGGCGAATGTGATTGTGTTATGTTTGTTGAGCTGAGGATTGTACGTAATTTGGATTTTTTTGGGGGGTGTTGTGTGCTATGTTGACGTTACATTTGTCATTTTCCTGACCAAAGTTTAGCCATATTAATTTGCAGAGTCTATAAAACCATGGCTGATGAATCTAGAATTATCTTGAAGGCCATAGTGAGCAGGGGGGACAACAGAATCATGTACATACAGTCTGGTTGTGATTTTGTTGAGACCCTCTTCAGTTTCTTGTCAATCCCCATAGGAACTATTATCAGGCTTGCCCGTAATCACTCAGTGCCGGTGGGAATTGGTTGCATGAACAATGTGTATGCAAGTGTTGTGAGCTGTCATGTGCAGCATTTCTGGACTGAAGCTTGTAGGGACATGCTGCTATGCCCTCGCAGTCGAGCAGGAGCAACTTTGAAGAACCTCAAGCATAACGTTGAGGACCGAGAAACCACGCGGTACTTTAGGTGCCCTAATGAGTCTTGCCAAAGCTCCCCAACCAAGTTGATTAGCTATTACAACAGTGTTCGTTGTTGTTGTGGATGTTTGATTGACAAAGAGGTCAACCTTTCAGTTAAAGTTGTTGATGAGGTGTTTATAAAAGGAATATCCACACTTATTATCACTGATGATTTACAAGTCATGGCCCAAGGAACTTCAGCAATTTCTGTTTTCTTCGAGAAGCTTAGAAGCATGGACCCGAATACTATTGAGGAAGTGACTCTGAGTATTGGCCTTGATGAGGTAATTGAATTTGCATATCTATTTTATTTATGTGTTAGAGTTGAAAGTTGTGTACTGATCATTATTTTGGTTATCCAGGTTTTGAATCTGCTCATGTGCTCTTTTGTATCAAAGACACCCCTGACTGATATACTTCTGAAGCATACACTAGTAAAAGTGAAGGATACTGGTAATCTACCAATATACACACACTCTTATTCACAAATGCTAGGAGATACAATGAGTGATGAAGCTAAAATGTCTGTCAATCTTATAGTTAGCAAGTCTAAGAAGGTGGTTTGTTATGCAGAAGCAGGGGAAGATTTTGTTGATTTTCTTATCAGCTTCCTAATTCTTCCACTTGGTTTTATTTTGAAACAAATTCGCTTTGGTTCTTTAAAAGGATGTATTGATCACTTATACACAAGTGTCCAGAATCTTGATGATAAATTCCTGAAATCTCATTTCTGCAATGAACTGCTGCTTAGTCCTAAGCTTCCTCCTCGGTTTTGTTACGAAAATCACCCTTTAGGAATTGAAATGGCAACATTTCATTTTGATTCAGCTGAAATTGTGGACCCTAAATCTCATGCCAATGAAACGGTTCATGGTCAAGGATTCTTAAAAGGACCAGCCATGTTTATGGTAACTGACAGTCTAGTTGTTACTTCAATATCTCCCATCCTTGGGCTATCTATTCTGAATGAATTGAATGTACCTATCACTGATATTGAGGTGAAATCAGTCAATGTGGGTAAAGAGGAGGTGAGTTTGATTTATAATTGTTTCCTTTACTAAATATCATCACTTATAAATATTCAGCTTCTATCCCTTTACTGAAATTTGAGTTGTTATGTGGATTTAATGAACTATTGATGCATTGATCGACTCCCCTCTCGTAAACAACTTATTGAATGTTACATTGTGTCTGTCGACTGATGTACACCTTCCACCAGCCAGTGGCATTGTACACTCTACTGTGCAGCTACGGCTAGTTGAACTTGGTTACTGGATTTTGGGCTCAAAGCAACATTTTGACTGTTCATGTCTTATTTAATTATTCTTTTGGGTGTCAATTCCTGATTTAATTGATGGTTTAATTTTGTCTCCAATTGCAGGCTTTCGGTCTTTTGGCGGCATCTTTTGCTTCTGATCATTCTGCCCTTACCAGTGTTTTCCTTAGTAAGGTAATGAATGAACAATGAGGATCAGATGTCTTGGTTATCTAATTTTGGAGGGCAGATGCCTTTTGTTGATATAGACTTGGAGGTTAACAAAGTAGTGTTGTCTGCAATCTGCATATTGTGGTTCTTTCTTTTGATCGTGACTGCTTTGACCCCTGCATTTCTCAGAAAGACTCAGCAGGATCAATGAGGATCATGATAGAATCATTATCTAGTCTATTAGCTCTGAGTTATCTTGTTGTTAGACACAGCTCTAGTAACTTGTTTATGTTCTGTTAGTAGATTTCCTATTACTAGTATGATATATTATGACCTGTAGATGATTGGATTACATGAACGTTCTAGGCTTTATGGTAGAGCTTAGTCTTGCGGCTCCACCTGTGCTCACTTGTGTTCACCTGAAGTTCATTTTACTGTTTTGCGAAGAATGTGAGGCGTTAGTGACAATTGATCATGTTGTCTCTCTTTTCCTCTCTTTTCTGTTTTTTGGCTGACAGAATACGAAGTACAAAGGATGTATACAAGTTAGTCATTCACGAGCCGAATCCACATTTTCCAATCTCAATTCGAAGCTTTTCCTTGAAGAAAAAGGAACAAATAGAACTAAATTCAGTTAATCACTTTTCATTAGCAACAACCATGCGCTCTTAATATCAATTAATCGTATCTAAGTATCTAACTTATTCAAACCTCTGCAAAAGTTCAAATGAAGAGGTGGCAACCACAATCCAGCTGGTTGGCTGGACCAAGCGAACAGCTAAAATTTGACATTTTAGAATAGTTAAAATTCTACTTCAAGATATCAGAAACTTAGCTATGCTTAGTTTGAGTCGATTTTCTTTGTTCGTGTTTGTAGAGAAGCTAATTTAATGGCTGATGCCTTGGCTGATTTTACTCTTCTTCCTTTGTTTTATGTTTGAATCAATTACCTATCTCATTGCAGTCTACCGTCCACAATCATCCAGTTGGACGTGGGTATCATCAACTTTGTACTTTTTTCTCTTAGAAGTTAAATTTCTGGCAGAAAACATAAGAAAATATGTCAAAATAAAATTACAAAACGTAATATCCTAATACAAAGCAGAATGTTAATATATGTCTTGAACCAGTCATCCGGGGTACCAGCTATTTGGGAATCTCGTTGTCCGGTCAGCGAGTCGGGGTCCAGGGGCGACGCGTCCTGGTTTGGGGGTTCGGGGGCGCAACGTGACCCCGATGGAGTTATTTGTCTGATGTTTTGCGTTTCAATTGCATGCTATTTCAGTTGCTTCTTAGTTTGAAGTACTTTTGTCAATCTACCCCAATTTCGGGTTTCCTAGTTATTTGTTATTTGCTTCTTTGTTATTTTGTTGTGAGAGGTTCTGGTTTAGTCCCTCTTAAAGTTTCTTCTTTTCTTTTTAATGCACTAGTGTTAGGGAGGTCACTCCTCACACTCATATTTCAGCCAAAAAAAGTACTTTTGTCAATCTGTAGTTATATTAAATAAAACAAAACAAGTTCGAAATCCTATACATTGTGTTAGGACCAACCAATATCTCGAACAACAACAAGATATATATAACAGTATAATCGAATCGAAACCAACAACAAACAAAAACAACAATGAAATCGAGATTGAAAACACTAACTTGATTCAGATAGAGGCCTGCTTAGCAGTGACCTAAGACAGAAATTCGTCCCCACTTGTGCTGTAGTTTCGGACGTCGATCTTGAGGATACAACTATCTGGTACAAGTTCTTGCACAAGAACTTGTCCCTGGCGAATTTACTTTGTGTTTCAGAGAAGTCGATTTTGGGGAGGAAGAAGAAGAGACGAATTTGCGATGGAAAACAACGACCACAGTGTCGTCTTTATATAAAGTCAAAATCGAACAGGTAAAACTGTTCAAAAGGTTGTAACTGTTACCAACAGTTATTACCTTTGGTTTTATCCGAAAATAATAAAATTAATAAAATTATTAATTCAAAAATTATAATCAGATTTAATTTTTCCAGAGCCCAAGGCCCATCTATGACTTTATATAAATATATAATTAGATATATATCATTTTCTATTGGAAATCCAATAGAAAGCCCATCAAGCCCACTCTAGGCTATTCCACCCATTCACTTGCTCACATGGGTGTTTGTCTATAAACAACCAAGCAAGTAACTCTTCTTCAATGTGGGATAGAATCCCACACTAAGTTCCAACAATACCCCACATTTTCTATTCAAACTCTAACACATTGCTGAGTTAGGATTTGTAGTGAACTTCTGTAGCAAGTGATTTGATCAACAATGCAATTCCAACATAGAACATACAGTGTCAGTGAGCACTGTGAGCAATGTTGCAAGTTCCAACTTCCAACTTCCAAAGGCGACCAAGTGTATCAATTCATTGTTACATTGGCAAAAAAATCTCAGATTGGCAGCTTCAGCAGGCCATGTCTTTGATGCATTCAGTAGTTTCTCCGATTGATCTCCTGAACTCAATGTATGACCAATTTGATCCGATTACCCAACCAAAGAGCTTTCCAGCAAGAGAGCAGACCATGAAGGATTTCATGACTTAATTCATTTTACTTTGTGCCAGATTTTATTGATCCTAAACATACTAGAATCCTCATCCAATAGCTCACCGGAGCCTGTATGCTAAACTTGACGTTATGTATCCCAAATCCTATCATGAATTCATGATATGGATGAACATGCCAAAGAGAACCAGCAGTTTTCATGGTGACTAACAATCTGACTGTAAGACCGATATCTCCGATCTTTGAACCGAAATGTTCCTTCCAGTACTTACATTGTGGATCACTTTGGGCGTGCATGTGGGCAAGAAAGTGATCAGTTATCATCTCATGAATAACTTTGCTTAGAAAATTCATGAGTTCAAAATATTCTGGTTCTAATTTGCAGGCTTGATCACTTGTGCTAGAAATATTTTTGTTGGTTGTTGTTACTTAGTATGACCTGTGAGACTTTTCAAGATTATTTTCTTTCAAAGAAAACCGTTTCTTTTTCATAGTTGAATGAGTTCTCATCTTGCATCATTTCATGAAACTATGTACTTTTGTTACTGTCATGGACTCCAACCTATTAATTAGTACTCTAAAATGAACAAAAACCAAAGCAAGAACAATGACGAGATAACCTGGATAGTAGCTAGATGATTGAGATAAGCTAGAAAGCTGGATTTTGAATTTGAAAAACTTGTGGATCGTAGTTTGCTATACCTTTGCGCTTCGCTGTTTAGATTTTGAAATATTTTTGTCCCAATCTCTATGTATAATTGTTGCATTGCCAAGATATTTCCACAAAGATGTTGAGCTTGATTTATCTGCAAGTTCAAACTTGCAGTACACACAGATGTCTTCTGCAGATTTTTTTATTCAACTTGTCGTAAAAGTAATCTCAATTATAATTAGCTTCAAGAACAAAACAGTGTCGGAGACATACAAAGCTGAAGCTGTTACATATCACTGAGATTTTAGTGGCTTGCAGCCTAAGGAATGGAGAATGACTCCATTAAGCATAAGGAAGCGTGCTTGTTTGGGATCGATGATGATGATGACGAAGTTGTACCTTGAATCAAATCATCAAGAGGGCCCCGTCAGAATTTCCACGATCTTTCCAAATTGCAGTGCCATTTTTGGCAAAACATGTGCTTCTATTACAGCTTTTGTTGTTTAACAAGTGTGAAGGTGAGGCCTTGCTTTGGCGTACGTGCCGTAGTGATCTCAACCATCATGTTCGTGTAAGTTGAGAGTTGAATCTGACTGTTTTGTATGTATGTACCTGAATCTCCGGCGAACGATGGACAGAAGTTTCGTGTTCTGACTTGTTGCCAGCTAAGTGGGTTTAAGGTGTATGGCAATGACCATGGATGAACACGAAGCATACTAGTGTTTCAGCCTTTTCGAACTTCTTGGCGTAGAGATGTTCTTTGTGAGTAGTAAATATAGTGATTAGTGATTACAAATTTGCAATATGAAATGAACCACTTTCGTTTGTTTTCCCTTTATTAAGAAAGTTTAGGACATTATTTCATTCCTTTTGCATCTCAAACGTAGTAAATATAGTGATTAGTGATTACAAATTTGCAATATGAAATGAACCACTTTTGTTTGTTTTCCCTTTATTAAGAAAGTTTAGGACATTATTTCATTCCTTTTGCATCTCAAACGTAAGAAATGATTAAATTTCATTTCCCGTCATTTAATAAGTGTTTCCTTCCAATTTTACATCCCAAATATAACAAATGGTCAAGTTTTTTTGTTGTCTCGATTCTTATTTTCTACAAATCCAACAAAACCCAATGTATATGAGAAAATAGGACTTTAGAACCACAACATAAACTCGTCTAGATTGTTCAAGATTGTTAAGATAATTTTTAGTAATGCAAGTATACGGTACGATCTTAATCATTTAGAGGTGAGGAGCCGCGTGCATTTATACTGAAGTCATGTGTTCATAACTATTTTTGATGACATTTAGATTTTTTGTGTTTAAACTCGATGATATTTTAGAACTTTTTGAACTCTATATGGCTGAGTTTGGTGCAGCTGGGCTTATAAGATATAAACTGACTTTTACTTTTTTGCAACTTATAAGGAGAATGTGAGTGTTTGAAGCTTCTCATTTTTCCTTCAAAACACTTTATACTTTTTTAAGAAATAGCTTATTTTTAGACTTACCAAACACCAAAACCTTTAATACTTAAAAGCAAAAAAGCTTATAAGCTCTTTCAAACCCAAAGTTACTTTTAAGCTCTTCCAAACCCCTATTTCTACTCCACACCTTATCCCAACCACCAGTCCAAACAGAGAGTAGCGCAAAGTCAATCTAGCAGCCAAACCGCCACGTGGAATAAAACAGAAAAAGAATACTAAATAGTATTTAAACCCTCCCCGCCATCTCCCTCTTTCCTTCCCTTTGACTCCAATTTCATTCTTTTCTCTGTCTCCGATTCTCTTCGGTATTCACTAATACTATGATTAAGCTCTAATCGTTTCATTTACTGGAGCTGCAATGGAGGTGTTAGGCTACGGAGGTTTATGGCCCAAGCTGGCAGTTGTACTGGCTCTCTGCGCTATACAAGGAGCGGTGTGCGATTCCAACTACTTGATTGGGCTTGGGAGTTATGACATCACCGGACCCGCGGCTGATGTCAACATGATGGGGTATGCTAACGCCGAGCAGATCGCTTCCGGTGTTCACTTCCGGCTGCGGGCTCGGTCGTTCGTGGTGGCGGAGCCGAACGGGAAAAACCGTGTGGTGTTTGTCAATCTTGATGCTTGCATGGCATCGCAGCTTGTGAAATTGAAAGTCATTGAGAGGTTGAAGGCAAGGTACTGTGTGTTCTAACCCCCCCTTTTTTTTCTTTTCTTTTCATAACAAATTGTTTTCTAAATTCGTATTAGCTTAATCTGATAGAAAGAATATATTATCAGCTTGAAATTGTTACATTATATTATATGTTTGAGAATATAATAGTGAAATTTTGACATTTTAGTGAAGGATTTTTTGGAATGAATTAGGGAGATAACGAGTGTTGCTGAGCTCCATTCTTTTTTTGAAGAGTAATTGTTTTTGTGCTGGAATTTTATTTTTACTATGTTGTTTCTTGGCAGGTATGGGGATCTATACACCGAGAAGAATGTAGCTATTAGTGGAATTCACACCCACGCTGGTCCCGGGGGTTATCTTCAGTATATTGTGTATATTGTGACATCACTAGGGTTTGTGCGTCAGTCGTTTGACGCTCTTGTTGATGGCATTGAGCACAGCATTATCCAAGCGCATCAAAATCTTGCACCAGGATCAGTTTTTGTTAATAATGGTAAGTCCGAGGTTTGTTGTTCTTTTCTCGTGGTCTCATCAGGTGATTATTTACTAATGTATGTATTGGTTCTTACAGGAGAAATCTTGGATGCTGGGGTAAACCGTAGTCCTAGTGCTTATCTCAATAATCCTGCAGCTGAGCGCAGTCAATACAAATATGATGTTGACAAAGAAATGACTCTTCTGAAGTTTGTTGATGATCAATGGGGTCCATTGGGTAGCTTCAATTGGTTTGCAACTCATGGAACTTCTATGAGTCGGACAAACTCCTTAATTAGTGGGGATAATAAGGGTGCTGCTGCACGATTTATGGAAGACTGGTTTGAGGAGAATGGCGGTAAAAATGCATATTCTGATGAAATTGACGCTGACAAGATTCCACGTAGAGTGTCAAATATAGTTTCTGGCCATCATCATAATCGTAAGTGATTTTCTAGCTGCAAATTATCTACTCTACATTTATATATATGATGGCTTAGACTCTTGAGGTAGAGTTGAATCATAGAGGTAAATTATCTTTGTGCTTATGGGCTAGTATCTTCCACGTAGGATAGAACAAATCCTCATATTTTCACCATGTTCTCCATTATGTTTTACTTTTCGTTAGCTATAATGATACCTGTCTTAGCATATTCTGAAAATGTGTCAGAGATAAAGACAGCAAAGCAGATGAGCCTTGTATTACCTAAATCCAGTTATCTGGGATGCTAACATTGCCCTAGAAATGAAATACATCTATAAGATAATGGTTGCTTGATGCCTGACTTTATGGCTCTATATGTCTAATCAACCTGACGCTGTGAAATCTTCTCCAAACATGTACTATGCCACATTGTCTGAACTAAACTTTGGTGCAAATGCATGCCATATGTTGGGTTTCATTGTATGTCCAGAACTATTGGTTGTAGACCAGATTGTCTTTTTTTGCTCATACTAGGTTTTCATCAAGTCATTACAATACTTCTACTCGTGGGAGCCATAAGAATTGTTTAATTCTATTTTCTTTCTGATGCAGACCATGAGTTACTGGAGCTTGCTGCGTCCTTTCAGTCTCCTCCTGGTATGCCCGCTACCAGGTCCTTGAGTGTTGCAAGACGTTTCAGGGGTGTACTAAGGCAGGCTAACAAGCCTAGGTTTGTATCTGCCTTTTGTCAATCAAACTGTGGTGATGTGAGCCCAAATGTTCTGGGAGCTTTCTGCACAGATACTGGGCTACCTTGTGATTTCAATCACAGCACCTGTGGTGGGAAGAATGAGTTGTGCTATGGTCAAGGACCGGGGTATTTAATCTCTGTAACTATATACTTTTAGTTATTGTGATATCTGTATGATGCTCGTATGAATACGAAACTGCCTTTTTTGCATAATATGATAGTTACCCAGATGAATTTGAAAGTACACGTATTATTGGCGAGAGGCAATTTAGAAAAGCTGTGGATCTTTTCAACAATGCATCTGAACAGTTAACTGGGAAGATTGAATATCGCCACACTTACATCGACTTCTCGCAACTTGAAGTAACTCTTCCCAAGAAGGGTGGAGGTTCTGAGGTGGTGAAGACATGTCCTGCTGCAATGGGATTTGGATTTGCTGCTGGAACCACTGATGGACCTGGAGCTTTTGATTTCAAGCAAGGGGATAATAAGGTAACATGTATTTACCATATTACCTTGGTGCATGTTTTATGCTCTTTCCTAGGTACTGATTATCTCTTTTGCATGGTCATTGGGTTTCATCAGGGAAATCCTTTCTGGAGATTGGTGCGCAATGCACTCAAAACTCCAGGCCAGGAACAGGTTGACTGTCAGAATCCAAAGCCAATCTTGCTTGATACTGGTGAAATGAAGCAACCATATGATTGGGCGGTAGGTTGCAGTTATTATTTCATTTGACAATGATGTCACTGGATATAAAACTCGTAAAATGGTTAGATCAATGTAAGATCCTCTTTGTCTATATTTTATTTTTGCAGCCTGCAATACTTCCAATTCAGATCTTCCAGATTGGGCAGCTTGTCATTCTCAGTGTACCTGGAGGTAGTAATCCTTCTCGTCTTTCTTCTCTTATCTTATAAAAATCCTAAGAATTCATGTTTACATTTTTAAAAGTGATTTTCAAGTCAGCTTCAGTATTTTGTCTAAATTTATTTCTAGAAATTTGAAGCAATCTATTGGTTATGTCAGAGAAATAGTAAGTGGCCTTACAGTGAATGATTAGTATGCTGGTGAAGAAAATTCCTGATCTTGCCTATGAAGTATCCCGTGTGTGTGTGTATATATATATTATCCATAAGTTGTATCTGGACAGAGCTAACTTTGGACTGGCGAACACAGTTATCTGATTCCTAACAGTTTTTATGAATTATTTTTATATAAACAGAATTTACGACAATGGCTGGTAGACGGCTCCGTGATGCGGTGAAAGCTGAACTGACTAGTGGTGGTCATGGTGGAAACATTCATGTCGTGCTAGCAGGATTGACTAATACGTATTCCCAGTATATCACAACCTTTGAAGAGTATGAGATGCAGAGATATGAGGTGAGTTCTTACTTTCTTGAATCCATCACTTGCTAATACATTCTAACATGGACTGAGAGGAAGTTTAGTCATCGTAAGAAACCGTTACGTACCATAAGATCAGGATATATTACATATCGGTAGTTAAAATTACAGATAGTTTTATTTGGTAACTGGAATAGACTATTAACTTCCTTGTGGGAGATAAGAAGTGATTAACTATGTTTTCTTTCAATTTAATTTTTTCCTTGATTTCATTTTAATTACGTTTTGATCAAAGTTTGCTGAAGTTGTATATATTGGTTCGGTTTCATTGCTCTATTCATTTCTTTAACACATTCAGCTTCCCAGGGTGCATCCACTCTGTATGGACCACACACGCTAAGTGCCTACATTCAGGAGTTCAAGAAGCTTGCTAAAGCTCTCATCAGTAACCAACCCGTTGCACCAGGTCCACAACCCCCAGATCTCCTCGATAGGCAAATAAGCTTTCTTACTCCGGTTGTGATGGATGCAACCCCTCCTGGTGTCAGTTTCGGGGATTGCAGTTCAGATGTGCCTCAGAACTCCACTTTTAAGAGAGGTCATGACATGGTAACAGTAACCTTCTGGTCGGCTTGTCCTCGTAATGACCTTATGACTGAGGGTACATTTTCCCTTGTGGAGATTCTACATGGAAAGGACACTTGGGTTCCAGCTTACGACGACGATGATTTCTGTTTGCGCTTTAAATGGTCAAGACCTTCCAAACTCAGCACTAGCAGTCAGGCGACCATAGAATGGAGAATTCCTCAGTCCGCAACTCCTGGAGTATACAGAATAAGGCATTTTGGTGCCTCTAAGAGCCTAGTTGGATCGATTGGCCACTTTACAGGGTCATCTAGTGCTTTTGTGGTAGCGTAACAGTGTATTTGTAATTCTGGACATGTATATGTACTTGTGAGCAGTTTATGCGATTACATATGACCAAGTGATTACCACGGGTTCTGAAATTAGTGTTTATATCCATGAATCCATTTCATCCTCTCTTCCCATTAACCTCGAATTTGCATTATGATCACTTTACGTTGCAACATAAAGAAAAATGGTAAGAATCACATAATCATGACCAAATATCCAGAGTAGATTGTTGCATTTCTTTTGTTCTGTATTTGTTTTGGTCATAAACAAACTCAAATGGTACCACTGGTCTTTAGTAACTAGAGTGTGATTAGTATTTCTAGGAAAAAATGCAGCCTGTTCTTCCTAGATACATAATCCTTGTAATGTTATTAGTGACAAAGAGGGAAGAAAATGCAATGCGTAAATTATTTTACGTTAAATTTAGACATTATGTTTGTATTCTAGCTATTTAATTTTAATTTTAAATGGTGGGAGTCGAAACGGTGCGTTTCACTGCAGTCAGCTGATGACGCAAATAATTTAAGTTTGCATCTGAGAAGAGGGAATGCTCGGTTCCCAGTTGGCAGTAATAAATAAAAACCCGGCTGTTGGGCTCCGATTGCTTCAGACTCTCTGACTAGTGTTCAAAATACAATATTCCAGCCTTCAATCAAAACTAGGGTTCAGCTCTCCTGCAAGCTCACACTGAAAACCAAGAAGGAAGACGAAAGAGGAAAGAAGCAAAATGTCGGTCCAAGAGTACCTGGACAATCACACGCTCTCCCGCAAAATCGAGGACGCCGTCAACGCCGCCGTCCGCGCCAAAGCCCCCGATCCCGTCCTCTTCATCGTAATCCTCTCTTTCTCTCATTTTCCGTTTTGATTTCGTGGAATTTGCTTCAATTTGATAGCTTCTAGGTCGATTTTGAATAATCTGCAGTCGAATCATATGAGGAAGGCGATTCCTTCAGTGATAACGAAGGTCAAAGCTCGACAGATC
This sequence comes from Comarum palustre, assembly GCA_951800085.1. NCBI lineage: Eukaryota > Viridiplantae > Streptophyta > Magnoliopsida > Rosales > Rosaceae > Comarum > Comarum palustre. The sequence goes on along the minus strand of OX637582.1, from coordinate 4,459,666 downwards.
CTCGATAGCAGAGGAATTCCTACCGTTGAAGTTGATCTTCATACTAACAAAGGTGTCTTCCGAGCTTCGGCTCCGAGCTCCGATCTTACTGGAGTGTAAGCTTTCCTTCGAGGAATTGAATTTGTTATTTTGGTTGCGAAGAATTTACTAGAGGATTGAGATAGCATAAGATTATGAGAAGGATTGTTGTTTTGCGAAATTGCAGTGGTGAGACTAGGTATGAGGCTGTTGAGTTGCGAGACGGGGACAAGAAAATGTATTTAGGAAGTAGTGTGACTAAAGCTGTTAAGAATGTGAATGAGAAGATATCGGAGGCATTGGTTGGGATGGATCCTACGCTTCAATCACAGATTGATCATGCAATGACAGACTTGGATAAGACAGAAAAGAAGGTACTGAAATTTTTTCTGTGTGGTTTAAAGTAGTTGAGCTGCTGGTCGAGTATTAGTTATTGCTGTATGTTGATGATTCCAAAAATTGCATTTCTTTGTCTAGAAAAGGATGGCAAATTATAAGTATCTGTCATATTTTTTTCAAATTCTGCGTAGCTGAAGTTCTGAATTATAACTGTAACAAACATCTATAATCCTAATCTTGATTAGATTGGGGAAAACATTTCTTGTTAGGCATAACATAGACTACTCTTTTGTGTGTTATTAGTGGATGTAGAGTATTTAGGTTTGCTTCTTTCATCTTTTGGATGAGTGACATGGTTCTTCTCAAATCAATTTTCAGGGTGAACTTGGAGTAAATGCCATATTGGCTGTGTCGATGGCTGCTTGCAAAGCTGGGGCTGCCCAGAAAGAGGCATGTTTGAGTTATAACTTCCTTAAATATGCTTTAGTTTCTTTACACCCTTTTATTTCTGAGAAGAAATAAACCGCAGGTTCCACTGTACAAACATATTGCTGACCTTTCTGGAAGAAACACCCTGACCCTACCTGTTCCTGCTTTCACTGTTATAAGTGGAGGCAAGCGTGCTGGGAATAGTCTGGCCATTCAGGTATGCTCTGGTAAGCTTTAATGTTCAGATACGTTATATTCTGATCTTGGGGTTGTATGGAAAACTGTTTCAAAATGATTATGTTTTATTTTTGGGTAATTGCCTTACAAATACCTGTATTGACATCATTATATATGTAGGAAATTATGATCCTGCCAATTGGAGCTAACAGGTTTGAGGATGCACTGCAAATGGGGTCTGAAACATATCATCACTTGAAGGTATCTCTTTTTGTCTGAACTATTTAAATTTTAAGTGACTTTGGCATAATGCTCCTTGTGACCTGATAAAATACTCCAGTTTGTGAGGCTTGTTCAATTGTTTGTTTCATATGAGCAGTCACCCGTCTTTCACTCGCAACTCAACATGAATTGTAATTGTAAGGGAAACAGAAGTCAAATTGTGTAGCTTGTTTTGTTTCCTCTTTAGTATTAGATGGGAAACTCTGAACTTAAAATTCATTTATTGCTTCAATGTGCTCATAAGGTCATTGTTGTTATCCCTGAAATGAATTCCCCATGGCACTTCATGGCTGACTCTTGACTGACCAATCTTTGGGTATGCATGGGAAATTCGTTGGGTTTGCATGGTGAAGTCACAATATCCAGCTTTCCATAGTGCATTTCAAATGTTCAAAATAGTAAAGATAGTGTTTCCTCTGAACTAATGAAGATGCATGTCCCTCTATATTGATTGCTATTGTTGTTTATGAAAAGAGCAGGCTGTTATTTTAGAGAAGTATGGCTCCACTGGTTGTAATGTGGGTGAAAACGGTGGTTTTGCCCCCAACATCTCCAGGCAAGTCCTCCTTAGTATGATATGTCATGTTATTTAATTTCTATACCTCATTTGGATCACCTTCTTGTCTATAGAAATGCTGAAACTGCTTAACTAGTTGAGCATACAATATTCTTTGAGCTTTTCTTAACTAATTGTGTTTTCCTGTTGTTAAATAATAATCATTTTGCTGTATTTAAATATATACTATATTTGTTGGCAGCTTTACAGAAGGCTTGGATCTTGTAAAAGAGGCCATCAGTAGAACAGGCTATAATGACCAGATAAAAATAGGAATTGATGTTGCTGCTACAGACTTCTGCATGGGTAATGGATCTTCCTCAACAATGATCTTTTAGTAGCATTAGCAGATAGAGAAATTAAATATTCCTATGTGCTCTCACAGAACCATAACTTTTGTTGTATGGTAAAGCCCAGAATATATCTATTTTCTTTCCTTGAGTAGACGTTGATATGTGCAAACTGTACTGTCTGATTGCATTTCAGTTGCATCTCTGTCCAGATAAGATTTGTCTAGGATTTTCACGTGTAATTTGACGCAGGTGGCTCTAATGACTGATCTTTCACATTCTCTTTCTGCACAATACAGGTACGAAGTATGACCTGGACTACAAATCACCAAATAAGTCAGGGCAAAACTTTAAGACTGCAGAAGATATGATTAAGTTGTATAGAGAACTTTGTGCTGGTACCATTAGAAACTCTTTCAATCTTTTTCGATGTCTTTAGTTTTTTATATAATTTTTCATTTTAACATTTTCTGTCCTTTTCTCCTTGTTTTTGTGTTGGATGTCTCAGCATACCCAATTGTATCTATTGAAGACCCATTTGATAAGGAGGACTGGGAACACACTAAACACTTTTCTAACCTTGGAATTTGTCAGGTTGGCTCTTATTCTTGTTAGTTTTTAAAGGTTCCAGTTGCCTGCACACTTGGTTCTGGTCCATGACAAAACTATGCGGAGACAACTGCACTTATTTTACCATCATTTGGTTGTATCCTACATCATCATCCCAATGTCCAATGACGTACAGAATTTGATGACCTTTCACATGTTTTTGGCCAAGTACTTTAGGATCTCAAATGTATAAATTAATTAGTTGGTCTGTCGAATGGTTTTCACAGGTTGTTGGAGATGACTTGTTAATGTCAAATTCACAACGTGTGGAGAAAGCAATAGAGGAATCTACGTGTAATGCTCTTCTTCTGAAGGTATTTGGTTTGGTTTACAATGCCTTCATTCAAGAGTTTTGGTGTTTTTTTATATATTGCCTTTAGATCTCCTTGCTTTTCTAAAATAAAAAAATAGGAGGGATTTAGGGTGACTGATTGTTTTTTGGTTTAAATTTAGATTAACCAGATTGGGACTGTGACTGATGCCATTAAAGTGGTTAAACTGGCAAGGGATGCCCACTGGGGAGTGGTGGCATCTCATAGATGTGGTGAAACTGAAGAGTCCTTTATAGCCGACTTCTCTGTTGGTCTCTCTACTGGTCAGATTAAAGCTGGTGCTCCTTGCAGAGGCGAGAGACTGGCCAAGTATAACCAGGTCTGCTTTTGTACTCACATAATCATGTTCACATTCTTTTATCCCTCAACTATTTCACAGCTTACCTGTGTTTTTTTTCTCGAAAATAAACAGTTTTTTTTCTCGAAAATAAACAGTTTTTTATTGAAACAAAAGGCAAGGTAAGTTAGAGGGCCTTTACACTATTGTTCTTGCAACTAAAGGAGCACATGATCCAGTTCTGTGTTTTACCGGCCTTTGCACTTGGGTGTGTTAACTATATTTTCCTTTACATATATCATGGGCGGCGGCGGTCGCTCTCTTCTTTTTTTTCCTTTTTCTTTCACAGCCTGTGATAATAAGTTGAAACAAGTTCTAGTATGGCATAGTCCATTGATACATTTAAGTTAAGTTAAGTTGAAACAAGTTCTAGTATGGCATAGTCCATTCTAGTATGGCATAGAGACACAGTTAAGTTAACAATTTAATTATTAACTTAACTGTGTCTCTATACTCCCTACTGCTACTTCTGGCACATTTTCGCAGACATCTGAAGGCCAATTTGAGCCATATGGTCAGTTTTCCATATTGGTTGAACTATCTCTGTGTCTACATAAGTTACTGCCATGTATTAGATATGCAGCTTTGTCTTGGTAATGGAAAGCATGATTGAAACTGATAATCAAAGTTTCTTGCAGTTGCTTCGAATTGAGGAAGAACTTGGGGACGACGCATTTTATGCTGGTGACGAGTGGAGGGAGTCACCCTGATCAGTTTCTTCAGGTTTCCTCGTAACTTCCTTATCCTTATTTCCTCTGTTAGAGCTGAATTTGTTCACATGCCACATATTCCGGGACGTGGTCAGCCGCTCATCTGTCATTCTTCTGCTTTGTTTGTTTTTGACTACTGTTTCTACTTTTGAAGAGAAAAGAGAGCGTCAAGGAATTTGTAATTAGATCTACAGAAATTTTAGTTAAGGAACGTTAGCGTGATGAAATTTTTGGACACAAATTGGAGAAATAGAATGCAAACCCTTTTTCAGAGCATTTAAAATTTGATTTTCTCAACTTAGCATTAAAGTTTATGCAATTTTATTGTTTTAAATTTCGCTCATAAACAACACAATTCCACAATTTCATTTCAAAACCATGAATGTGAACAAGACCGTAAATCATCAGTGCATGAGTTTAGGTTCTACTGTTTTCGAGTTAAATTAGAGGGAAATTGAATCCATAAACTACGTTCTTTCATAGTTCGATAACTTCGATTAGCTGAAAAAAGTACACATCTAATGGTAAAGAAAAGTAACCCCATAAAATGGTCGGTAACTTCACATTTATAATGTAACAAAAACCATGAAAACGTAAGGAAACAAAACGCACCTCGTCCGACTTTGAAGGCTTAAAACTCAAAACCTACGTCCAGACTCTATTGTCCATCACCTTCCTCAGATCCTCCCCATTCCTATAATCCATCAATTCCTTTCTCTCATTTCCCTCCACCCCAACCTCCATTGTAACACCATTCCATCCAACTTCTGGTCAATACAACCCGAAATCGAAACCATCATCAATGGCGTCGAGCCGGGTCTTCACCGTGGGGTTAATTACAGCATGGTACTCCTCCAACATTGGAGTTCTTCTCTTGAACAAGTTCCTCCTGTCAAATTACGGTTTCAAGTACCCGATCTTCCTCACCCTCTGCCACATGCTGGCTTGCTCTCTTTTAAGCTACATTGCCATTGCATGGCTCAAGGTGGTTCCCATGCAGAGCATTAGGTCGAGGGTCCAGTTCATGAAGATATCGTCGCTCGGTTTCATCTTCTGTTTGTCGGTCGTCGGCGGCAACATCTCGCTCCGGTATCTGGCCGTGTCTTTCAACCAGGCGGTGGGCGCCACAACGCCCTTCTTCACAGCGGTTTTCGCGTACTTAGTGACCCTCAAGAAGGAGGGCATGCTCACGTACGTTACTCTCATACCTGTCGTCACCGGCGTTATTATTGCCAGCGGGGTAAGAACGTGATTACTCAAAGCTCATTTTCATATATTAATTTAGCTCTCAAATTTAGTTTATGAGAAAATGTAGAAAAAGAACAAAAACAGAAAGAAACACCCTAAACAAAGCAAGATTGAAATGCTACTTGTTTATGTGAATGCTTTGCATACAAATACAATGGGCTGACTCTAAATGTTTTGTTAAAAAAACAGCGTAAGTAACTTATCACGTTTTAAAGTTACTTTAATCTCTCGTTACTCTGGTATTGCCAGAGTAACTTAACATGCAACGTGTTGTTCACACAAGTGATCACATGTAACTTGCTAGTAATGAGATAGTACTCTCATAGTGGTTGTATCCCAAGGTTTTTATGCAAAAATTTCTTAGGGGCTTGCATAAGACCATGCTCTTTTCTAGTTGGGATATTCGTTACATGTAATTTGGTGTTTAATTTGTGAGAAATGAATTCACTTTTCGTGTTTTTACATTGAGTGAAGGGAGAGCCAAGCTTTCACCTCTTTGGATTTATGATGTGCATTTCTGCAACTGCAGCAAGGGCGCTTAAGTCAGTTCTTCAAGGAATACTACTGTCTTCTGAAGCGTAATGAACCAATGCCCTACTATATCTTGAATTATTCATCAAGTGTAATCGATTTGGCTTACATTATGCTGAATTTTTTTTACCAGGGAGAAGCTAAATTCTATGAACCTCCTCATGTACATGGGACCTGTAGCTTGTGTGATTCTTCTGCCTGCTGCACTTTGGAGGGAAGAAGATGTGGTTGGGATAACCATTGCTCTTGCAAGAGATGATGTGAGCATATTGTGGTATCTAATATTCAATTCTTCCCTTGCATACTTTGTGAACTTGACCAACTTCTTGGTAACCAAGCACACAAGTCCCCTGACTCTCCAGGTACATTATTCCTCTTCATGATCTCATTGAATCTTAAATGTGTCATACATTCAAGAACATAGCGTTGTCATTGCACCCTAGTCTCTGTTCGATTCCATTTCGACACACATAATGAGAGTAAAGCTCAGTGGGATTAGAACTCGAATCCTCCACTGAGTTTCCACTTTCCAAGATGATCAACCTCCAATTCTAAGAGCTAAACCCAATGTGCTGAATCATTTAACTCCCAAATGCACGTCGTTTGGCTTGCACAGTATCTTTCAACCGGAATCTATGGCTTGACAACTTAATTTCCTATGAGGCTATGATACTATGGTTCATTGTTTGTACACAGTAATTTGATTTTGTGGCTGTTCTAGGTGTTGGGAAACGCAAAAGGAGCTGTTGCTGTGGTTGTTTCGATTTTGATATTCAGGAATCCAGTATCAGTAACTGGGATGCTCGGTTACGGACTCACAGTAACAGGAGTAATCCTCTACAGTGAAGCCAAGAAACGGGGTAGATAAGTCATGGCTCAGCTCCTGTGCCTAGAGTTTCTATGAACCAGACTTCTTATGCAGTAGGGAAGAGGATTAGGAGTTGGGACAACTGTATAAACTGCTCTGTAGCGTTTGGCCTCCCTTAATGTGCTAGCTCAGTTGTTTCAGTCATTCTTCGAAACCGAACATTTTCCCTTTTTTAACTTTGTACATTCCTACAAAAAATTATCGATAAGAATTGCTGTATTCTACAGATAGCGAATTTGTGATTAAGTAGTGAATTTGGTGTTAATGAACTCTCCCTTGTAAGCATTACATGCACAGTTCCCTTGACTTGAGCTTGAATACTCCAGTCAAGGGCACTGAGAATATGGCTCTCCAAGAAGCAGCCTGGGATAACAAGTTCATGAGAATTAGTTGTGGATTATATAACCATGAATCAGATTTAACTTATTTAGTAAAAGTAAAGAACCCAAAAAGAAAACCACAAACAACATTGTTTTCAATTGAAAGTCAAGAAGATAGAACCCACTACCTAATGAATTAGAATACTTCTGTAACTACAGAGATGTTTACTCAATCACTGCCAAAGTATGGAAAACCTCAAACAGAAATTGTTTACACAAATCCTGACAAGGATTTTTAAAAACACAATCAAGTTGACTACGGGGAGGCTTGTGCAGTGGCAAAAGGTTCAAACTTGTGGCTTTGTCTCTTCTTCCTCCTCTTCTATCTTTGGAGCCAAGTAGAACCTTATGTATCCCATCTCAGCAATCTTGTACTCAACCACAACTGGCAGTTCTGAAGAGAGGCTAATAGTAACTGTGTTTGACAAAGGGGTTGCTTTTGTGAAGGAGTTCATGTACCTCAGAGCAAATGTCAATGAAACTGGCTCATTCATCTCAATGATTGTTGCTTCTTCAGGCTATAATTCACAAGGTCACAAAACCAAAGTTAGACATTGAATCCTACAAAAAAAAATATACAAGGATGTAAATAGTTACAATCATCCACTAGCAGCACCTTGTCAACAGTAGTGTTCTGCCTACAGACGATATTAGCAGTTCCAATATCCCCTCTTGTAGAGAACTTGACACCTTCCTTTGTCACAGATATCACAACTGCAAGCACATCAACACATTACTCAGAAGCCCGTAATACAAACAGGGAAAATGAAGAAAAACTTCTAGGGGGATAAGAACAATACCAGTATCACCAATGCCACTGAGGTCTTTGCAAATCCTGGAAAATTCAGCAGAAGGCATCCTAACAATGGCATGGTATTCTGCCTCTGGAATTCCAAGGTGCTCACTATCAATGTCCATCAGCTTCATCTCAAAATCAGAAATCTTATCTTGTGCTGCAATCCAGGACACAAAGGAAACATACAAAATCAAAACAAGAAACAGAAATGCCCACCAGAAACTAAAACTGAAAGCAGTGCTTAATATCAAGAAGGCAATCACCATTTCTTCAACATTTCCTCACGAAAAGGAATCAAATTACAAACAAAAGTTCACAAAATTTTCGCCACATCCATTTCATTATTCCCAAGTCATCATCACCAGCATTCAAAATCCTCCCTATTTCATTTAACATCAATATCAAACACAATAAAGGTTCCAAGCCATGTACTGGACAACTCTGCATCAAAATCTCGACACAAAAACAAAACCAGTTCCTCTATTTACCAATCGTTAACAATCGGGTTGAACAGCTCAGTATTACAAAACCCAAATAAGTAACAGTTATCAATTTCAATCTGGCTCCGATTTCAATCTTTTCTATCAAAGACTTACTTGCATTCTTTCATACCAGTAAATATGACACGAAACCACCACACAAACAAATACACACATTTGTATAGTTCCCAGTGTAAATTTCTATCCAACTCCAACCCAACAGGTCATGATTCAAAACAAAATAACTACAATTTGGGCTCAATTTCAAGATTCACAGCTCAATTCCTTTATACTCAACAAAATCAAAGATCTCAAGAAAACCCTAATTTCAAAAAAGGGGCAAATGAAAAAAAGAAAGAACATACTGGGGCTCTCAAACATGAAGGTGACGGTATCGCTGCCGTCATCAGCCTTGAGGGTGACGATGTCGTCGTTGCCGGCGCACTTGAGCATCTTGGACATGTTGCCGAGGTTCATCCCCATGGAGATGCTCCGGTCGCAGCGGTAGTGCTCGAAGCCTTCAGATCTGAGAAGCAGAGCGACGAGGGCGACGTGGCTGGAGTCCATGGCCTGGAGGGAGAACCCGGTGGCGGAGCAGTCGAAGTTGGCGTCGGTGACCAGGTCCTTGATGGACTCCAGAACCTTCTTGAGAAGCGATCCCTGGACCAATCGGAGTTCCAACATGGTTTCCGGCGAGAAATGAGAAAAGGGTTAGGGTTTGTTTTTGTTGGGGGAAACGGGTTTGGGAGAAATGAGAGGGTTTTGGGGGTTGAGGGAGGGTTAGGGTTTATATTGGGGATTTTTTTGGCGGGATTTAGTGGGATTGTGTTCCCGCTCTTGCCATTGGGGAGGACTTGCCTACGGTGAGTCTCCACATGTATCGTTTTTTGTGTTAACGACTTGATGTCACATGAGTCATGTTTTGCATTCGTTATAAATCCCTTTCTCATGTTTTGACATCAAGCACAGTAAAAATAATTCTCTTTTAACAGTAATAATTAATCAAAAATAATTCTCTTTTATGATTAATCTAATCAAACCTGAACTGTTTTTAAAATAGGAAGATACTTACGTAAGACATGTGTGTCTGATCTCTATCTTATTTACATATTTTTAATAATGTTAATTCTAATCTTAACCGTTCAATATTTTAAGTAACCAATAAAGATAATTTTTACAAAAAATCAATGTAAAACAGTGATTGTCTGATCAACCGAATGCATCAAATAAATGGACAATTTGTTTAAGTTAAGACCCTTATGATCATCGGTTCATTTGATTGATATATCTGGTTGAACAAACAACTTCTTTTTACATTGATTTTTTACAGAAATGATTTTAATTGGTTAATTAAACTATTAAACGATTAAAATTATTAATATTATGTAAATAAAAAAGAGATTATGGGACTTCTATTTTTCCTAAAATAACCGGATGAACGATGTGGACAAGGTAGAACTAGCAAAGGCTGTGAAAACAGAGAATGGCCGAAAAGCCATGAATGGAGCCTATACAGCAATAAGTAGCTTTCCTTAATAATTACTCATCACTTCCATCTTTATAAACCCAATCACTCTCTTCTACTCAACCCACCCTCTAATCTCTCCAAAACTTCTCACTTTTCGTTTTGCTCTTATTCCAATGGCGGATCTCAGCCCCAGGTCTGAGATCTCATTCTTGCACACCTTCCTCTGCAGTGCCTTCGCTGCTTGTTTCGCTGAGGTATCCTTCACCCTTCTCTTTATATCTCTATATTTCACTTCTTTGTTTTGAGTTTGTACTTGTGAAATTTGTTTATCTGGGTCAGTGGTATAATGATCATTTAGCTTAAATTTCTCTACTTTTAGCTTAGTCAGTGCATTTTCTTACTTGGGTTTTGCTTGATTTTGCGTTTAAGAATCCATAGATTACATGATGTCTGTACATTTTCGGTTTTATGGGTTTGTGCTCTGAATTAGATGAAGTTGAACTTAAGGGCATTATGGTATGATGCATCTGGAGATTGCATAATGTGGCTTATAAGACTACGTGGAATGGTGATTGGTCAATGTGATTATGTTAGGTTAGACTGTTAGAGTCGAAACTTAAGCGATTGAAGTACGATTCGTAGGATGCTAGTTGAGGTGTCTCAACTTCAAGTATCTGCGTGTATTTGTAAGAATCACAGCTTGGTATATGATAGGTGATATGTTCTTGTTTCTTTTGCAGTTCTGTACTATTCCGTTGGATACCGCTAAAGTTAGGCTCCAGCTTCAAAAGAAAGCTGTTGTAGGGGATGCGGCTGGTGCGCCTAAATATAAGGGCTTGTTGGGTACTATGGCTACCATTGCTAGGGAAGAAGGTTTAGCAGCACTTTGGAATGGTATAATTCCAGGATTACAGCGACAATGCATCTATGGAGGCTTAAGAATTGGGTTGTATGATCCTGTGAGTTTATAATATTACTCTTTCATAATACGATCATGAATTGCCTGTTTAATGCTTTCTTTGTGACGCTGTATATCCATAAACTACTTGTTGAACAGGTCAAACTTTTCCTTGTTGGCAGTGCTTTCGTTGGAGAAATTCCTATATACCATAAAGTGCTTGCTGCACTATTAACTGGTTAGTGAAGCCATCCAAATATGTTTATTGTATGCAAAGATTTTTCATTGTTACAATCTCCAAATTACTGTCTGTATATCCCTTGTCTTCTGTTTTAAAAAGGTGGAAAATTTTAACATCTATTCTTATGCAAACTTTTACATCAACAGGTGCTCTGGCTATTGTAGTGGCTAATCCAATGGACCTTGTAAAGGTTCGACTCCAAGCTGAAGGAAAATTGCCAGCCGGAGTTCCTAGGCGTTACTCTGGAGCTAAAGATGCTTATTTAACTATAGTGAGGCAGGTTTGTATTTCTTACAGTAGAACAACTGGCTTCTTTGCCCTTTCTTTCTTTATATATTTTTGTCCCTATCAGCTTTTCAGCTCTTTTATTTTTGTATTTATGGTTGTTCAAACATTAGGAAGGTTTAGGAGCTCTGTGGACTGGGATGGGACCAAATGTAGCACGAAATGCTATTATAAATGCTGCTGAGCTAGCCAGTTATGATCAAGTGAAGGAGGTAAGACCGCTGCTTTCAATCTCTGAAGTTCAAGTATTTTTATAGCTCGCCAGTTAGTGCTAATTTCAACATATAGGATGAAAATCCCAATGAATCCTAATTCTTCATACTTATGCAGACAGTTTTGAAAATTCCAGGGTTCACTGACAATATTTTCACTCATCTCTTAGCTGGTCTGGGTGCTGGTTTCTTTGCAGTTTCTATTGGCTCTCCTGTTGATGTGGTATGCATTTTGAAACATATTAACCTTGATGATAAGTTTGTGCTTTTATTTGTAATCATAAGGAGGTGATTATGTGTAGTTGTATTAAAATTCAATTACAGTGACTTGCAGACAGATTAGAAAAGATATTGAAACCTCAAAGATATTGTTGCCCAAATCAGCATATATTGTTACTCTGGCTTTCAAGAACTGAATGCTATGACACTGGTATGCGGAGTCATTACTAGCTGAATTGTGAATACACAACATAACTTTGAATAAGAATTTATTCAATTGATAGACAGACCAAAGATGGACCACTAGGTGTAATGGAACTATTAATAGTTGAAATATGAATACAAAGAGTTTAGTTGCTAACTCTCTCTTTATCTCTCCAATATATATGTATGTTGTAATCAGAATAATATTGCCAACCATGCATTAACTGGAAAAATTGGATCTTTCATCAGTAGCATGCTGGGTTTACTCGTCAGTAGCATGTTGTATGTGCTCTCCAAATTTTAATAAAACTGATTGTTGGTTTTGCAATGGTAGCGTAAACCTGCATTAATAGTTGCAGGCTACTACAAGGGTGGGTAGTGAAAGATTCTGCTATCATTTTCTTATTTTATGAAACAATTTACATTGTTAAGGCAAATATTGCCTTGGATACCCTGCTTATGTAACAGGTGAAATCTAGAATGATGGGAGATCCAAGTTACAAAAACACCATTGATTGCTTCGTCAAAACTTTGAAGTATGAGGTATGTTGATTTAGTTCAGTTTTAGTTCATTCACTGTACCAACCAATAATTCACCAATCGCCAGAGGTGCAGAAGTTGATGCGTTCTTTTACTGTTTGCAATCCTTGCTTTCACCCTGGTTATGTATTATTTGTAGTCATTGAACTCTAGATCTGTTTGATCTCTAAGAAAAGTCTGGAACCACGAGCTTCTTAAAATATCTATTAACTTATGTCCACTGATAACACAGGGGTTCTTGGCCTTCTATAAAGGGTTTCTTCCAAACTTTGGACGGCTAGGATCTTGGAATGTTCTTATGTTTCTAATGCTAGAACAAGTAAGATAACAATCATAGTATTTGTTTAATCATTTAATAACTTTGGATTGGTTTTTGGTTTCTACTCAACCTGTAGCCTGTAAAACGTACTGATGCCTATTTGCTCATATTTTTTCTTGGTTGGCAGGCGAAAAATGTTTTCAGGTTATAAATCTTCTTTCTGGATTTTGAGTTTCCACTTACAAGCATGAATGCACAGCTTCTGCTTGGGAATTGGCTCTTCTATTGTTAAAGATCCATTCTTTTGGTTTTCAGTTGTGTATTGTACTGTAGTGTGTACTGCTTATTATTTGTATCATCTGAAAGATATTGAAAACCAGATATATTTAGAAGGCAGATCATAGCATTGTACTCTTTAGTGGGAAGCTATTCCATCCCACTGTAATGAACGGTTACATAATATTTATCAATTTCATTCTATTCTGAGACTCTAGGTATCCACACCAAACTTGGTTGTTGTATTGTTGTATATAACCCTTGAACCTTGATACCAACACGGCTTGCTGCTCAATTCTTAATGCTGCCCTCTGACTTAATAAATGTGCAATCTTATCTTGTGTGCCGTTTTAACTTGTTTGAGGATCCCAGGAAAATGATACTCCACACCTTTTCCGTAGTTCCACCCTAGCAAGGTCAAAGCTTCTAATCGACCAAAAAAGCTTCTAATTGTTGGAGTATTTTGGTGCGTTTAACGGTTAATCTCTAATTTTGGTGCATCTTTAGCTATTATTTTAATTAAATTTAAATAGTAAAATATGAAATTCCACTTCAACAATATAACTAAACTATAGAATTTAATAAAAGCTAAAAATTTGACTTTTAAGTAGCTATTATGTTAGAATTGTAAAACTAGTTAAATTTATAATTTTTTTATTAAGAAGAGAACATAATATGTGCCTAGAAGAAACTACATTCTTCTCGGCCTTAGTGCCCCTTTTATAACAAAAAACTACATCTTGGTGTTACTGACCTGTTTGATAAATGAGCCCGTCTCAATTTGGAAGAACAGTAATGGACCGGAAAGGTCTGATGCTACAAAACCCTAGACCTCTTCACTATAAATTGGTAGGATCAAACCTAAAGTTGCCATCTGTACAGGGAGCTTGAAAGATGGGTGGGAATGGCAGGTGTCTTGAGGAGAGCTTTAGAATGGAGGTTAGGGAAGGAAAGAATTCAAACTGTCTCTTTCAACAGAGAATAAATAGTTCCATTCTTCCCTATACTTCTCATTTCTAAACGTTTGATCAAGACATTCTCCCTTTCCCATTCTTTCTTTCTTTACTAAACAGATTCATCAACCCAAAACACAGCCTTTGGGAAAAGCTCTGAACTTGATGGTGTGAAAGAGAAGAGAGAGGAGTTGGGGGGAAAGGGAGGAGTGACAGGAAGTTAAGGAGTGTAGTTTTGGGAAAGAAGACCTTGGTTTTTTCTCGAAGTAATTTGGAAAAAAGATTGGTTCTTTCCTAGTCCTGCCATTCTTTGATTTCCTGTCATGCATCTCTTTCCTGTCTTTTCTTGGTTTTGTTATATATTTATTTGTCGCATTGTGTTATTTGAATATATCATGATGCTTGAAGCTGGATCTGTGTTGTGGAATGTTTGGAATATAATTATTTCTTTTTGCAGATCCCAACATGTTATGAAGAAGCCTATGTTGATGGTGAAGACAGTGGAGTTGTTTGGAAAAGGTTTAAAGGTCTGGACTTACATGTATGATCCGATGCAATTGTATCAGATATTATTGTTACATTGTTTTATGAAAGTTAATGAGAGGTCTCTTTACAGATCCATAAGTTTCTCTGAAGTTTCAGTGTTCTTCTTGCACTATTCAGTCCTTTGTTTCAGATGTGCTCAGCTGTTGGTAATTGGATTCTCTCATATTTTGAATTTTGAACCAATATAAAAAGCTAGGGATTAGCATACAACTAAGGAGATTCAGAATCTATGTATTGCAAATGTGGAAATAATAGAGAAAGCAGAGTTATATTTATTATGGTTCACTAAATGTGCCAAGTGTTAAGTACCTGCACAACATTATGGGGTATATTGGGATTGATCTATGGTTTTTAGTTTTGTACCCATCTCTAAACGGAACAATTCCGAGTAGGCATTCATTAACGAAATACTGAGTGGAACTTCAAGCAAATAAAAATCATTGAGGATGAAAGTTGGGTTCTTCTATTATTCTTGAAGCTTATAGCAAAGTCACAAAACCTTGATATTGTTTGTCTGAATTTTAATGCCTTATGCTTATATTATAGCTCAAGTTGGTGGTGCTGCTGGTGCAGATTTATTCGGATCAAATCAACCAAGAGTTGCTCTTCCTCTCATTTTGATTGTGAAGCTTTTACCCATGTCTTGACACTATATTACTGAGAAAGCGGTTCTTGTCATTGCAGGCGAAAACTAGAATGGTATTGCATGTTAAATCTGCGTTGGCATGTATTATAAATACAGCAAAAGAAATACGAAGAGAATAAAGCATATTCATTGAAGACTGAATCATTGGCCAAGATCATATATGCTACAGAAATGAAACAAGCAAGGCCTAGCAGGAGGGGAAGATGTCATAAAAGATGTCTTTTTTGGTCTGATATCTCCAATCCTAGCTTTCTCTTTCGCCATCATCGTCTTCTTTAAGAAATATCCCAAACATCTTTTGCTTCTCGCCCAGTCTCTCTTATTAACTGGCTTATATCTGCACCTTGGCTTACTATTAAACACAACATCTGAACATGATGGAGGATTTATAGGCTTTACGGTATGAAAATTACTGAGAGAAATTTTTTTGCAAGCTAGACATCATCTTTACGAAACTGGGGATCGATCAATATAATTGTGAGATGTAGATATAAATGAAATGACAGTTCAGTTGATGTAGAGGAAAATAAAGGGATAGGAGATTGGAATCCACCAATCTATTTTTGATCTCGAATCCACCAGATAAACTCAAAGGATTTTTTTATAAATCAAGGTTATCAAATACAACTGATAGAGGCTCTTTATATAGGAGCAAACAAACCCTAAGACAACTGACAATGAAACCTAAAAGCTCATGGATTAAAATAAAATAAAGTCCAAAACAAATTAATTAAAATAAAACAAAACAAAATAATAAAAAATAAAACTTGAAAAATAATTAAAACAGTCTTCTGGAAGCCTAACGAATTTAGATATTCGTAAATAATTTACCACGATCAAACGGTTCTCCAATCTTTATTTTCCGTCGGTAAGCGACCCCCCTTTGTTCTACATCAGTCTCCTCCACTTCAAATGAACTCGACCTCGAGTTCATCTTGAATAAAGAAGAATAATTTGTAGAAAGCAAACTCAATAATAAATCCAATTTGTTTCTCTTCTTGGATTGTGAAGTTGAAGCTGGAGCTGGGGTGGTGGTTTGTTTGCCATCGTGCAATGTATAAATTAGTTAGTGGTTCTCATACAATGAGGATACCAACATAAGGAAAATAAAGTATAAATACCTTTGCTTTACGTTCCTGAGCTTCTACTTGAGTTGACTTCCCAGGAATAGAAGCTCCATCAAGTACAAACTTGTCCTCGACAGGTAAGAGGAGTTTGGCTCTTTTGAAAATAACTCTGAAAAAAGATTCAACTTCTTTGGTCCAGAGACAGCCATAAATAGAGTTCCACCACCCTGTATAATCGTCAGAAGTATCATAAGTGGAGAAGAGAAGCCCAATGCTGTGCACGTTCGTGGAAGAAACTGATAGGCTGGACTTGAAGCGAGAGTCATCCACTTTTTGCCTTGGCAATTTTTCTATTCGCTATGAGCTATAGCAATTCAAGCTGTTCGTGATTGGCAGAGGTACTAGTTGGCGAAGGCCACGTTAACGACATAAGTGGTTGGGTGCGTATAACTCGAAGCCCGCAAGCTTGGTTAGAGGAATGTCCATCAGGGAAACAGCTTGGTTAAATAGTGTTCGCCGTCTAGAAGAGTGAGTTGAAGTCCACATGAAGCCATTCGTGTAGGCTTCAGGGTATTTACGGTTGACAATGAGCAAGCTGGAGTCCAGAGCAGTTGCATCAAGGTTAAATAAATATTCAAGGGACCGAGCATACCCTATGTTTGGGGGAAAGGAGGCACCACCAAATGATCTCCCTAACACATGGTGTTCAGGGAAATCAATGACTTGTTCATCCCTGAATTGAACGAAGTAGATCTGCAACCAGAGGTCTAGAATCCAGAGCGGGCCTAATACATCTCCATAATTCAGTTGGAAGAGTGACATCTTGTGTAGAGCACGGTACAGAATTCCTAACACCAGTTGTGCTAAACCAAGCTGGTGCCCATTGAATAGAAGAGTTGCGGTGCGCGTCCAGGTCTTGGTCAGCTTCTGGGTTGCGATGCAGGTTACAAACTTGTGAAGCCAGAGATTCAAGAAAGCAATTCCACTTTGCTCATCTCTGCGAGCGTAGAAATGACTGACCCATCCTTTGTAAGACAGGTTTGTTGGGTAGTCTGACTGGTCAACTGTGTAGATGACGTCTTGGTTGCTGTAGCGGTGCTCCTGGTAAGCTTCTTCAGCAACTGGAAGACCGGTGATGGTGTATATGTCCAGGAGAGTTATACTCATTTGTCTGAACCTGAAATTGAAAGTATTGCTGAAGGAGTTCTAGAAAGATGTCGTAGCAATCATTGGAGGGCGATTAGCGCCATGGCTGTCGAGCTTAAAGCTCAAATCAATTACATCAGCGATTCCGGCTAGCCTCCACCGATCTAGATCGATAGCTCTGCGGTTCTCATACCATAGTAGCATCTACTTTATGGGGTGTGGCCATACTTCAATTCTGGCTGGGCAGTCACTTCATGTTTGCCAAGCAGTGATATCGACGATTGTGTTTTGGAAAGCAAAGATAGGGACCCGTGATTTATGGTAGTAATGATGAACTTCTGAGAATTTCTTCATGTACAGACCAAGTCCGGCGGTGGCACTAGTGGTTAATTCGAGATGGGTTCGGTTTGAATACTTGATGACTGTTAGTCCCTCAGAGATTTGTTTGCCTTTGAGAGCCATTTTTGCAGTAGGAGTGTTGGCCATGGTGAGATTGGTTTCTGGGAAATGGATTTGGTGGATGAGTATTTGAAAAAACTGAAAAGGTTTCTCTGAAGCTAAACGTTGTTTGTTGAAGGTAGATGACGGTAAAGGGGGAACGATGAAGCGTTTCACTGAGTTTAAAGGAACCGGGATGGGTTTCTAGCCCTTATCTATTTTACAAGTGGTCTTAGGTTTAATCTCAAGGCTTGGGAGGCAATGTTTGGGTCAAAATAATATCTTTCGTTGAATGCCTGGCAGAAGAGCTCATTGGACCGATTCTTGCGAGCTACGTAATTGTAAATATTTTCCTTTCTGTTTGATGTCATGCTTGGCGAAGATTTGCAGTTGCTAAAGGATTCTTTCCATGATCTTCGGAATAAAGTTTGATATGCCTTGATCCTCAAGTAAGAACGAACCATAGTGGTCACTATATAAAAGGGAACAAAGGTGTATGAAGTACATCTTCAAATCAATCAACAAACAGCTTTTGCACACTGCAAAACAAGCCTCTCTCGGAGCACCTCTACCAAAAAGATTCCTTAGGTCTTTTTGTTCACCAAAGCTCTACCCGTAGGCATTGACCGCTGCTACTCACCAAAGACCGACCCGTCGGCAGTTCCCGCTTCTACCTCATCAAGCCTAATCCGTGAGCGAATACTCCACCACCGCTTCATAAAACCCTATCCGTAGGCGAATACCCGCAAAACCATTGTTATGGTGAATAACCATAGCAAATATCCTCAGTTTGTCATAGAATCATTTGGCGAACATATCCCAATCCTGATTTATAGCTCTGCTCAACCACTTTAGTCAGAGTAATAAACTGCCGCTTCGCCAGAAGAGGAGAAAAATCATAGTTTCTCCTCAGCTAGGTCTAAGAAGAACCTAAGTGCCGGCCTGACCAGGGCATGTACGACAGTTATTTGAGAAGAAGTTAGAAGGCGAACAAGCATCAAGATCAAGGTTGTACTTGACCCATAGGTACTGGCACGCCTCAAACCTGGTTGTTTGAAGAAAATCTATGTTCACCCCGAACAACTGTTATTGTGTCTCGCGTCTACGTAATACTTAAACGCAGTGCAAGAAACTGTAGTACACTTTCTTAACTAATTAATTTGATAAAAAATTCAACAGTTAAATCTATAATTAGTAAATTTAACAGTTGAAAAATCAAAAGTATTGTTTAGTTAGGAACAAACTAAGGACGCGTTTGATATCGTTTTACGATATCGTTTTCTGTATTTTAAGTACAAAAACAACCCTAATATGCGTTCGGTTTCGTGTATCTCGAAAACAAAGAGAATGGTTTTGAGTAGGAGCAAACACTATTTGAGCAAGTGCTATTACTATTTGAGTAATAGGAGGTGCAGTACAGTGTTTTCGTGCAACGGTAGGAAAAAATAGCACCTCCTATTACTATTCATTGAATTTTTTTTAAAAAAATTCATGACTTGAAAAGAAGGTGTGATTTTATTACTTGAAAATGTAACGTACATGATGAAAATACATAATTTAAAGTACATGATTAGAAATGAAATTACATAATGAAAATACATAATTTAAAGTACATAACTAGAAATGAAAGTACATAATAGAAATACATAACTATGGAAAAAGTGGGCGATAGCAATTTGAAAAATTTTCCTCGCTAGCATCTCCTTCATCGACATCAAGTTGCTTAAGAATTCCCGCTTTCCTCTTTGAAAAATACCTCTTTGATTTTGGGGTCATAGCCTCTGTATCCATTGTCATAATCCTTGATTCTTCCGCTAAGGCCCTCAATTTGAAGTCTTTCTCATTAAGGCTAAGTTGTTTTTCGTTAAAGCAAGCTCCATAGCATCACTTGTTTGTTGCGCGGCTAGCCAAAATTTTTGATTTTCCACAATGTTTTTCAAAGCCTCATCTTTTACCTCATTTGAAGAAGTCGAGGCGACCTTTTTTCCCTTTGTTTTAGCTTCCTTGGCCGCCTTCACTCCCATTGGTCTAACCGGACTTGAGGAAACTTTAAGGTTGCTTTGTGGTGTTGCAATTTGTGGTGTTGCAATCACTTCATCCTCAGCCACATCGATTGTGGGAGGCATTGAGCTAACGAGCGGAGTAGAGGCGGCGGAGTTGGCATATGAAGAAGGTGGAGTACTAGTTTGGACTTCTCTAAAATAAGGATGGTTCTTCACCACTTCCCAACAATCAAACCGCGTAAACTCTTTCTTCTTTTGTGCCACATAACATGATTGAGCTTTTCTTATCTAATAACAATAACAAATTTTTATGTCACAATAATATCTAATAAATAGAGATGACAACATTTATTTAAGTAAACATACATAAATTTAGGGAAATGTTAACATTATAAACTCTTACCTCATCTTGCAAATTTGAGCCGGATTGTGAATTCCTTCGTGCATAAACAAGAGCGGCACCCCAAGCTTTCAAAGTCGGCTTCAACTTAGTAAAACGAGAAGAAACCGCGGTTTGGCTCCTATGCTCCGGCCTTGACTCATGAGGCGCAATCTCCCAATTTTCATGAAAATCGGTATGTACTTTTTCCCATAATTTATCCGACTTTTGCATGTTGCCGGTGATAGGACAAACGCTAATACGACAATAAGAAATGCATAATTGCAAATCTTCGGAAGCAAGCCAATTGGACATTTTTCTAGCAAAAAATAGAAAGGAATGGGAGAGGAGATGGAAGGAGTGGAGAAATTTGTTTTGCACAAATTGGTGTGAGATGTGAATGAAGTTGATGTAGTATTTATAGAAAAATTGTAGGGTGTTATTTGCAATTTTTTGAGATTTTTTTGGGATTTTTTAGGGTTTATTTTCTCAAAAATGAAATTTGCCCGTTTTATAGCCGTTTCCTTTGAATCTGGGCCGTTTGATCGAATTTTGGATTCGAAATGGACTGTCCAGATCAATTTGACCGTTGGGGTCGAAATCTGAAAAGAGTTGCACAGGTAGCGCGCTCCTATTGGTCCCTTTTTTCTGATCTTTTAATGGCGCGTGCATTACACGCGTCGAAAACAAAAAAAATATAAACCCTGGCGTCACCCACGTGCGTGGGCTCCACCAGGTCGGACGAGCAACGGAACGAGCAAAGATTGCTCGAGCAGCTGCTCGACCTCCCCGTCAACGAGCAGTCGCCGGAACCGTGCCTCACCGCTGCACGGAAGCTTCAGCTCTGCTCCTGCTATTTTTCGGCTGGCCCACCGATTGGTTCCTCTACTCGTGCTCAAAGCAGCACCGCTTCAGATGCTCTAAAGAGTCTTAGACTCCATGGACATAGTCACATAGAATCATACATACCTCATTGTGTCTCCTCCACTTAGGTAACTGGTATCTCTTGAGGAAGTCTCGCCAAGCTGCTCCACCTATTAGCAACCGGGTCGCAATAACCTTTTTCTCTCCATATTGTCACTAAAAATTAGGTACGTTTTAAATCACCGTACCTGACAAAAGCTTTACTGTAAACTCGTGTTTTTCTGCTTGCTATATTGTACCGATATTGTTCAGAACTTAATCATGCATATATTCAGTACTGCATCCATATAATGTGCCAGAGTTGCTGCATCAGATTACCAAGTCTCAGAATAAATTCCTATGAATTTTGGAGGGGAGGCAAGCAACTTGATCCACTAATCAGTAGTCGCAATATGGAAATTGGTACAATGTGGTCAATTGTTTTCACCTACTCTGTCATGTATTCTTTGTCTCAATTCAACTAGCATTTTCTTCTTTTCTCAGTGAGATATATTTAAATTTGAATCCTTTTGGAGGTTAAGGCAATAACCTAATCCACAAGACTCCAAACAACACCTTCCAATGGGAATGACACCCAAGCATCTGAAAATATAAAAATTGCAACTGAGATTTGGGAAATATTCTAAACAAAAGTAAAACATACCAAGGCCTAAGCTCTAACCTTGATCAATCTGATTTTCTTCTAAAAAAACACAATCAATCTTTTCCCCTTTTTCAATTTCCCACTATTACTGTGTATACATAGTCATGGCCCGGCCTTTAATCCATAGCCCATATGGATTTAAAATCCATGGCCCAACCCAAATCTCCTTCCTTGACCTGCAAGGTACAAAGCACACAAACTACTCATTCCCCTATATATAACCCTAATCACAGTCATTCGGAATCCATAAGATCAAGTTGTAAAATCTTATAGCAAAGAGAAAACAAATACTAATGGAAGACAATCATCAGCTGAACTTAGACTTGGAAGAGCTCCGCCACCTTCAGAGCATTGCACAACGCCGCCGCGTCATCAGCCTTCTCAACATTCTTTCCAAAAACCCCCGTCTCTTCTCTGAAATCCTCAACTCGGAGAACAAGTTTCTGGCACCTCCACAATCTAATCAAAGCAGAAATATGTCAAGGTCCTCGGTCGCGAGCAAAATTGCCGTCACAAAAGAAGTTGCCGCCTCCACCACCACCACCACCAAGCAGCTAGAGAATCAGCAGCAGCGGCACCGGGAGGTAACGTCATCCTCGTGGAGGCCAAAAGCGGATGTGCATCAACAAATTCCGGATTCCGAAAGGTTTCATGATTCAATGAATATCCCTCGTTATGTACATGAGTATGGACGCCGCATTAGCAAAGGGGAGCAACTTAAGGAAGTAAGAGTATCGTTGTCAGGTAGTATTCTCTATTTTCTTTCTAACCAATGGAAACAAAAATTCTACTTTTTTTTATTATTTTTTTCTGTCTATCTCATGGAATCAGGACAACTTGCCAACAAAATGCAAAGATTCAACTGCTCGAACCTTTTCTTCTATGATTTAGAAGGTGGTGGTTCTAGAGTCCAAATTGTGGCTGATGCAAGGTATTGGAACCCTAACCTTTTTGATGTAATTCGATAAGTTTATCTTTCTAAGATTGCACAGACTATTGGAAGAATTTCCCAAATTTTTGATGTGATTCAATCCGTTTATCTTTTTATTTTCTCCTGACCAAAGGTATTGCCTTCTTCATGCAGCAATTCAGAATTGGCGGAATCTGAATTTTCTAGGCTCCATTCTTGCATGATGCCTACTGATTTGGTTACGGTAGTCGGATTTCCAGGTTTGTCAATTTTTTTTACCTTTGCTATATGATATGTGTCATCTGTTTATTTTCCTTCCCCTAACTAATTGATGGTTGTAAATTGTGAAATGTTCTGAAATATAAAATTTCCCCTTCTTTGCTTATACGTGCTTTGTTGACAGGAAAAACTAAATGGGGGCACCTGAGCATTTTTGCAACATCAATTGAACCCTTATCAAAGCAAAGGCAGAATCAATTTGAGAAAATTTCCCAGCCATTAAACACCAGATGAATTGTCTGCCTAAGGAAACTTCCCTGGAATACTATAAAATTCTTGTTTCTACCGGTGTTTCATCATGGTATGATCATAGAAAACAAGGGAACAGAGGATTCTTCCCTCCTAGAGTCGGCTGCTTTTACCATTAAAATCATGTAGTTCTGCGTGTAGTATCTGATTTGGCAGATTATGCATTTTAAGTGTAATTTGATGTTCTTGTTATAATACCAGAGATGATGTAATTACTAATTTGACTGGTATGACAATTCCAATTGTTACAGAGAAACTAGTCATGTATAGAGCTTCTGCGTATCTTACATCTTCTACTTTCTAAAGAAGATCCTGAGGTTCAAATTCTTTATCTGAACTACCATCCGACCTGTCCAGCATAATACACTCTGAAGGATTAAATGCTACAGTAGTGGAAAAATCGAAATTGGAACTGAAAACAAAAGTGACAGAAACGAACAAGTACCCTTAATTTTAGTAAATACAAACACTGTTTTTCTGGAGCTGTTGTAATGCTTACTTATAAGTACATAATTTGAGGGTTCAATTTTCAAAAGGTAAGGTCTTGCCACGCATGTACTGTCGTAATACTTCTGGTACTTCAACACCATCATACCACTGATAATTTTCGAGAATGCAACACATGGTTCTCCCAATTGCAGTAAGAGTGGAGTTCAACATGTGTATGTATTGCTTCGCCTTCTCATTGCCTGTCTGTCCATATCTAATTTCTAATTTTCTGGACTGGAAGTCTGTACAGTTCGAACATTTTCGCGAGTTCTCTATGTCTGAGATGCAGGAAACCAGCCTTCTAAGTCATAGTTCTTTGCAGCTGCACCATTCAAAGCACCCGAAAAAATGTTCACTACGCGATATTGTTAGGAAATCAATCTTTCATATCCTTCCTATTTAGAATAGAATCCTTATGTAAATAGATATCCTAGATTGTAATGGATTCCTAACTTGTAGGAATAGCCAAGTCTCTCTCTATATATGTAAACGTTTCAGATCAATAGAAATCAACATATTCCATTCAATCTGTTATTCTTCTTTTACAGATATGGAATGTTAAGCTTTTTGTAGAACTCCTCTGAGTTTATGATCATCTCCTCATGCATATCCCAGGAGTCATTTCCATTTGGGCTGGTAATACAGAATTGTTCTACTTTGGCAAACTCATGAGTCTTAAAAAGCCCCAATGTGTCTCGTCCATGCGAGCCAGCTTCTGTCCTGAAGCAATATGAAAATCCAGCATATTTTTTGGGTAGCTGGGAGGGATGGAACCATTGATCCTTGTGACGAGCACAGAGAGGCTGTTCGGCAGTAGCAATGAGATACTTGTCATCTCCTTCACCCGTTACCTTATAAACCTCATTGTCGAATTACTGTTATTGAACACATTTGGCCATGACTTCTTGTCTCATAGAAAATGGAGGAGTGATTTTCTTGAATTTCCTGTCCTCAAGAAAATCTAGAGCAAAGTTTTTGAGAGCTTCATGAAGGTCTACACCGACGCCTTCAGTGTAATAACCTCTTGATCCAGCCACTTGAGAACCTTTCTCAAAGTCAGCAATCCCAAGAAGCCTACAAAGCTCGACATGATTTTTTAGTGCTGTTTACATCCTCTTCTCCCCATGATCTAACCACTTCATTGTTCGCCTCAACTTCGCTGACGGGGACTGACTCATGGACAAGGTTCCCAATTAATTCCAAGCTTTGTTCCCTTTGTGCTAAAGCTTCTTGAACTACAGCTTCTTTCTCTGCCACCAGCCTCTTCTTTTCCTTGGCCTTTTTATGCAACTCAGCATCTTTCTGTCATTCCAAACATTCCCAAGATTAATGTCCCACTTTGAGAAAGAACATAAGCTAGATAAGAGTCTTACAAATTCAATGAAATAAGCAAGTTCATTGCAAGCACCAAAGTTAAGCAACATAACATATATGATATAAACCTGTCTTTTGGCATAGCATACTTTGAACTAAACTAAATTTGATTTCCTTAAGTTTTTGTGAAGGATTAGAAAACTCTACTTCTTAATCTGTCCATGCTCATAAACACAATAACAAGAACTTATATGAAGCCCAATACAGCTACTAACAAAAAGTACAGAGAAATTCTAAGATAGATGCAAGTACTCACAATTTTGAGCTGAAACATTTCCTTGTTGATCTGCTTGAACTCTTTCTTGAGATTATCAAGATCGAATTGTCCTAAATTCACAAAAATGTCACAACAATCAAAATTTGAGGTAAAAGCCAAATCAACACAACTTGAGAAGCTCAAAAAACTCGAACACTTGAAAGGGAGAGAAGGAAAGGAGACTTACTTTGGCACCATAGTTGGTCGAAGTGGATCACCTTGTCAACAGGTCATCGCTCTTGGAACGACGGCGCTGCGACTCGCGGATGATCTCTGGGTCGTGGCCTTTCCATTCTCTAAACAAATTTATCTCCTGCATGATTGTTTTTGATTATTTTCCTCCCACTGTGCAAGAAGAAACAAGTCAAACAGAAGAAGCTAGAAAAGCTGATTTGTTCTAAGCTCTCTATAAATCTTGGTCACTGATTAACCAGGTGAACACTACACTACCGCTATATATACTTGTAGTCCTAGTAATCCTAGATTGTTTCAAAGTCAAATTTCATGGTTCCCAAGCTATGATATATTAACTGTAAATCCTAGGAATGTATAACTGTAAATCCTAGGAATGTTGAAATAAGTTAGTAATTTATTTCCATTCACATTACACAATATTTAATAAGCCATAAGAATGTGAAATAAGCTTGGGAACCAATAAATTTGACTTTGAAACAGTCTAGGACTTTCTCTTATTACTGGGACTAAATATTACACAAATATTTATTTAATTTCCAATAACACTCTTTACTATTGTGTAAGAATGAAAGAAAACGTTATAGGATATTTGATATATATATGTGTGTCTTGGTTCATGCCTTATATACGGACTTTATGTAGTAATCCATATTGTAATAAGGTTTTACACATATCCATGTAATAGGCTCATTAGTCCATGTAATAGCCCAAAAGACCCATGTATTTCCTTATATAAAGGGGCTTCATTCTATCAATAAGATAAGAAGAATTCATTCCTTCAATATTATTCTACAACACGTTATCAGACACTTAGCTCTAATCCTAAAAAGAGCAAGTGGACCACCACCCAAAAGAAGGAAAAATTCTGTCGCTCGCATCACTGCTGCGCACCTTCTGGGCACCGCTACGCACCTCCTGCGCACCCCTCAGGACACCACCGCGCACCCCCTATGCACCAAGAAACCCTATAATCTGTCTCAGGGTTCAAACGCCATTATCGACAGAATAAAATCCAAATTGGATTTTGACACCAACAGAGAACTTGAATATTTTGTTCTAACGATTCCAAAAATGCCAAGAACCGGCCGGAAAGGCAACGAACCGGCCGCC
Source organism: Comarum palustre (assembly GCA_951800085.1). NCBI lineage: Eukaryota > Viridiplantae > Streptophyta > Magnoliopsida > Rosales > Rosaceae > Comarum > Comarum palustre. The sequence goes on along the minus strand of OX637582.1, from coordinate 4,433,076 downwards.
GGAATCCTCTGGTCGGCCTAAATGTTCAAGCAACCAGTTCGAGCACTTGCCGAACTCCGATTTCCGTGAAATTTGGAGAGATTATGCAAAAAGATGTCAGGATTATTCAGTCAAAAGGGCACCCTCATAACCTGAGTAAAAGTCGGTGAACTAGTCCTCCCAATGTCTGTAACGCGCATAGGAATCACTTTTTCTTGAGAAAAACGGGTTGTATTCCTAATTTCTTTTTGAATCCTCCAAATGGTTGATGTTTTTTTTAATGATGTGCTACTGTTTTATGACAAGTTTAACTAACCATATGTTTTTCATGTGTTTCATGATCTCCCCACGCGAAAATTCAGGATTGAATTGCACGAACGATCGCCGAGCGCACATGGATTTGAGCATGGAAGCATGGAGCAGCTTATATAAATGCAGTCTATTTGGCAGACTAGCAAGTAAGCTTTACTTTTGAGTAATTTCAAAGTTCAATAACCTCAGGGGGGGATAAAATATGTTCCTCCCTTCTCCATCCCCATTCTATGCTTGGAACGTTTGTCTTTACAGGTTATTATGGAAATCCTAAAACATATGTGCATTTGGCTACCGGCACCACTAGCCCACATGCTGCTCGTTGTGCGCTGCTGTCAAGCACTGTGCTTTGGCCCGTGCACAGCTGCTGAGCGTTGTGCCTTGGCACACATGCGCTGCTGCCGAGTGATGTGCTTTGGCGTGCGCACCTACTGACCGTTGTGCTACCGCGTGCACCTACTGAATGTTGTGCTGCCGCGTGCACCTGTTCAACACCGCTACAAGGGCTTGCCTCTAAGCGGGTGCACGCTGCTGCTAGGGCTTATCCCTGTGCACGTGTGCGCTGCTGCCGGGCACCATCTGTGCACCTGCCCCTGTGCGCGTGCACGCTGCTGCCGGGTACCGTATGTGCACCTGCCTCTGTGCACATGCACGCTGCTGACAGGGTTTTCCCCTGTGCACGCTGCTGACAAGGTTTTCCCCTGTGCACGCATGCACTGCTGCCAGGCACTGTATGTGCACCTGCCTAGGCGCTGCCGCGCACTACTGTCGGGCACAGCATGTGCACACATGCGCTGTTGCCAGGCACTATATGTGCACATGGCTACCAGCTGCCGAAGCCTTAAGCACTAATTGTTATGCAATATCGAGTGCTGACTATCGATTTCTATAGAGCATAGCCTAGGGCAGCTACTGAGCACTATTGAGCACTAGCTGGCGAGTCACAAGCACTTGTTGCCGCACCATGCACCGAAGATGTTTTTAGGTCCACGTTGTGAGGTATCCAACGTTGGTTTTGTGTTATGCTATTAAAGAGAGTTCGGAATTAGAGAATCCCCTCATTCCTTAAACTCGCGTTGTGTTTGATCAACGTTAGCACATTTTTCTAGGTAGAAGTCTCGATGAGAACAAGGTAGGAGAATCAGCTTCCGGTGCAAGATGCCCAGCTTCTAGCTGCAGAGCACCACCGCCAAGCAGTAGAGCACAGGCTGCCCAACTACCGAGCGCCCAGCGCCCAGCTGTGGAGCGCCTAGTGCCCAGCTGCAGAGGACCAGAGTTGCATAGCTGCCGAGTGCTAGTTTCCAACCACTGAGCACCCAGCTGTCGAGCATGACCTAGATTTTACTCGAGATTTAGCCACTGCTTCCTACGCTGAAACTCTAACCTATAAAGCGAGATGACCACTCTCGAGTCTTAACAGTTTAGTATTGTATGCATGAGCAATGAAATTTGCCGCTCACTTACATATTGACCCTTGAATGTCACTCTAAGTCTCGAATAGAGATTAGAAGTTGAGCAACACTGTTTTATGCTAAAGGCATGCAGCTATTGAGCACTGCCTAGGAGCTACTGAGCGCTACACAAGCTGCCGACATGGTTGCTGAGCTGCCGTGGACGCTGTCGAGCCCATGTGCACTTGGCTGCCACCTGCCGATAGTCACGCGTTTGTTGCCACCCAATGTGCTTGTTGCTAACCATCTATGCTAGATGCTGCCCCTTGATTGTTTTTGCCAAAATTGTGTGTCATTTGCCGCCCCTGTGTGTCAGTTGCTTTATGTTGTGTGAGGAATGCCACCACCTATTTGTCAGATGTCGATAGTTATGTGTTTGTTGCTTTGTGCTCTACACATGAACTATCGTGCACTGTGCATTAGGTGTTGAGCACTAAGCACCAGATGTTAGCACTAAACACAAGGAACCGTGCACTGATCACCAATGGTTGTGCACTTACATCAAGGACAAGCACTAAGTGAGCTACATAGCACATAACACTCGAGGATGTGCACAGGACACTGATTGCCGAGTACTAGGCACCAGGGCCGAGCTCTGTGCAGCAGCTGCCAAAACTCTGTGCACCTCATGTTGTGCACTTGAGACAAGCTGCCGAGCCCCCTAATGCCCCATACCATGCGCCATGGGCGCTAGCGGTTGTGCAGCCACCAAATGTTGTCGAGTGCTCAGTATACCGGCATATGTGTGGCTCCTAATGCACTACCAAATGTTGCTAAGTGCTTAGTGAAATGACATATGTGTAGGTGCAATGCGCTGTGAAATGTTGCCAAGTGCATTGGCATACGTGCAAGGTGCAAAGACGGGCAATCAAAAACAAAAATAGTGAATATGTCACTCTCTGTACAGCAACTTTCGAAGAGCTTTGTGAACAGCTCTGGATGAACTAGAACACAAACCATATATAACTGGAAAGCTACGTCTGTCTAGTTTCCAATAGTTTTCACGATTCATTCATATCTATTCTAATGGAGTTAGGACTGTTTGAGTGAGCAAAGGTCATGCTGCTAGGAATTCTGTAATGCACACGGTTGCCTTTGGTTTTTATGGCTCTTTCTCACGTATCTACCTTGTTCGATAGGTATGTTACGTGGAGAAATTGAGTACCTTGTAGACGGTGAGACTACCCACACAATCCTGAGCAAAAGTCATGCTACTAGGAAATTTGTTGCACACGGGTTTGCTTTTGTGCATCTTGTTATGTGCCTATTTCCTCACAATAGCTCTAGGCATCCCGGTTGTAGATCCTTAGATCACTGGTTCATGATTGTCGAGCTCACTTGTAAGAATGAGTGCATACAAGAAATGTATAAAAGGGTGTACGGAACATCAAATGGATGCCTCTGAAATTTGACGTCATGCAGGGCTCTTTGATTTTGTCGAAACTAAATGAGATCTCGATGAAATCGTTGGTTCGATAAGTGTATTCACACTATGACATGATCATGCACAGCCTCATGAAGGTGTGCCAATGTTCGTGGTTTAGTCTTCACCTAACAGCAGATTTTTCATCATCGGATGACGTGGTTAACCTCGGCAAAGGTTACCTACTCCCTTGATTTTGGATCCTCCTATGATGCTGTTACCAAATGTCGTCCTTCATGGACATTGAAGACTTGTAATTTCATATGCACGCTTTACTTTTGGATCGAGAAGAACTCCTATGATGCCACTTTAAAGTTAAAAGCTTCATTATGTTAAAATCTGCGAACACAGTAAGTTGAACATACTGTATCGTAACTTCGTCAGAGTTTTCTGAATGTCTCTTGATGAACTAGAAACTGAATTTTATATCATTGGAAAGCTATATGAGCCTAATTTCTAGTGGTTTAAGCGGCTCGTTCATAGCTATCCCGACGAAAGCGTTATGGCAGTTTAAGTGTGTACAGGTCATGATGCTAGATGGCAGACTGTAACCTACTGTCCCTTAACTTCGTCAGAGCCCCCAGACCAACTCTAGATGAACTGGAATGTGCACTTTATATCATTTGAAAGCTATGTGAATCTAGTTTCTAATGGTTCAAGCGGTTTTTTCATATCCATCCAGACGAGTGAGTTATGGCCGTTTTAGTGAGTATATATCATACTGTACGAAAACTGCATACTCTACGCAGATTGTGAATACTTTTTGTGACTAAGTTTGATTAGATCTTCACCATCATTTATGACATGGTTGAATCAATTCTTGATGCCTTTGGCTCGATGATCCAAGTCACAAATGCCCTCCTTATGGTGAGAGAGGCAATCGAACTTTGAAATGTGTTATGAACATACACACCAACGATTACCATGATGCGAATGATTAAGACTTTTGTGTATACTTCTCATGAGTGCCGATTGAAAGCATCATGGAGAAGAGCATGAGTCCTAAGGTGTCACCAATAAGTAGATTTGGGATAATTGACTCAGACAAGCTATGACATTTTGGTCTTATCGGGAGAGAGATGTAAGCCAGAATTGTTTGATATTCTTGGACGTTCATTCCCCCGTTAACAACGAAATACGCCTTGATTGTATGTTGTGTTTGTGCGCCGACATGATGCCCTCGGAAGCCGCACGGTACTCATGTTTTCGTTGTGTAAGGCTTGTTCTTTAGCTAAGTAAGGTGAAAGATCCTCTTATGCTATGCCACAAAAGATATCATTCTAATTGAAAATCCAAAGAAGGATTTTGTAGACCGATGCAACCAACGTATGGATACGTATACGCTTTTATGGTGTTGGTTGAAGGGCTAATACACTTGTCATGTGTTGCACCATCGTCTACCACATGCTGCTTATGTATCTATAGACTCACTACCCATCCCTGATGAGGGACATGCAAACATATATTAATTCGTCCATGACTTACCATCATTGCATTGATGCACAACAACTCGTAACTGTGTGCTAGGATTGACACAAAGTTGTAATCCTTGAACTCGGTGGGATAGTAACGGATCTTCAAGCCTTGAGTTTCATAATGTGCCAAATTGCACTGCCACAATGCCCAATGATGATGTGTCGCATGAGATGAATATGTTCTAAGGTTGGATAGGAGTCACTTTGGTGCTCTCCACCTTAAGCTCCTTGACAGACGATCTCCTTAACCGCTACACTGTGGATTGTCACTTTGAGACTGTATTCCCGCCGTTAGGGGAAGATACGAACACCAGGGTTCAAGTGGGAACGACGTGAATGTCGTGGTTGGTTGCCACTAAGTCTCAACACGATCCTCATAGAACTATAGTGACAAGATCAATGCTGCATATGTCTGTAAGGAATGATGTCCTACCAAGAGGACATGGCTCGACCAAATTGAGGTGGCCTTGATGTCATGGCTCGGCCATATTGAGATGGTCTGGATGCTATCACCATATGTGGTGATATGAGGGCGTCATAATGTAGCAACATGGTGTCCTAGGCCTTGTGCCTCCCCGAAGGTTAGTGTTGAGGCCCTTTGGTTCGATATATACTCGCACTGAGAGAGAAAACGAATTTGGCACTACTAGTCAATTGATCAGTGATACTCACTCCGTCTTATGGAAGTCTGAATTGTGACTATCGTTGGGGGACGCCTCAACGTCAAATTCCAATTCATAGAAATATACCTCTATAATGACTACACTAGTGTACATGAGGACGTGGGATGATGAGTTTATCGAATCACATTTGGTTGATAAAGCGACAAAGTGTATTGACCTAAAATGGGAAGATGCGACCCAGATAAAGGGATATGTCCTTGGGTAGGTGTTGCCGACACCGCAAGCGTAAACCCTATCAAGTAAACCTTTGTGAGTTAGCGTAGTGAGAACAAGAGTCTCTGATTCCTTTATGGCGCAAGGTTTCTCACAAACACGCACTGAGATCGACTACGATGAGAAGTACTCTCGTAATGGATGTTATTGCACTCCACTACCTTGTCAGTTTGATAGTTCCCTAAGAACTGTACATGCAGCCTTATAAATATGATCATAGTGACGTCTTTATGGGATCAGAGATATGCATGAAGATCTTAAATAGACTTCATAAGTCAAATCAAGTGGAGCTTGCGTTGGCCAAGTGTTTTGGACGCATAGTACATGACTCATTGATTTCGGATGAGATATGATGAATAATGTCATTGTGTATTGATTACGGAAGATCGCAATATATGCTGGATATTTGACACCATTTGTGTCCATCTCCCATATAAAACACACAATTTTTGTAGGAATAGACACAAAGGAGTGGCAGAGAAGAAACTATACAGAAGAGAGAAGAATGGAGTGCTGTGGCAGGCCTAACAGGAGTGACATTCATTTGTCAAGAGAAGAAGAGGCAAAGATCGAGTCCAAGGCGAGAATACTTCGATGGAATAACGCCTAAGCGTTACTCGAAGTAGCGAATATGAATCTCAATATGTCGATGTTATCTCCAATGATGACAAAACAAGAGTCCACTACAGAACTCAATGACTTAACTCATTTGCACATAATTTGTTCCAAAATTGAATTAAAGAAAAACATAAAATTTGCGTCTGCCGGGAGTCGAACCCGGGTCTATTGCTTGGAAGGCAATTATCCTAACAGTTGGAGTACAAACGCTGGATTGATGAATTTGGCAATTGACTAAATTTATTTGTGAAGACAAATTGGTTGTGAATGGAAGTGAGATGAGTTAGGAATTTGTGGAGACAAATTACTACAAGGATCTGAACGGCATTGACAAGCAACACCACACAACAGGAACAGGGTTTATCAAGGTACAAAACCCTAGTGACAGTTACCGCCTTCAACCCGATTCCGACATCAGCATTCGTGCCTCTTGCCATTGCAACCCAGGCAGAAGTGGCAACTATTGTGTAATGTGGATCTTGCTGCATACTTCTCTCTGCATTTGACTCTGTAAACCCATTGATGTGGCCAATAAGTTTATGTTTAATCACCTGTGTGCCTTGAGTTGATGAGAGTATGTAATAAATAGAGCTTTGTACGCTTCTTCTAGTTACAACAGGAGGTTCTCATCTTCGTTTTCATGACACTATCAAGAGCTTCTGAATTTATCCGAAGAAACTGAGCTGCTGAGTCTATTCCATATCAAAAGTTACTTCAGATCCCACACTACTATTTTTACTTTTTCCCTTGATTCTCTCATGAGTTGTAAAAGTTCTGAATTATGGTAAAATTACGTCAAAACCTGCCGGGAAAAATCAGTGCTGGAGTTGATTCACCAAGAGAACGTTGCTTGGTGTACTACCTAAATCACAAAATAATAGTTACCAGGGGAACAGAACAGTGATGAGAAAATTGCAGAATAATCTGTTTGAACTATAAATGCACGAGGCAGATTAAAACTGTCAGCTTCTTAGCAGCTGAATAGTTCCCTGAATCTTAACTAAAATGGCAAAATATTCCTGCCATATTTCACAACATCTACATTTGCTATGCGAAACTTTCCACATAACCTGCAACAAGGTATGGCTCATTTCCAGATCCTTCTATTGACTTACAAGGACGAACTGGAGAGTTGTACCTTCAAGGAAGCAGTTATAGTCCTGTGACATACAAGCTAGCTGCGAAAACAATGCCATGTTTTATTGCATTTGAGGCTGTCTCCATTTTCTTGTATAGAGCAGAATTACCCATAATAGAAGCAGCATTTTTGAATTCACGACACGTTTCATCAAGTCTAACGATGGTGCGGACTATCATGCCTTCAGGAACATCTGTAAGTTCACAAACATCTGCAAATGGTGAGCCCTGCAGATAATAAGGACATGCAAGACAGACTGCTACAGACAAGTCACAGGAATCATTAATGAAATTCTAAGGTCAAATCGTCAAACCTTCGCCCACTCATAAACAACTTCAACAAGACCAAACTTGAGATTCTCTTTGGCGTACTCCTCCGGATTTATTGGAAGTTTGAAGTAAGCATGAAGCTCACCTAGTCTCATAGCTGTTTTGTACAATCTGAAATGATCAAATGAACATACGTACAATCAGTTCTAACTGTCACTAGTATTAGTTTCATAGCTGTATTTACAAGTGTAGCTTCTAAATGCAAACATACAGTAAGACTACCTAAATAAAACTTACCACATCGGAATAGAATTGTCTTTTCTTAAAATTGAATTTACCAGCCTTAATTTTCGTAATATGTTGTATCTAAATTCAAAATATACCACATCGGAGAATGAGTAAAACAGACAAGAGCGAGAGCAATAAGTATAGATGGTGGAGCAAAGTTAAATTTACTTACCTGGATGGGGTCAATGGGCGATCATGAGGACTCATGGCCTAGGCTAGTGACCTCCATTGCACTTTGGAGGGGTGCTTGTCTAAGATCTCCTCAAGAGGGAGAGTCTACGTCATAATTTGTTGTAAGGGGGTTTGCGTTCGCGCAACCCCTACCATCTAAGTCGAAATCATAATAAACTGAATGAAAACTATGCAAGAAATAAGAATTACCCCTTGTAACAAACTGAAAATCTTGTTTCATCATACGAAACAAGAAAATCTTGAAATAAGAATTCACGACACGTTTCATCAAACAAGAAAATCTTGAAACAACAATAAACTGAAAATCTTCAAAATCGGGGAGATGGTAAAGCAAGAATGGTATATACTTTGAGCTGAAGATTATCTCATACTTGCTATTAGTCCAAAAGAAAGTATTCTTCAACCACAACACTTGCTATTAGTCCTCATTGTTCAAAGTGCAACTATCTAAAAATTTGTAAGCGAAGCGTCTAGGGAGTGTACCTATGAAGAAATATTAAAATCACAGTAAGCTGAACGAGAATGTTTGTTTTTAGAGGATGATGCCTAACTTCTAAAACTTAAATCACCAAGGATGATAATGTAAAGCACAAACATGTATTCGTCAGCCCTACATAGAATTGACAAATAGCTATACCACTGGTAAGATTGCTGATTTTGAGACAGTTTCCCAGAAACACCAGGAGCAGTTTGAGAATGACAACAATCTTGGACTGGTGAAGCAGGCTATTTCTTCCATGTATAAGCGCAACATTCAGAGACTTACTCAGGCATACTTAACCCTCTCCCTCCAAGATATAGCCAACAGTGTTCAATTAAACAGTGCTAAGGAAGCTGAAATGCATGTGCTACAGATGATTCAACATGGTGAGATATTTGCAACAATTAACCAGAAGGATAAAATGGTTAGCTTTCTTGAGGACTCTGAACAGTATAAATCCTGTGGGATGGTTGAATGTATTGACTCATCAATACAAAGGATAATGGCGCTTTCAAGGAAGCTGACTACTATGAATGAGAACATCTCATGTGATCCTATGTACCTAGCAAGGGTTGGGAGAGAGTGGCAACGGTTTGACTTTGATGATTTTGATCCTGTTCCTCAGAGGTTTTATATATGATATCAATCAATTTCACCCTTCCTGTCGGCACTAGGAGAGTGGTTAGGACAAAGACCGTGGGTCATTTGAATATAGGAATGAAATAATATTTGCATGCACTATTTAAAAGCCTTAATCCAATTAATACAAAATTCTTTCAAGGGTTTCTTACCTATTGATATGGGTTTTAATGCTCTTAATTCCTTTATGTTTTTCTCTTTGCAAATAAACTAAATGGGAAGGTTTAATCCAAGACTCTATAGACCTGAAGCCGCTCTCCGCGAAAATCCTAGACCTGAAAGCTTTGTTATCAAAAAACACCAACTTTGTCTGGCGGCCCGCCCTCGTGGCGATGTCGTCAAACGGGTCCGACTGGCTCCATTGCTCAGTACGTGATGAAGGCTCCTTGAATAAACCTCGTCGAAGTGGTGGCTATGTGGTGGTGGGTGGTGTTCAAATCACGAAAAGCCGCTGTTGGGTTAGGTGGGTGGTGGAGAGACCTTGTGATGCTCTTCTCAAACATGCAGGTGAGATCGCCAGATCCAGGATTGGAGGCTAAAATAGGTTTTAAACATGCATCTCATTTTGGATACATCTTGGGCTAGTCGAAACCCTTCATTGGAAGAGAATAGCAGGCAGCAAAGGTGATTTCATTTGGTGTGTTGGGGAGGCCGACAGGACGGGCAACGATTGGTGCGGTAGGTGTGCCGCTTCTGATGGTGGAACTTCGGCGACTAGGCGTGCAGGACGGCGTCACGAGCCAGGCAGGCCACATTTTCAACTTGGGCTTGAAGGTTTGTGGGCTTGGTGTTTTGCTTGGGCTCAGCCGCTCAGGTATCATATTTTCCTCATAAGAATTTATTTTATTATTTTCTATTTTATTGTTTTCTATTACTATTAACTATCTGCAAAATAATAATAATAAGTAGCTGCCTTTATAGGCAGAACTAAAGGGCTTGGTTCCGGACTTCCGGTCTACGCACAACATGTGCCTTAACTTATATGCTTTAGATGTGCATCGACTTTTTGTTTTGTTAAATGGTCGTTGTGTCCTAGTGGCAGGATAAATTCATTGTCGTCAGGTTTATTCGATGACAACATAATGGGAAAGCTATATTATTTGACATTAGGATGTGTAATCGTGTTAAATATCAAGCGATATTTCCATTATGTCACCGTTGTGGCAAAGCAAATAGAGTCATTATTGGAGTAGGTCACTGTAATATCTCAAAATTCATTTTTCTTCTTAGAAATAGTAATAAAGGTCGCCACGAGTTTGTCGTATTTTTTCTGTGAATTTAAGAGTCCCGAGCTATTTTTAATGATTTTTTAAAGTTTCGTAGAACTTTGGTCAAAGTTGCTCAAGTGATGACATGACACTTTCAGATGACTGATAGGCCAACATGTGACTTGTTGGAAGGAGACCAGCTGCTGTGATGATGTCATCCATGATGTCAGGTGCAAACTCGTATCTGAATAGAGTCTCAAGAGTCAATGGACTCAGGGTCTCGAACCTTTAAGGGTCCAAAATTTTATTTTCCCATTGTGTGATCACATTAGTTTAGTAAAAAACAAATATTATGTTACAATCATTAGTTACTATTTTAGAAAAAAATGAGTAGTGTAAGTATAAAAAAATTTCTAATGTTTTATGTTGTTAAATTTTGAGTTTATAGCTTTAGTTCATGAATATTTTGAAAAAGAAAATAAATTTAGATGAATACTATAGTTTAAGGGCCAATTTTTAAAAGTTCGAATTAGGTCTGAAAATCTCAAGTCCGGGCCTGCTCAGGTGTCAGCATTTGTCACCAGTCATGTGGCAAGTGGTGACCATGTGAGTGGGGTGGCATTATTTGAAGTCGACATGTGACATCTTTGGCACCAATGACAGAGTGACTCGTGGGAAGTCAGTCCTTATCCTCATTCGTTCCTGATAAGTTCCGTTCCCTCTTTCTCTTTCTCACTCTTAAACTTTTTCATTTCTTTCTCTGTCTAAGTTTATGTTGTTTATCTCTTTAGAGTTAAGACTAAATTTCGACAGATCAAAAATTTTGTTCGTACTGATGCCTTCTTTCCAACCATTAAGGATTGGATCATAATAGTTCTTACTTGTTTTCAAATTAGTTGAAAAACATGCTTTTAATTTTTTTTCAATGTATCTCTATATTTATAGTGAAGCATGTCAATTTGCAAAATATGCAGACTAGTTGATACCTAACAATCCCTTGAGCAGAAGGATACGAATTTCAGAAAGTGTGTCACTGAGTTATTGACTTTAGTTAGTGTCCGAACTAGCGCTCAGATTCTAGGCAGGGTGGGTATCTCTCGAGGAACCTTTCATTAAAATAATAAATAAATAATTATTAGAATTGTTTTTTGTGTCATTGAGTGTTTAACTCATGGTTGTTATTAAATTGGCTATGATCAAATCACTTATGACTCTAAAACACATAAATACAAAATATATAAATAAGGAGGGGTTAGAATATAACACTCATACCTTTCTCAGCCTTTTGACTAAGATCAGATGTAACATATGTTCTTATCAATTTAATATCTGATATGTATACCAATAATTCACACAATATTAAATTAATTTTTAAAGAGTTGAGTCCACCATAATAGCTTACTATTGGGGCTCACGAATATCATTCTTACGTTGCACTAGAACAAAGTTTGGCGCACCCTACCAAAATCAAGTTCAAAAATCTATTTTTCTCAATCGTCTCTCATTCTTGGTTCAATGTGCAATCTTAAAATAATAATTGCACAGACCTCTCTGGGCTTGATGAGCTTATTATGCATGTCTGAAATCTAATTTTGCATCTTCCTAGATCGGAGAATGAGTAAAACAGAGAATGAGTGAGAGTAACAAGTATAGATGGTGGAGCAAATTATTATTGTGCAATTATTATTTCAGCCATAAAGTTTCTTTCAACGTACCTCGTCAATTATTACAATCTAGGTTTTGTAGAGCATTTATAGTTCCTCATCGACCATATGAGAAAAGCACATAGATAAATATTGTATAAAAAAGGAGGGTTAGAAATTAATACTTATATCTTTCTCAGCTTTTGATTAAGATCAAGTATAGTATCTGTTTTTATCAGTTTAATATCTGATATGCGAATTAATAGTTCACACACGATATTAAATTAATTTTTTTAAAAGGTTGAGTCTACCACAATACTTTTTCTATTGAGGCTCACCAGTGTCATCCTTGTGTTGCATTACAACAAGGTTTGGCGCACCGTACCAATTCTAGTTCAAATTTCGGCTGCAATATATTTTTGTCAATCGGTCATTCGTTTTTGGTTCAATGTTCAAATTTCCAAACTATTTACCTACAATACCCATCTCAAATGTCCTAACTATTTTCAGGTAATGGTTCTTTCCCTTCCAAAGTCAGGTACAAACATGTGTCATCTTTCTTCCCATACCAGTCTCTTGTTTTGGAACCTGAGTTCTACTGCTTCATCCTTTATTTTCTTCAAAGAAAACTAAATATTAAACAATCCATTCCAATCAAGTCGGAGAGTTCATAACTTTCAGGGAAAAAGGTGGCTTTGTATAGTATCTCTTAAATTCCACGCAACTGTTGGAACATGTGATTGATCGAGCTAGTGACGGATACATGATTTTGTATATATGGGGGCGAAAGAATTTAGGTAATATCAAGATATATCTACTGGAAGAATGGGGGAATAATGAAACTAACTAAGGAACCAGCCCTTACTTGTCTCAATGTAGGTCCGCCAATGGATCGATCATTCTACCATCCCAATGAGTTTTCATCTTGATGGAAGCACATACCTTCCTTAGATAGGACTCCACTTCATTAGGAGCTTGTACAAACAGGCCTTGATTAGCTTATTGTGAAATATATGCTGGATATCTAGATTCACAATTCACCACATCGGAGAATGAGAAAAACATACAGGAGTGAGAGAGTTAAGTACGGATGGTGGAGCAACATTTAAATTTACTTACCTGGACGGGGTTAATGGGTGATCACGAAGACTCTGGCCTAGGTTAGCGACCTCCATTGCACTTCGAAGGGGTGCTCGCCTAAGATCTCCCCAAGAGGGAGAGTCTACGTCAAAATTTGTTGCCAGGGGGTTTGCGTTCGCGCAGCCCCTACAATTTATGTTCAAATTTTTCTACTGTGATTTTAGTTGTTCCAAACCTTGCAATCCAAGTTGACTGCCATTTGGAGAATGCCTGACAAATTACTTAGCACCAGCTAGCTAGTACGTAAATGTTGTATTTATAATCTGTATAGTTGTATTACATGTTTTACATAACAGAATGACAGAAAGTTCTCAAGTAGCTAGGGAGAAATTAACAGCTTCTCAAGCAGCACGATTGTACTTCCATATTCAAAACTTGTTAAAATTGAACAGCAATCAAATGGTGTTGCATAAAACTTTAATCAGGGCTTAACTCCATTGATCAAATGCTTTTAAAAGAAATAAAGAAACCGTTATATCTGATAATAGGAGATTTAGATACAGCTTTACATTTTGTTTAATACAATAATTAGATTTTGGTAGAAACAAGCATCAGCAGTAAACAAGGCAAATCAGAGAAGGCAAGATTCTTGTAATAATAGAAGAACAGAAGAATGAATTAAGATGGTTATTTATATAGTTGTATTACATGTTCTACATAAACAGTGACAGAAAGATTTGAAGTTGCATATACAACTGACATGTTTGTTGAGTCACAATCCATGTTCGAATTAATATCGAGCATATATGGGTGCCTCTGGCATATCAACATTCAAATTAACATACCCTGCCATGTGTGAAATGAGTTCCCTTCGTCTTTGGTACTGCTCTGGGTGTCCAGTAAAGTTGTGCTTGATCGATTAATTAGGTAGGGTTAGAACGTTTTTGCTAATTAGTATTACGAACTGTCAAGTGTCCTCCATCATAGATTAACTGCTTACATTTCTATAGGATCAATATTGGAGATTCCTATTTCTTGGATTTCTGAAATTCTGATATGGTTTCATTTAATTAAGCAGATTACTGTCGAACTAAGATTGTTGGTAGATTAGAGACTACCAATACTAGCTAGCTTATCAGAAACTTGGAACCACATCGTTATAGAGTGAATAACATATCCAGTCTCACCATCTTAAAATAACGCAGTTGTGCTCATAAGCTAAACATGGAGCCATGCGTTGAGCACATAGCGAACTATTCTTTCGCCTTTTACTAAAGAATACCGTGTGCATGGCGCTTTTAGTGGCATACGCCAATTTTTTGAAGGGCGCACCTTGTGGGTGCCCCTATAAGTTTAGTAACCAAATTTCACTTGGAAACATCAATTTTTGTGCTTTCAAGTCTCTAAATCGTTAATTGACTTGGTTCATGATTTTCTTGTTTCATTGTCGCTTCATCTAATAGAAGTTTCTAAACTCTAATTATTTTTTTATCTTTCATGAATCTTATGATTCTCATCTCAGGCTTATTCAATCATAAAAGTCTCCAAGTCATCCACTCTTTTTGAATACTTCTCTTATATATAATTGTGTTGATGTTATGTGACTGAGATTTTTAATTTTGTATTAGTATCTTCGTATGTTGGTTTAGGCCATCTGGTTGTTATTCTGCTTGCTTGTTACAATAGTGTGGATGTATATAGAGATGCATGTCTTTGTTTCTTGTGGATCAAGCATGGTGATGTAGCAACTTCTGGAGAAAAATCTGTCCAAAAGAAAGTATTCTTCAACCACCACTTGTTGCTATTAGTCCTCATTGTTCAAACTTCAAAGTGCAACTGTCCAAAAATTTGTAAGCGAAGCATCTAGGAGTGTACCTATGCAGAAATATTAAAATCACAGTAAGCTGAACGAGAACTGATTGGATGATTGCACTGAGTATGACCCCAGATGACATTGCTAGGCTAGCATTTTTTTGTTCAAGTAATCTTATTCATGTACTGTGCTTAACTTTCTTGCATATCCCTCTCATTCAGGTATTTTATATATTTCCTCAGATTTCCTTATATGCTGCAGCTGTGAGTTTGCAGAGCTAGATGAGCAGCCTTCAAAATCGAATGGGAGCTTGAGAGAGTTCAAAAGCAAGAGGGATATGTACTTTGAAGGAGGTTGTTAAGTGATTGCAGTCATTGTTGGGTTTCTGTAGCTAGTCTGATGGAACACATTAAAGAATTATCAGCCCAGAGCAACAGTGCAGATCATGTTCTTGGTGGTTTGGTTCTGAGAAGAAGATGATTTGACTTGATAACTGTATATCAGATTGTATCTGTACTTGTTTGTTTGGTAATGAATGAACGATTCTTCAATATGATCCAATTAAAGCAGAGAACATGAAAAACGATTGTCTCTAGGAAGTGAACAAATCATTTGGTTATACTCTTTTCTTTGTTAGACGAAGAATTCAGCATAGCAAGTTCATATATCCTGGTTCTACTCCATTGTACCGGTTTCTAGATCATGATGTTCCATTACATGTAATTCAAACTTTCAGATTTCTCTGCCTTCGTTCGAATGTGTCTACCTAGTCCTAGACGGGAAAAGATGTCTGTTTTTTAGTCCCACATCATTGAAACTGGTAGATATCCAACAGAAAAAAAAAACTTGATAAAAAGGGAGCAAGGGTAATATTTGTAGCATCTACGCGTTTGTGGCAATGACGCAGCTAATGAGGTTTCAACCGAGGCGCGTCTATTGCTGGTTGAAAACTATTTCCAAACCCCCTCCTGGGCCTTGGTTCAGCCTTGCTTCTTCAGATGTTGTAAAGGTGTACAGGGGGAATCAAAATTTTCACATATGGAACAAGACATAGCATCTAGTCTTCCTCGGTCAAAGCTAATTTCTTGAGAGATAAAAGTTTCTGGATGGTGTCTACTCCTCGAGTTTGTTCTTGAGATTGGAGGAAGTTGCTGAAGATCAGGGATCTTATTCGTCCTTTTATTAGGTATATTATTGGAGATGGAAAGTCTACTTATTTCTGGCATGATTATTGACATTCTTTTGGCCCTTTGTTGCCTAGGTTGGGGTCTGGTGCTATGGTTAATTCAAGTATCCCATCTAATGCCTTGGTTAGCTCTATTGTGATGGGTGAGTCTTGAAACTGGCCTCTTTCTACGAATTCTGCCATTCTTGGAGTTGCAAATAATCTAGAAGGTGTTTTTCCAAATTCAAATTGTGAGGATTCTTGTATTTGGTTAGCTTCTTCTTCTGGAATTTTCTCTACAACTTCAATAATGGATCAGATTCGGATTCATCATCATGATGTTGATTGGGCTAAAGATAATTTGGTTTACCAATAATATTCCTAGAGCCAGCTTTAGTCTTTGGTTGGTTGTTCATGGTAAGCTTGCTACTCTTGATAAGATCATTACTTATTCTCCTCATATTAGCCCTCTCTGCCTTCTTTGTGGCCTAGTTTCAGAGAATGTCAATCATCTCTTTTTTGTGTGTTCTTTCTCAATGCATATTTGGAGGAGTGTTCTTTGTTCTTGTGGGGTGACTTGGTTGAACCTCCCTTAGCCCTTATTGATTGAATGAGTTTCTTCTCGTTAGGGAGGTAAGTCTTTCTCTTCCACCATTAAGAAACTTTGTCTTTCTGTTACGGTTTACCTCATTTGGAAAGAGTGGAATAATCGTATCTTTAGAAATGAAAGATGTACCCCTTCTGTGGTTCTCAAAAATATTATCTCCATGATCAGATGCAGGCTCGTTTCCATTAAGTTCAAGACATCTAGTACCAACAAATTTATTGCTGGAAAGTGGAACTTAGATATCTCTTAAGCATTCTTGTTTTCTTTCTCTTAAGGTTTGTTTGTTTTTCATTGGCTAGCTTAGACTCTGTTGTTTCGTAGTTCTTTTTGCCTTTACCTTCGCTTATACTGTGCATGCCCTCTTTTTTTTTAATATACTCGTTTATTTACCAAAAAAACAATATATTATCTCAAAAGATTATGAAACACACAGAAAAGAAGACTGAAATAAATCATCAATATCAATACTTCTCCAAACCTCCACAGTTTTAAACCCTAGACCCTAAATTCCATTTGATTTTTGGCAGCTTCATCAGAATCTGTTTTCCCCTAAAAATGAGAGAAAATCAAAATATGGGGAATCAGTCGGAGTTTATTCAATTTCTTATTCAAAATTTATAGTACTGTAAGAAAATAGAGATCAAAATTTTCTTTCATAATCGAAGAAAAGTTAATTTGTAGCTGCTGCTGGAACATATATAAATTGTGTAAGAGCCAAGAGGGTCTACGAGAACAAGCTAGCTAGATGTAGTCAACTTTTTTGGTTTTCTTTAGTGATACACAACCAAATTCTTGCGGTATCTATATGAAGTGATTAGAGACACGAGTGTAGCTAGGTAGGGGCTAAAAGGGGTTAATTGACCTTTCAAAAAAAAATTAAGAAGTTTCATTAGTCTTTATTATCATTAACTATTAATAAAACGTGATAGCCATCTCTGTTTTGAATTTTTTTTAATAGTCTTAATTATTCTTAAATATTAATGGAATGAAATAATATTTGCATGCACTATTCAAATGCCTTAATCCAATTAATACAAAATTCTTTCAAGAGTTTCTTACCTATTGATATGGGTTTTAATGCTCTTAATTCCTTTACGTTTTTCTCTTTGCAAATAAGCTAAATGGAAGGCTTAATCCAAGACTATGTAGACCTAAAGCAGCTCTTCATGAAAACCCTAGACCTGAAAGCTTTGTTATCAAAAAACACCAACTTCGTCTGGCAGCTCGCCCTCGTGGCGGTGTCGTTGCACGAGTACGAGTGGCTCTATTGCTCAGTAAGTGATGAAGGCTCCTTAAATAAACCTCGCCGAAGTGGTGGATGCATGGTGGTGGGTGTGGTGTCAAAATCACGAAAAGCCATTGTCGGGTTAGGTAGGTGGTGGAGAGACCTTGTGGTGCTCTTCTCAAACGTACAGGTGAGATCGCCAGATCCAGGATTGGAGGCAAGAATAGGTTTTAAACATGCATCTCAGTTCGGATCCATCTTGGGCTGGTCGAAACCCTTGGTTGGAAGAGAATAACAGGCATCATAGGCAATTTCATCTGGTATGTTTGGGAGGCCGACAAGACGGGCAACGATTGGTGTGGTGGGTGTGCCACTGCTGATTTTTTTTGACCAGAGAACCAACCTAGACAGCCCAAAAATAAAAACCAGAGCAGGAAAGCCCAAATCTTCCAAACAGGCAGAAGAAAGGCAGCACTATACTACAAACAAAGCTAAGGAGGAGGAGAAGAGGCATCAAAGAGGAGAATACGCATTAGGGAGGGGGTGAATCAGAGAACCAATCCACAGGACACACCCTGCGCAACACAAGAGAAGCCACCCAATCAGCAGCCTCATTTGCCTTCCTACTGGCCCAACGCCAGTTAACCTGTTGAAACCTGGAAATATTTTCTCTGATCCAAGCTACCGTACGAGCAGCAGCCCAATCAACAGAAGATAACAGATTTAAAAGAGTTGAAATGAGGACTAACGAGTCTGATTCCAACTGAACAGAAGAAAGAGAGAGAGAGAGAAGAGGCTAGAACAAGACCGAGCTTGATAGCTAAAGCCTCAGCAGCCATTACAGAATTAGCAGAGCCATGGAGATGGACACTACTAACAACATTCCCCAAGGAGTTACGAGCCACAGCGGCAAGGCCGCATTTAGCCAAATCCTTGTCCCAAGCAGCATCAGTATTGATCTTCACCATTCCCACCTTCGGATTGACCCAATAACGAGGGGCATTATCCTGGCCCAAATTCATGGAATTCAAGGGTTTGAACAACTTCTGTGGAATCAACAAAAACTCTTGTGCCAGTCGAAATGCAATCGAGGAAGTTTGAAGAGGATCATAAGCATTCTTCTTGAAGACCAAGTTACATCTTGCCTTCCAGATATTCCACAAGAGGAAGGACACATGTTTCGAATTCACCTTCAAAATCACAATGGTCATTCTTAGCCAAAAACACACCTTCAATCCATCTGTCCAGAGAAGTAATAGACCGAGGATCTACAATATAAGAGAGAGGGTGGACACACTAGACTTGTCTGACAAGAGGACACAACAATAGACAATGCTCTACAGTTTCTGGTTCATCATCACAGAGAGGACAAATAGGGATATTTGCCAAGTGTCTTTGAAATCTCTTATCATTTGTTGCTAGGATGTTTGACACTGCTCTCCACATAAAGTGTCTAATTTTTGGCAATGTCTTAACTTTCCAGATCCAAGACCATACTTTCCCAGAGACAACGTGAGACTGATATGGATTTGAACTTGTAGCTAACCTGATCGATGCAATTTGAGCAGCATAAGCCGATTTGACCGAGTACTCACCCGAGGGAGCATTAGCCCATAATTGCCTATCTGTGTCCGAAACCAAGCCAAACTGAGTAGCAATGACTGCATGTCTGGCCTCTAAAGGAATGGAGGGAGAAATTGCGGCAAAGTTCCAAGAATCAGAAGCTCTATTGATAATTGACGCCACCGGAGTAAAGAGGTCTGGATTCAAGTCATATTGGAGCAGGTTCATCGAAGGGAAGCTAGATATCCAATTGTCTTTCCACATGTCTTCATTTTCTCCTGAACCTATATTCCAAATTAACCCTTTCTGGAGAAGCTCGCGCCCCTCCAGTAAACTAGACCAGGCCCATGAAGGAGAACTCCCTCTAACAGCTCGGAACAGATCACAATTAGGAAAATACAAACTTCAATACTCTAGCCCAAAGCGCCCCTGGCTCTGAATGAAGTCTCCAGCATTGTTTAACAAGCAAAGCAATACTAAAATCCTTCAAGTTTCTGAACCCCATGCCTCCCACTTCCTTACCACCTCCCATAGCCACCCAATTCTTCCAATGCACACCAGTCGAGTCATAATTACCCCACCAAAAGTTGGAAAGAGACGAAGAGATCTGATTACAACTCGAATTTGGGAACTTGAATACCATCATAGGGTAGGCCGGCACCGCATAAGCTACTGCCTTAATCAAAACTTCTTTGCCAGCTTGAGTGAGAGAAGAAGAATTCCATCCCACTATTCTCTTACTAATCTTCTCCTTCACATACTTAAGCGCAGCCACCTTAAACCTCCCCCAAACTGTTGGAAGACCTAGATACAGACCTTGATCATCCACCACCTTCATATTTAAAATAGAGCTCAACAGTTGAACTATCTCATGTCTAGTATTTGGGCTGAAAAAGAGAGATGACTTATTCACATTAATTGATTGTCCTGAAGCCGAGAAGTAGAAATGGAGCGCATCCGAGAGAGCCTCACAATTATAAAGTGTAGCCTTCTAGAAGAAAAGAGAGTCATCCGTAAAGAAAAGATGACTAATCAGGGGACCATTCTCTGAAATTTTCACCGCATCAAGAAGATTCTGGTCGCACATTTTCTTGATCATGGAGGACAAAACATCATTGATGAAAAGAAACAAGAATGGAGAGAGAGGATCCCCTTGTCGTAGCCCTCTCGTAGGATGAAACCTCTTTCCTGGATTGCCATTGATAATCAAAGCCATAGACACTGAAGGGACATAATCCAATAAATCCATTACTATCCGCACCCAATCTTGCCGAAACCCCATTTTCAGAAGAACCTGTTCAAGAAAATTCCAGTCAACCCTGTCATACGCCTTGTTCATGTCTAACTTAAGCGCTAATTCCCCATCAGTCCCGGCTTTTAACTGCTTGAGCTTGTGATAACATTCATGCGCAATCAATATGTTATCTTGAATCTGTCGGCCCGAAACAAAAGCTGACTGGTTTTCCGTTATAAGATCTGGCATAAATACCTTCAGTCTGTTGGAGATGATTTTTGTCAAGATCTTGTAACCAAAGTTGCAGAGCTATAGGTCTGAATTGCGAGGCTACCTTTGGATTATCAACTTTAGGAATGAGAGCTAAATAAGTATAGTTAAAGTGAGGAGACATCTTGGCCGTTGCCCAACACTGGGAAGTTGCCGCAAAAATAATCTCCTTGACTATCTCCCAATGAGCCTGATAGAAAGAGCCAGAGAACCCATCTGGACCCGGAGCCTTCAATGCTCCCAGCTAAAAAACAGCAGCTTTGACCTCATCCATTGAAACCTGAAGCATAAGAGAGTCATTGATCTCAATAGTGACTTTTTCACAAAGTGCAGCACCTCCTCCACATTGGATAATTCAGTGGTTGTATATAAATTTTGAAGTAATTAGTGAAGTGAGCAACAATCTCCGGCTCAGTCGTGATCCAAATCCCATGATCGTCTTTAATCTGTAAGATCTTGTTCTGCCTTCTGTTTGAAGTTGTGTTCCGCCTTCTGTTTGAAGTTGCTGTCTGATGGAAGAAATAAGATTCAAATCACCATGAGCTAACCAACTGACTATTGCACTTTGTTTCCAGTACATCTCCTTCATTGCCCAGTAAGAAGTGATCTGATCTGTTGCCGAGCTAATCTGCTTACCACAAACCTCTTTTTCATCCTCTAATAGTGCTTGGCATTATGTTCATCGATACCTCCTTCCCAAAATTTGGAAAAACATCCTTAGACCAAATACTCAATGCATCTTTACATCTCGACAAATTCCTTAACCAACCAGCCCACGCAGACCCCATTAACACATGATTCCAACTTTTAAAAACAATCTCACAACATTGAGGATGGGTAGTCCACATGGGTAGTCCACATGTAAATGACAATGAGTGTCATCCTTGTGTTGCACTACAACAAGGTTTGGCGCACCTTATCAAATCAAGTTCATGTTTAAATTCCTTCCAACATAGCTGATGACGGTACTCGAATGAGTAAAACCGAGAATGAGTGAGAGCAGTAAGTATAGAGGTGGAGGAACTTATTAATGTTCAATTATTATCTCAACCTTAAAGTTTCTTTCAAGGTACATTGTCATGTAAGAAAAATACATAAAGATTGTATAAAAAATGAGAGGTTATAAATTATTATTCATATCTTTCTCCGTTTTTTGGTTAAGATCAAGTATAGTATATGTTACCAATGATGTACATAATATTAAATTAATTTTATTAAAGGGTGACTTTTGTTATTGGGACTCACGGTTGTCTTCTTTGCGTTGCACTATAGCAAGGTTTGGCGCACCCTACCAAATCAAGTTCATGGTTGGCAATAATCTTGTGTTGCACTTTGGATCTAGCAATAATCTGTGTTCTTATAAAATATGTATCTGTATTAATGCAATTAGCCAAGGAAATATAATCTTGCAAGAGATCAGCACCAAGGTAATAAGCTAGTAAAAGAATAGCAACACCATATTCACCTAGAGATAGTACACACCAATAGCAAAATTTTAGCTATATTTCATATTTTGCACTAGGCAGAATTTTATTCACTCATGGACTAAATTGTATTATGTAGACAAGATTGAATCAACAAAATAAATACTGAAATTTCGATAAGATGGCTGCAAATTCGTTTGGTTTTATTCTTTACGGTAACCTTCATCTTGTACCTTGATTATGCTTGAAATCAGCATCGTGTGTTAAATCTATGGTACACGGCATTCCTCTATCGTCCAGATTTCCTTGGCATACTGAGCAATTGTCCGTTCGCTGCTGAACTTGCCTGACCCTGCAGTGCTCAATATGGACGACTTAAGCCACTTCTTATCCCTGGAGGTGAAACAACAAATGCGAGCATTAATATTGTAAGCTTGTGGTTATCCAAATTCACAAACATCTAATATATTCCTTCAACGGGACCAAATAAGTAATCAGATGCAGAGGCTAGAAGGTTTGGGATCTTACTTGTAAGCCTCATCAACTCTTGCTTGCGCATCTAAATAGCGTGCAAAGTCATGGCCAACAAGAAAATAATCAGCACGACCAAAACCGCTGTTTCCCTCCAAAGAGTCGAGAAGTGGATTGTAGTCGTCGCTCCCAAATGCCCCACTCCTAATAAACTTCTTGGCTTCTTCGAACCGAGGATCTGGTTTGAACTGAGTAATCCACAAGAAGGGTACAAAAGTCAGATGAGAAAGATTAGCAATTAGCACCACCAAAGCTACTGTTTCCAACTAATATAGATTTCATACCAGTCCGTTCTCTCTATCTTTGCGAAGCTTAGGGACTTCATCAGCTGTTGCACCAAAAAGGATTTCAACATTAGCTCCATCCAGTGTACCTATTATGAGGCAACCGTTCAGAGCGAACTTCATGTTGCTTGTGCCACTTGCCTCCATGCCTCCATGCCTGCAGTGCTGATGTGTTGAGATAGCTCACTTCCTGGGATAAGTAGCTCAGCCACAGATACATTGTAATTTGGCACAAAAACAACCTGAAAAATCAGTGGTTACCAGGACGGGATCAATCGAGGTCCCAATTTTCGAGATTTTACCAGGCGTGACCCAGTTCGGCCTTAAACGGCGCAAATGAGCTCGCACAGTAACGGCGACGACCCGGTTTTAACCCGCAGTTTGCGGTGGTTCTAGGAGCTGAAAGCATCCTTGTTGGGACCGTTTCCTCCTTCTAAACACGCTGGTGTATCCCTTGAAGTTTAATTTGGAACGTGGAGGTGCAGATCACGAATTCTTCCTTTCGGGGCAGTTTTGGGCCACTTCCGGTCTGAATTGATCAAAACCACATGTATTAAAGTTGTTCCCCTTGCTGTGATCTACAAATTTTATGTTTTGAGTTTGTTGAAATTCTGTGTTTTTGATGGAGGAGCGTGACGCCAACGCGCCGCCAGCAGTGGCTGCGCGTGTAGGCGCGTCCTGTAGTTTTGGGGTTCTAGTTGCTCATATAGGCTTTCTAGGGTTCTTGTGCTTGCATGTAGGTGGTTTTTAGGTGGAGTTGACCGGTTTGAGGGTGGTGGCGCGTGGGGCCCACGCGCAGCCGCATGTGGCGACGCGTCTGACGTCCTCTAGGGCAGTGAGTTCTCTCAGGATCATGTACTCGTCGATACGAGCGTATGGATATATAATTTGCCGGTTTCAGTTATAGTTTAGGGTGACGTTCAGTCGAATCGAGTCATTATTAGCTTCGTGTGGTAACTAAAGTCGATTACATATTCCTGTTTATTGATCGACCAGGTGTTGAAGATTTACCCTGGAGCGGTAGTTGACGCAACAGGATTTCGAGGTGAGTAATCTTCCACTAAGGGTGCAATCTTAGAAATACCCGTGACGGCTTTGTCTATTTACAAGGCTGCCACTGAGTTGAAAATTCCATAAATAACCCTGATTGTTTTAATTAATTACAGGGATGCCATTGAGGCTGAAATTCCATAAAATGTCCCTGGCAGATTTGTATATTTACAAGACTGCAAATGAGGTTGAATTGACTATATTGCCCTTAATAGTTTAAGATAATTACTAGGGTATCCTTTAGTTGACAATATTACCCCTAGATGATTTGTTATTTACGTGGATGCTTTTATATTATATTTATGTATGAATGTTGTTTATAATTGTGGTGGAAAGTTCAGGATATTTTAGATAGATAATTGGTCTGCGAATACCTCCGCGAAGAGGTTAAACTCCGGATAGGTAATAGGCGTTACTATCCATATCAGTAGATCAACCAATTCATAGAAAAGAAGGATTTGCCCGGTTATGGCGTTAGTTAAAATAAGAGCTACTTGTGGCTTGATCCCTAAGTACATGGTACATAGGTAGTCTGATCGGGATTCAGGTGCAGTCACAAATATTATTAGAACCCTAGGTCCTCCAAATGATTGGTTTGAGATCCAAACGAGGAAATCAGGATAATCTCCGGCTGTGAGGTCTATTCCGGTATCGTTTGGACTGTTTAGATAGAGGGTTATCCATTCTCAAGAGGGATTTAGAGAAAATTTCTCTTGGGATGGGTCCCGCACGTCCTAACCCATGTTTAGGAAGGTAAACTTGGGTCGGGGTATGACAACAGAGCCACCTCAGCCGCCACGTAAGATGGGCTCTAGTTAGTCTCTTAAAATATGTTTCACCTAGCATTACTCTTCCTTTAATACCCCCCTCAAATTAGAGTGTGTATGTCGATCACACCCAACTTGCTGAGGTGTGTATGGAAGGCTGGTGCACGCAAAGGTTTAGTGAACAAGTCTGCAACTTGGTTTCCAATTTGCACATAAGCAGTTTTAATTTCACTCTTTTCGATTCTCTCGCGAACCGTATGACAATCTAACTCGATATGATTTGTTCGCTCATGGTACACGGGGTTTGCTGCAATGTGTAGTGGAGCTTGGTTATCACAGAATAACCTTGCTGCCTCGGGATGTTGCACCTGCAAATCTCTCAACAAGTATCTTAACCAACTAAGTTCACAAGTAGTCACAGCCATAGAACGATATTCAGTTTCGGCAGATGATCTTGAAACTGTGACTTGCTTCTTACTTTTCCATGACACAAGTGACATGTCAAGAAAAATACACTATCTTGTTACTGATCTTCATGTAATTGGGCATCTTGCCCAATCTGCATCGCAATATGCAGTCAACTGAGGTGAACCTTGTGAATGAAATAACAAGCCTTGTCCAGGAACTTCCTTAAAGTATTGGAGTAGCCGATGTGCTGTTTAAGATGATGTACCTTAGGTTGCTACATGAATTGGCTAAGTGTGTTCACTACATATGTAATATCTAGAATGATGATTGTAAGATAAATAAGCTTCCCAATCAATCTCCTATATCGAGAGGGATCTTTTAGAGCATCACTCACTTTCTCAATCAGCACCAAGTCAGGTTCCATAGGTACCTTGGTAGGTTTCACACCAAGCAAGCCTGCTTCCTCCAATATATCCAACGTATACTTACGTTGACAAATTGCAATTCCAGCCTTGGAGCGTGCGACCTCTATGCCAAGAAAGTACTTGAGATGTCCAAGATCTTTAATCTTAAACAGCAATTGAGAATCTTCTTGAGATCAAAAATTGCTTTCTCATTGTTCCCTGTTATCACCATGTCATCAACATACAACAATATCAAAGTAATAGAATTTCCATGAACTTGGATAAATAAAGAATAATCTGCATGTGATTGCTGAAACCCAATTTATTAGATGGCAAAATAAAAAAGCTGAAACCAACTGCGAGATGTTTGTTTAAGACCATATAGTGATTTGTGGAGTCGACACACCATGTTCTCTCCCTGTCGACAATAACCAGGAGGAAACAGCATAGATGAGAGTATGCACGCACGCATCAATACCGTTATTGACACACCCGGTGACCCTGGGAAATAGTCAAATAGTATAAATACAAATGATAAAAAAACCCTTGATAAATCCCAAAGCCAGACGGCGTTCGGTCTCTCTCTCGCTTTTCTCTGAAACCCTAAAACCGAATCTCATCCGCCGCGATGGTGCAAGGCTTCGAAGTCAGCGGCGTCCTCTTCAACCCGGACGGCTGGGGCCCACCTGATTGCTCCGTCACCACAACCACCACCTCCAACCTCCCCCTCAACGTCCCCTTCGCCCCCTTCTCCCGCTCCGAGAAGCTCGGCCGCATCGCCGACTGGACCCGCACCTTCAACAACCCCTCCCGCTCCAAAAACCCCTCCGACGCCGTCTTCGACTTCTCCAACGACGACTCCTTCCCCGTCGACGACGACTCCGCCTTCCGCCTCGTCGACGGCAAACCCCCGCCGCGCCCCAAATTCGGCGCCCCCAAATGGCGCTTCCAGCAGCGCCCGCAGCTCCCTCACCGCCGCGACGAGGAGGTCGAGGCCAAGAAGCGCGAGGCAGAGAAGGACAGGGCTCGCCGTGACCGCCAGTACAACATGAACAGATCCAACGCCTACACGCCTCGCCGCGAAGCCGCCGTGTTCAAATCCTCGGTGGATATCCAGCCGGATTGGACCATGCTGGATCAGATCCTCTTCTCCACCCTCTCCAAGCTCTCCTTCGCCGCCCCGGAGCCTGAGGATCTCCTCTTCTGCGGTGCTCTCGAGACTTACGACCGCACCGTGGACCGGATCACACCGAAGAATGAGCGCAGGCTGGAGCGGTTCTTCAGGAACCACCGCAACTTGTCCAAGGTGCTCACAACCTCGGATGATCCAGTCATCCGCCGCCTTGCCAGTGAAGACCAGGCCACTGTTTTCGCCACCGATACTATCCTCTCTACACTCATGTGCGCACCGAGGTCCGTTTACTCTTGGGACATTGTGGTAACGCGTGTTGGAAACAAGTTGTTCTTTGACAAGCGTGAAGGCTCGCAGCTTGATTTTCCTGCGGTCCATGAGACCTCGCAGGAGCCTCTGCCCGAAGCCAAGGAGGATATCAATTCCGCTTTGTCACTCAGTCATGAGGCTGCTTACATTAACCAGAATTTTGCTCGGCAGGTTTTGGTTAAAGATGGGAACAAGGTCACCTTCGAGGAGCCTAATCCATTTGCTAATGAAGGGGTGGAAGTTCCTTCTGTTGCTTATCGGTACAGGAGGTGGAAGCTTGACAATGAGGTGTCTCTGGTTGCGAGGTGTGAGGTTCAGAGTGTTATGGAGGTTAACAACCAGAGGTCGTTTTTGACTGTGAATGCGCTCAATGAGTTTGATCCTAAATATTCTGGTGTTGATTGGAGGCAGAAATTGGAGACTCAGAGGGGTGCTGTCTTGGCTAATGAGCTTAAGAACAATGCTAACAAGCTGGCTAAATGGACCGCTCAGGCTCTATTGGCCAGTGCTGATATGATGAAGTTGGGTTATGTTTCAAGGGTTCATCCTCGTGATAGCTCCAACCATGTGATTTTGGCTGTGAATGGATACAAGCCCAAGGAGTTTTCCTCACAGATTAATCTGAACCAGGCCAGTATGTGGGGAATTGTCAAGTCTATTGTGGACTTGTTTATGAAACTGAAGGAGGGTAAGTATGTACTGGTGAAGGATCCGTCTAAGCCACAAGTTAGAATATATGAGGTGACACCAGATGCTTTTGAAAATGACTATGTGGAAGAACCACTGCCTGAGAATGAGCAAGCTCAACCCCCTACTGAAGATGGCAATGGTGCAGAGCCAAATGTTGCTGCTACTGATGTGGATGATAATGTGGTTGAGGCTCAAGCTTAAAAGGTTAACTTTTCATACTTGCACATCAATACTTTGATTGTTCAGTGGCATGTATTACTTTCCAAGCATCTGTGCTTTTGCTTATCTTTTGTACTGGCTAGATACAAGTCGTTAGCCATGGGAATGGTTTTGGTTTGTTTATCGGATTTCGTATGTTTTGTTCTATAAAAACTTGCATCTTTTTAGCTTTATGGTTTAGCAGACAATTTGGAGTTCTATTAGGAAGTTAGGTGCAGGGTGTTCAGTCTGGCGCTTGTTACGAGTAATTTGTTGGTAACTCATGTTTGTTTCATCTACTACTTTTATGAGTAGTGGTATGGATGAAACAAATCGTGCTCAAGCTTACTCAGTGTTAGATGCCATATCCATAATTATATACATATATACTCTTGAATGTTCATACATATGTAGTCTTGATGAGCTAGTTGTACACAATTGACATGGAAAACCACATCATACTCCCTAAACTTTAAGAATGTTCCCTTTAATTGCATTTGGTAACATTATGATGGGGGTACTTCTTCCGGAGGATCCCAAATAACCTCTGGCACTATCGATAAATGATTATTCCTTATCTGCTAGACCATGGTAGGAGTCTATGAACAGGATTGTACTCTACTAAATTCATGCTATCACAAACAAGGTGATCCATCTAAAGGACTTGGAGTCTGGGAGTGTGCTGAGTGACAACCCTCGGCAATAATCTCCCCAGTTTTGTTTCTCAGAAGCACAATCGCTCCATAATATGCACCTTTCTGTGTTAACCTTTTTGAGGTGATCTCTAGCTCATGCAATTTGGCATCAATAGATATCATGATATGTTGCAGTGCTTTTGAGATGCATTCAAGAAACCAGATTTGTACTCGATTCGAAGTTTAACACCAGATTTACAGTGCTTTTGAGATGCATTCAAGAATGTTAGATTGAACATTGACATGTACAATGACTGATCAATTCAGAGGCTGGCAGCTACAGATCACCAACAAAATGTCAAAGAATCTTACATCAAGCTTTGCAGTTGACATAACATACATTGGGAGAGACCCTGAACATATATCGCACAACCACTCATCACATCAACAAGATTTGCAATTGCACCTTGACTCCTTGAGCCAAAATTCCAGCTCCATCCTGCAAACAAAACTCAAATGAGGTTAATCGTCTACATTAGAAGACTAATGTAGTTCATCCACATCACTGTACAATCAATCAAATTAAACCAGTTAAGGGTCGCGAGTACTCTAGAGCTGAAATAAGGGATCTACTCGCAGTTAGGATCTGATACCAGGGTTAGAACAATGCTCTATTTAGCAGCTTGCACTTTAATTCACAAGTGCAAATGACCAAACATGTTAGTATACCAGTATCAAACTAACTATTACCTGGTCTCACAAAATCCATAATATTTCCCCACATATTATTTACCTCATAAAAGGACCAGAGGATCTAGACAGAACATATGATAGGTCGATCAATAAAATATATAATGCACAGTATATCAACAAGGTACAAATTCGTACCTGCTCACGCAAATGATGGCATGGAAAATGCTTACTCAGATTGGAGATTTACGGCCTAGTGCCGAGTTTTACCGCCAAGTGCTGGAATCTCATGATGCCATCATGAAAATGTGAAAGTGATCGACCTATCATATGTGCATTATATATTTGATAGGTCGATCAAACAGCCAAGCCATGGAAAATGCTTACTCAGAACTAGATAACAAAGGCTCCATTACTGCACCAAGAAACACCATGTTTCAACTCAGTTTTTCAAACCAATGATGCTATTCCTAAAAAAACACCAATGATGCTATTCCTAAAGAAAACACAAACCGAGCGGCTAAAGTATCAGAGTTGATCAAGTCTTCACCTTGCAAAAACTCTTACTGAAACCTCAGCAGCTTACATATAAGAATAGAAAGGTCTAGAGTGTGAGTGCTCATCATTCCAACCACAGCTGTAATTTGAAAATGTCACTACATCCATATCTCGGTATGAACATAATATCACAGTAAAATGAAACAAAACATAACACATTTGTTACTTAATACCAGAACTTCATTTTAATCTACAATTTACTGATCAGTGATCATCGCATTTGTAAACTGAGGTAGCAAACAGCACAAGTTAGCACTTGAGAAACAAGAACCTTAGCCAAACCCGATTAAAAGGCATGCAACACATAATAAATACCGCCATGAACAACTTGCTATTTTGACCACACACTCAATAGTATTGCAACTAGAACAGCTACCCTTACACTCTAGGAACTCGATAACCAACTGACTCATTCCTTTGTAATAGATAAATAATCGAACTCATGCATACCAACTCTACAATTGTACGTACTATAATTCCAGAAAGTTCTCCTTATATATAAACATCACTACCATATATAAACTCCAACGCAACCATTTCTAATCACATCCACAAGGAATAATAAACCTTAACTAAACACAACAATAATCAAACTTGCTAGTTATGATCGCACAATTGAACAGAATTCAACCTGTACGACCATAGCCATACAAGGGTCGGACTCAATAAGTATCAAACTTACTCGTAACAAAAGCTTACCTTCCATACTCTATCTAACCCCCCTTACCTTCGAAACCATCAAATAAACTCACCGGCAGTAACGAACCCGACAACCCAGAAAACTCAAGTCATCAACCAAAGGATTAGGGTTCATACATCAAGTAGCCAAATCGACGAGCAGAGTTGACGGAGGTAGCGCGCCTAAGCATCTCAGCGTCGATGCTCTATTAGAACCAAGTCTAATAACACACTGTATACATCAAAACCAAGTTTACTAACCCCAATATACTTCAAAACCAAGTCTACTAACCTCATTATTTCATCAAATCCAAGTCTACTAACCCCAGTATCGACGTTTTCTAGCACCGGCGTGTAGACGACATGAGCAGATCTGGATTTGACGCTGCTCTTCGGACTTAGTGTTGTAGCGACCGGCAAGAACATGGGGGAGATTAGGTGGAGGGGAGGATGAGCTCATCGAAGATGGTGGAGGGGAGGATGAGGTTATCGGAGATGGTGGAGACGAAGGATTTGTGAGTTACAGTTAGAGAGAGGAGATCAGGAGAGAAAAATCAACTTTACTTTTTGCATCTAAGTTGATTTTTCACTGTTTTTAACGTGTATAATGGGCCTTGAAGATATTGTTTTGCAAGTTTATTACCTCTAGTACAAGTTTATTAGGGGTAATAAACTTATGATTTACTACCCTTAGTAAACTTTTACTGAGGTAGTAAACTCAAGCATATGTACAAACTCGAGGCATTAGTAGTAAATCATAAGTTTATTACCCCTAATAAACTTGTACTAGAGGTAATAAACTTGCAAAACAATATCTTCAAGGCCCATTATACACGTTAAAAACAGTGAAAAATCAACTTACATGCAAAAAGTAAAGTTTATTACCCTTTGTAAACTTTTACTGAGGTAACTCAAGCAGATGAACAAACTCGATGCATTGGTAGTAAATCATAAGTTAACTACCCTTAATAAACTTGTACCAGAGGTAGTAAATTTGCAAAACATTATCTCAAATGCCTATTATACACATTAAAAACAGTGAAAAATCAATTTACATGCGAAAAACAAAGTTTACTACCTTTAGTCAACTTTTATAAAGTTTACTACCTTTAGTCAACTTTTACTGAGGAACAAACTCGGATGTAAGGTGTGCCAAATTTTGCAGATGATTGCACTCAATAAATCTTGCAGATGAACAACCTTTTAATATTTCTAAGCTTACAAATTTTGGGACTGTTGCACTTTGAACTACGAGGACTAATACTACGAGTGTTTGTTTTTCTCACATGTTTGATGTGAGAAATTTGCAACTAAAACTTAAACTTAATTTGGTAGGGTGTGCCAAACCTTGCTGTAGTGCAACGCAAAGATGACAACCATGAGTCTCAATAGCAAGCTATTGTGATGAACTCATCCAATTAAAAAATTAATTTTATATTAAATGAACCATTGATTCACATATCAGATATTAAACTGATAAGAACAGATACTACACTTGATCTTAGCCAAAAGGTCGAGAAAAATATGAGTTTTTAATTCTAACCCCTCCTTATTTATACATTGTTTATGTATGTGCTTTTCTTATATGATTGATGTGGGACTATAGACGCTCTACAAATATGTATGGGCTAATCTATATTATGTGCTCAAACTTATGTCTTGATCTTCTTTTCTTAAGAATAAACCTTTCTCCGTATATCTTCGAGCTAGCATGATCAATTGGTTACTACATACATCATACCTCATTATTGCTTCTTATTCTTGGTGGCTTGGTATCAGATACTACATGAAGCAATGCAACAAGAATAATTAAGACTATAAAGAATTTTTCAAAGCAGAGAAGGATATCACGTTTTATTAATATATAGCCAATGATAATCAAGACTAATTAAACTTCTTAAATTTTTTTGAAAGGTCAATTAACCCATTTTAGCCGCTATACCGCAAGAATTTGGTTGTATATCACTAAAGAAAACCAAAAAAAGTTGATTACATCTAGCTAGCTTGTTCTCGTAGACATTCAAAATATGGCAACCGATAAATCACTCAGAATGCAGTTGGCTGTCATGTGCATCTTCTTCATGACCCTCCTGGCTCTTACACAATGTATATATGTACCTGCAGCTACAAATTAACTTTTCTTCGATTATGAAAGAAAATTTTGGTCTCTATTTTCTTACAGTGTACAATAATTTATGTCTACTTTTGTTTTCCACGCCTGAACAGGCAATGGGGATATCTATGGCGATTCCAGCAGCAGCGAGATTCATCATCATCTGAAAGATTATAGTCCCAACTCACCAGTCGACAAAATCTCAATCTGCTCCCAACAAACCTGTGCATCTCTTCCTTGCTGGTGTTGCAATCGCCGCAGCAAACCATACAAGTGTTTCTCAAATGAAAATGACTGTAACGGTTACTGTGCTATTTGATCGATGATCATCAACAGAAACTTACTGTGCTATTTGATTGATGATCATCAACAGAAACTTAATGGTAGTCAGTTTTATGGTAGAAACCTGTGACTAGTACAGTAGTACTGAAACCTTCGATCATTATCACCTAAGCATAACTTGTAGCAAACTGAACATACTTCAAAGAAAATTTACTTAACCAGCAACTTCGCGTATTTGAATAAGAAATTGAACAAACTCCGATTGATTCCCAACATTTTGATTTTCTCTCATTTTTAGGTGAAAACAGATTCTGATGAAGCTGCCAAAAAGCAGGAAAATTCAAATGGAATTTAGAATTGTTGGGGTTTGGGAAGTATTGATGATATATTTCAAAATCTCTTTCCGGGTGTCTCAATCTTTTGTGATGATATATTGTTACGCAAGGATAGAGCAATTATGAGTTCATTACAGACAAAAATTTAAGACTAATTGTAGGGCTTTTCTCAAAAAAGAGCCCTTTCAAAAATTCTCGAGGGCGCAAAGCTGAAACAAAGCCCAGGAGGGGGTTTGGAAATAGTTTTCAACCAGCAATAGACACGCCTCGATTGGAACCTCATTAGCTGCGTCATTGCCCCAAGCGCAAAAATGCTTTTCATTCATATATATTGAAGATGATCGAGAAACCGGTACAATGGAGTAGAACAAGGATATATGTAACTTGCTATGCTGAATTCTTCGTCTAACAAAGAAAAGCCAAATGATTTGATCACTTCCTAGAGACAATCGTTTTTCATGTTCTCTGTTTTTATTGGATCATATATATTGAAGATTCGTTCACTCATTACCAAACAATTAAGTACAAATATAATCTGATATACAGTTATCAAGTCAAATCATCCTCTCCTCAGAACCAAACCACCAAGAACATGATCTGCACTGTTGCTCTGGGCTGATAATTCTTTAATGTGTTCCATCGGACTAGCTACAGAAACCCAACAATGACTGCAATCACTTAACAACCTCCTTCAAAGTCATATCCATCTTGCTTTTGACCTATCTCTCAAGCTCCCATACGATTTTGAAGGCTGCTCATCTAGCTCTGTAAACTCACTGCTGCAGCATATAAGGAAATCTGAGGAAACATATAAAATACCTGAATGAGAGGGATATGCAAGAAAGTTGAGCACAGTACATGAATATGATTACTTGAACAAAAAAATGCTAGCCTAGCAATGTCACCTGTGGTCCTACTCAGTGCAATCATCCAATTAGTTGTCGTTCAGCTTACTGTGATTTTAATATTTCTGCATAGGTACACTCCTAGATGCTTCGCTTACAAATTTTTGGGCAGTTGCACTTTGAACCAATGTTTTAAAATACGAAAACGAAGGCGAAGACGACTTGATGAAGCCTCATGAGGTGAAAGCATCAAGGCGTCGAGACGACTGCCTTTTCCGCAAACATTAAATAAATATAATACACATAAGAAACAATATGAATATATTGCAAAATATAATTAGTTCTTTAAAGGTTTCAATGACATCAAAGAGTTCAAACATGAACTAAGACTAAACCAATGCAAATATTACACTTCAATTGTCCATATCATCATTCTCAAATCCACTCACACCCACATGAATATCATCACAATCATCAATGTTCAAAGGATTAGAATGAGGAGGCACAGTAAGATTTTCAATTTCATCATCATCTACATCTCTAAGTAATGCAGCAAGTTTTTTCATTTTCTGCTTGATTCTTCTATTACCTAAAGATAAAACTTAGAATTAAATACGAAATGATACAAGCAACAAACTAACATGGAGATGAGTAAGAAGCACAAAAACAAGTATAAAACTATTTATTTATTGAGCTTTCAAGATTCTTTCTTTTACTAGAGGAAGGTGCGTAAGAAGGCTCATCAAGTCCCATATTATCATCCAATAGAGGCACATCATCCATGATCGGCTCCTCCAGTGGCTCCATAATTATAGAAACTCGAGTTGGCAAATCATGTTCATAACAATCAATTGGCAAAATATTTTTCCCCTTCCAATTTCTTTGTAAACTTTCATGCATTATCTCTTCCATCCACCCCTTTCTCACTCATCACTAATACAATTACCGACACCATCAAACACAAGCAACAACAAACCAACAGGATGAGCAAAGATAATTATTTAAGCAAAATATAAGAGAAACTAATACTGATTAATAGAAGAAAGGGTAACTAACCAGTAACAGAAGAAAACTAGGAATTGAGGGGGGAGTGGGCGATAACGATTTCGATCAAAGTGATTGGGATTTCATTAATACCCACTCAAAAAAATTAGCCAAGCCCAAAACGACATCGTTTTGACGCAATAGAAAGAAAAAAAAAACAAGTCTTCGTCTTCTTCCTCGCCTCCGGCATCGCCTTCACTTATATGACGCCTGTTCGCTCCGGGCAGTCGCCTTTTCAGCGCCTCGTCTGGAATGATGGAGGCAGGGCTTTTCTCCATCGCCTCGGCGTCGCCTTTGAAAACATTGCATTGAACAATGAGGACTAATAGCAACAAGTGGTGGTTGAAGAATACTTTCTTTTGGACAAATTTTTCTCCATAAGTTACTACATCACCATGCTTCCTAATCCACAAGAAACAAAGACATGCATCTCTGTATACATCCACACTATTGAAACAAGCAAGCAGAATAACAACCAGATGGCCTAAACCAACATACGAAGATACTAAAACAAAATTAAAAATCTCAGTGTCACATAACATTCAAAAAGAGTGGATGACTTGGAGACTTTTATGAATGAATAAGCCTGAGATGAGAATCATAAGATTCATGAAAGATCAATGTAAAAGCAGTTTCTACCTGGCTAGCAAAAAATAATTAGAGTTAACAAATTTATATTAATGAAGCGACAATGAAAGAAGAAAATAATGAACCAAGTCAACTAACGATTTAGAGACTTGAAAGCATAAGAATTGATGTTTCCAAGTGAAATTTGGTTACTAAACTTATAGGGGCACCCACAAGGTGCGCCCTTCAAAAAATTAGCGTATGCCACTGAAAGCGCCATGCACACGGTATTCTTTAGTAAAAGGCGAAAGAATAGTTCGCTATGTGCACAACGCATGGCTCCGTGTTTAGCCTATGAGCACAACTGCTTTATTTTAAGATGGTGAGACTGGATATGTTATTCACTCTATAACGATGTGGTTCCAAGTTTCTGATAAGCTAGCCAGTATTGGTAGTCTCTAATCTACCAACAATCTTAGTTTGACAGTAATCTGCTTAATTAAATGAAACCACACCAGAATTTCAGAAATCCAAGAAATAGGAATCTCCAATATTGATCCTATAGAAATGTAAGCAGTTAATCTATGATGGAGGACACTTGACAGTTCGTAATACTAATTAGCAAAAACGTTCTAAGCCTACCTAATTAATCGATCAAGCACAACTTTACTGGACACCCAGAGCAGTACCAAAGACGAAGGGAACTCATTTCACACATGGCAGGGTATGTTAATTTGAATGTTGATATGCCAGAGGCACCCATATATGCTCGATATTAATTCGAACATGGATTGTGACTCAACAAACATGTCAGTTGTATATGCAACTTCAAATCTTTCTGTCACTGTTTATGTAGAACATGTAATACAACTATATAAATAACCATCTTAATTCATTCTTCTGTTCTTCTATTATTACAAGAATCTTGCCTTCTCTGATTTGCCTTGTTTACTGCTGATGCTTGTTTCTACCAAAATCTAATTATTGTATTAAACAAAATGTAAAGCTGTATCTAAATCTCCTATTATCAGATTCAACTGTTTCTTTATTTCTTTTAAAAGCATTTGATCAATGGAGTTAAGCCCTGATTAAAGTTTTATGCAACACCATTTGATTACTGTTCAATTTTAACAGGTTTTGAATATGGAAGTACAATCGTGCTGCTTGAGAAGCTCATCTGTTAATTTCTCCCTAGCTACTTGAGAACTTTCTGCCACTCTGTTTATGTAAAACATGTAATACAACTATACAGATTATAAATACAATATTTACGTAGCATTCTCCAGATGGCTGTTAACTTGGATTGCAAGGTTTGGAACTAAAATCACAGTAGAAAAATTTGAACATAAATTATAGGGGCTGCGCGAACGCAAACACCCTGGCAACAAATTATGACGTAGACTCTGGCCTAGGCGAGCACCCCTCCGAAAGTGCAATGGAGGTCGCTAGCCTAGGCCAGAGTCTTCGTGATCACCCATTGACCCCGTCCAGGTAAGTAAATTTAAGTTTTGCTCCACCATCCGTACTTATCTCTCTCACTCCTGTATGTTTTTCTCATTCTCCGATGTGGTGAATTGTTAATCTAGATATCCAGCATATATTTCATAATAAGCTAATCAAGGCCTGTTTGTACAAGCTCCTAATGAAGTGGAGTCCTATCTAAGGAAGGTATGTGCTTCCATCAAGATGAAAACTCATTGGGATGGTAGAATGATCGATCCATTGGCGGACCTACATTGAGACAAGTAAGGGCTGGTTCCTTAGTTTCATTATTCCCCCTTTCTTCCAGTAGATATATCTTGATATTACCTAAATTCTTTCGCCCCCATATATACAAAATCATGTGTCCGTCACTAGCTCGATCAATCACATGTTCCAACAGTTGCGTGGAATTTAAGAGATACAAAGCCACCTCTTTTCCCTAAAAGTTATGAACTCTCCGACTTGATTGGAATGGATTGTTTAATATTTAGTTTTCTTTGAAGAAAATAAAGGATGAAGCAGCAGAACTCAGGTTCCAAAAGAAGAGACTGGTATGGGAAGAAAGATGACACATGTCTGTACCTGACTTTGGAAGGGAAAGAACCATTACCTGAAAATAGTTAGGACATTTGAGATGGGTATTGTAGGTAAATAGTTTGGAAATTTGAACATTGAACCAAAAACGAATGACCGATTGACAAAAATATATTGCAGCCGAAATTTGAACTAGAATTGGTATGGTGCGCCAACCTTGTTGTAATGCAACACAAGGATGACACTGGTGAGCCTCAATAAAAAACTATTGTGGTACACTCAACCTTTTAAAAAATTAATTTAATATCGTGTGTAAACTATTAGTTCTCATATCAGATATTAAACTGATAAAAACATATACTGCACTTGATCTTAACTAAAAGCTGAGAAAGATATGAGTATTAATTTCTAACCCTCCTTTTTTATACAATCTTTATCTATGTGCTTTTCTCATATGGTCGATGAGGAACTATAAATGCTCTACAAACCCTAGATTGTAATAATTGACGAGGTACCTTGAAAGAAACTTTAAGGCTGAGATAATAATTACACAATAATAATTTGCTCCACCATCTATACTTGTTACTCTCACTCATTCTCTGTTTTACTCATTCTCCGATCTAGGAAGATGCAAAATTAGATTTCGGACATGCATAATAAGCTCATCAAGCCCACAGAGGTATGTGCAATTATTATTTTAAGATTGCACATTGAACCAAGAACGAGAGACGATTGAGAAAAATAGATTTTTGAACTTGATTTTGGTAGGGTGCGTCAAACTTTGTTCTAGTGCAACGCAAGAATGATATTCGTGAGCCCCTATAGTAAGCTATTATGGTAGACTCACCTCTTTAAAAATTAATTTAATATCGTGTGAATTATTGGTATACATATCAGATATTAAATTGATAAGATTATATATTACATCTGATCTTAGTCAAAAGGCCGAGAAAGGTATGAGTGTTATATTCTAACCCCTCCTTATTTATAAATTTTGTATTTATGTGTTTTAGAGTCATAAGTGATTTGATCATAGCCAATTCAATAACAACCATGAGTTAAACACTCAATGACACAAAAAACAATTCTAATAATTATTTATTTATTATTTTAATGAAAGGTTCCTCGAGAAATACCCACCCTACCTAGAATCTGAGCGCTAGTTCGGACACTAACTAAAGTCAGTAACTCAGCGACACACTTTCTGAAATTCGTATCTTTCTGCTCAAGGGATTGTTAGCGATCAACTAGTCTGCATATTTTGCAAATTGACATGCTTCATTATAAATATAGAGATACATTGAAAAAAAAATAAAAGCATGTTTTTCAACTAATTTGAAAGCAAGTAAGAACTATTATGATCCAATCCTTAATGGTTGGAAAGAAGGCATCAGTACGAACAAAATTTTTGATCTGTCGAAATTTAGTCTTAACTCTAAAGAGATAAACAACATAAACTTAGAGAGAGAGAGAAATGAAAAAGTTTAAGAGTGAGAAAGAGAAAGAGGGAACGAAACTTATCAAAAACGAATGGGGATAAGGACTGACTTCCCACGAGTCACTCTGTCATTGGTGGCAAAGATGTCACATGTCGACTTCAAATAATGCCACCCCACTCATATGGTCACCACTTACCACATGACTGGTGACAAATGCTGACACCTGACTAGGCCTGAACCTGAGATTTTCAGACCTAAGTCGAACTTTTAAAAATTGGCCCTTAAACTATAGTATTCATCCAAATTTATTTTCTTTTTTCAAAATATTCATAAACTAAAGCTATAAACTCAAAATCTAACGACATAAAACATCAGGAAATTTTTTTTATACTTGCACTACTCATTTTTTCTAAAATAGTAACTAATGATTGTAACATAATACTTATTTTTACTAAACTAATGTAATCACACAATGGGAAAAGAAAATTTGGGACCCTTAAAGGTTCGGAGCCCTGAGTCCATTGACTCTTGAGACTCTATTCAGATACGAGTCTGCACCTGACATCATGGATGACATCATCACAGCAGCTGGTCTCCTTCCAACAAGTCACATGTTGGCCTATCAGTCATCCGAAAGTGTCATGTCATCACTTGAGCAACTTTGACCAAAGTTCTACGAAACTTCAAAAAATCATTAAAAATAGTTCGGGACTCTTAAATTCATCGAAAAAATACGACAAACTCGTGGCGACCTCTATTTTCTATTTCTAAGAAGAAAAATGAATTTTGAGAAATTTAAAAGTTTGAGACATTGCAGTGAACTACTCTAATAATGACTCTATTTGCTTTGCCACAACGGTGACATAATGGAAATATCGCTT
The DNA here is from genome assembly GCA_951800085.1 of Comarum palustre. Classification (NCBI taxonomy): domain Eukaryota; kingdom Viridiplantae; phylum Streptophyta; class Magnoliopsida; order Rosales; family Rosaceae; genus Comarum; species Comarum palustre. The sequence goes on along the minus strand of OX637582.1, from coordinate 4,392,827 downwards.
GATATTTAACACGATTACACATCCTAATGTCAAATAATACAGCTTTCCTATTATGTTGTCGTCGAATAAACCTGACGACAATGAATTTATCCTGCCACTATGACACAACGACCATTTAACAAAACAAAAAGTCGATGCACATCTAAAGCAGATAAGGCACACGTTGTGCGTAGACCGGAAGTCCGGAACCAAGCCCTTTAGTTTTGCCCATAAAGGCAGCTAGTTATTATTATTTTTCAGATAGTTAATAGTAATAGAAAATAATAAAATAAATTCGTATGAGGAAAATATGATACCTGAGTGGCTGAGCCCAAGCAAAACACCAAGCCCACAAACCTTCAAGCCCAAGTTGAAAATGTGGCCTGCCTGGCTCGTGACGCCGTCCTGCACACCTAGTCGCCGAAGTTCCACCATCAGAAGCGGCACACCCACCGCACCAATCGTTGCCCGTCCTGTCAGCCTCCCCAACACACCAGATGAAATCACCTTTGCTGACTGTTATTCTCTTCCAACGAAGGGTTTCGACTAGCCCAAGATGTATCCAAAATGAGATGCATGTTTAAAACCTATTCTAGCCTCCAATCCTGGATCCGACGATCTCACCTGCATGTTTGAGAAGAGCACCACAAGGTCTCTCCACCACCCACCTAACCCAACAGCGGCTCTTCGTGATTTGGACACCACACCCACCACCACATAGCCACCACTTCGACGAGGTTTATTCAAGGAGCCTTCATCACGTACTGAGCAATGGAGCCAATCGGACTCGTATGACGACATCGCCACGAGGGTGGGCCGCCAGACAAAGTTGGTGTTTTTTTATAACAAAGCTTTCAGGTCTAGGATTTTCACGGAGAGTGGCTTCAGGTCTATAGAGTCTTGGATTAAGCCTTCCCATTTAGTTTATTTGCAAAGAGAAAAACGTAAAGGAATTAAGAGCATTAAAACCCATATCAATAGGTAAGAAACTCTTGAAAAATTTTTGTATTAATTGGATTAAGGCTTTTAAATAGTGCATGCAAATATTATTTCATTCCATTAATATTTAAGAATAATTAAGACTATTAAGAATTTTTCAAAGCAGAAGGATATTGGGAGAATAGTCATTTACATAAAATAAGAAAAGTCAAACCCCAAATCAATGAATTAAAAATTCAAATGCCTATTTAACCCGTACATCTTATTGTCATGAAATTCACACACCAGACTATATTTCCTGCATAGCCTGAAGGATACTTGACACAACTCATCCACCTGAAAATTACTTTCTTCTGGTCAGGCTTCACGGTGTAAGGAGCTTGAGGCATTTTTTTCTTCCCTTCTTTAAACCACAGATGTCTTTGAATATCCATTTTTTAAGATCAATGTGTGCCTTAGGGCCGTCTTTCGTCTTCCCTTCCAAGTTCAACACTATGCCCACCACACTGTCGCACACATTTCTTTTCTATGTGCATCACATCTAGGTAGTGTCTAATCAACAACTTACTATAGGATGTGAGTTCCCAAAATATGCTCTTTGTACATGTCGGGTCTTTCAGGTATTGCCGCCACAATATTAGGATGATTGCTCAACTGCCTAAAATTGTACTCATTAAGCACTGCTAAAATTTCTTCCCTCGTCCATCTTTTGGGAGGCACACCGTTTTCTACAGTCTCATCAAATGTTTTGTCAATGAACCATTATTCGTGATTATACGGAAGGAGAGTACGATGACTCAATTTGCATTTCTTGTTGCATTGACTGTTGCTCCCATCATCGCTAAGACATTCTGGACAAGCCTTGTATCCCTTAATAACGTTGCCCGACAACATCCCACGGGCACGATAATCACTGAAGGTACCAACAGCTATGACATGCACCTAGAACATCTCGTGCATGTACTTGTCATAAGTGGAAGGTTGTACGGTACCAAAATCACCAGTCAGACACTGTATTGAAGACTCATGTTGCCAAAAGGATTGAGCCCGTCGGATGAGAGCCTGAGCCTCACATTTCGGATCTCTGACATAAAATGAGGAAACTCACTGTCTATGTGCTTCAAAGTCTCCCCGTCATCAGGGTGTATAAGGGGTATCTTTGTCATGCAATTCCCTATCAGCGTGTCATCTCATAGTTTTGGCCGTGTGTGATGATATGTACAACCGCTCCAGCATATCCCTCAACTGGAAACACCGAAGTACATTCACAGGTCTTCTATTGCATGCAGGAGTCAGCTTATACTTGCCAGTGTGACATACCAGACATGCGTCAAGGCCACCAAGTTCATTCCCTTCCAAATCTTTACCTCAGAAGAGAACACAGTCATATCTGCATGCATGAATCTTGATGTAGGAAAGCCCAGATCTTTAAGGATACATCGGGCCTGGTAGAAAGACGATGACCGTGGGGCAGCATTGAAGCAGTGTACTGTAGATAATCATCAACAACCTTCACGGTCGATTTTGTCTCAACTTTAATCTTCATTACGTCAATCACACTTTCAAGAACCGTCTTCTGACAACCGAGGTACACAGGGATCTGTTAAAAACAAGCAGTTTGTTGTACTTGTCAATACTAGCAGTGTTGACAACTCTAGGAAAGGGCTGCACCGGCTCAGGCATATACTGTCCTTAAGAACATAAACCACTCTCAAAAGAAAACATATCGTTGATGAAGACCGTTGTTGGATCGTTGGATGTACTGCCCGTCTTAGAAAATTGTCCATGATCATATGTACCCCTTGATGATGTTTCACCGTGATATATCTAACATGTGTACTTCTCCCGAAACTCGTTACTCTTCAGGTGCTGACATACTTTATCAATAGCAAATCGATGCATATCGCTGAGACACTGACATTTATATGTATAACTCTAATTAATTAACTCCATATATAAAATTTTAAATTATTTAGTATTCTACAAATTAATAATTATTAACATATATATATATATATACTAATTAATAATTACATAACAATATTATATATCAATATCGATCATCACAAAATCATAATCAACATATCATCATCAACAACTGACTTAATTCATACAATATGCATCAACACAATATTATAATTAAATTAATTAATATATATATATATATATTAATTTATCTACTACTTATTAACAACAACTTCATATATATTATCAAATTAAAATCGATCAACTCAATCACACTCAAAATCTATTAATTCAACTCAAATAAAACTCAAAATCAATATTATATATATAACTCAAATAAAACTCTTAAATCAACTCAAAATCAACACATATACGTACTTCTATATTGATCCACAAACAAATTTTGGACAGATTTCGACAACATCCAACAATTTCGTCAAAACCCAAACTTTTTCTCTCATTTTTTTTTCAAATAAGCTGCTGTCTAGATTTACAAATATAAGAACTTTTAGCTGACGAAATTATATATTTCGTCTGCTAAACTTTTATAATTTCGTCGGCTATAGTTTACAAACTATAGCCGACGAAACAATTAGTTTAGTCAATGAAAAAATATTTTGACAAAATTTAACTTAACCGACGTAAAATTAGTTCGTCAGCCTATTTTTTAATTTCGCCGGCTATGTTGTTTATGCTGGTAGTGAGAGAAGATTTTCCTTCTTTTTTGTTTTCAGTTTTATAAAGTGATTAGCCCCATCCCGTCCCATTCAGGACTAGATCCGGTGAGATTCACACTCAAAAATACAAGGCCCGTCCTATACGTAACAACTGAGACGAGACATGGAAAGACGTCAATCTCGTCCCATCTCGTTTCATACCCAGCCCTATAAATAAACCCCTTCGATAAATCCCAAACTCAGATGGCATTCGGTCTCTCGAACGGTGCGAGAGACGTGTAAGTTTCTCCTACGGTGATGGACTGTAGCAGTCCCATCCTTCCACGAGGAAGACACTGGCGTTTAAGTGTCAAGAGTGGCGGTTGTAAAAGTGGAGCATATGTATTGACTACGAGTTAGTCTACGTTTATGTCTCGAAAAGTTGCCAGCTTATCTCAATGGCCATTTCAGGAATTAACTCGAGAAGAGTTAAGAGGTAAGTCTTGTGGAGTCGATTTACGACAAAAGTGATAAGACGAGGGTATCGTACCCGAGAAAGTGTTTCAAAGTGGGTGTAGCTGTGTATCTCGTATTACAACTACGAGAAGACTTCGTTTCTAAAGGAATTGGTACATAGAGCTTGTGACTCTTGTTGTTTGAAGTTATATCCAGTGGAACTTGACGACAATCCTGACGGTTGGACAAATAAAGTCTTGAAATGTGGCTCATCTTCAACCGAATGGTGTCATTAGGAATGACAGTTAGTTTTACGCTTCGCAGTGGAAATTTCAAGGACGAAATTTTTATAAAGGGGGTAGATTGTAACACCCCGTCTCGAAATTTAACTTTTTACCGGGATTAGGCGGGTTACGAAGGATTGTAACTGCGCTATTAGTTTCCCCGAAGTTTTAACTAGTGTAAAGTTTGGAAATTTTAGTGGTATTAGTTTGTTTTCGTACCTTCGGGAAAAGTGCCGAAGTGTTCAGAGTTAAGTGACGCGTGGAAACGACTTATTTAAAGGGGTCAAAGGTTGACTTTTTACTACGTCGAGTTTCTCGGAAAACTTCCGTCACGAGAGTTGGAGTGCTCAACGATACGAGTCCGTGGACACTAGGCATGTGTGAATCGGATACCGTGTGAGGAATTTATAGTCAACAAAAGTTGGTTTCTCTTTTTAGAAAGGGTGGATTTCCAAAAATGGAAATATTCCATTTTCTTCTCCCCTTTCACGCACGCGCGTTCCTTCACTATCTGAAAATTCAAATTGACCCAACCCGAACCCGGTCGACCCGACCCTACTTTTGCGGCGAGCTCCGACCACCGGAGACGTCGAGGCCGGTCAGAATCTCTTCCTCTCCTCCGTGCGAGCCTCCGTGTGGTGACGGCGTGACCCAGTAACGGCTCGCACAGTAACGGCGGCGACCTGGTTTTAACCCGCCGTTTGCGGTGGTTCAAGGAGCTGAAACCATCCTTGTTGGGACCGTCTCCTCCTTCTAAACACGCTGGTGTATCCCTTGAAGTTTAATTTGGAGCGTGGAGGTGCAGATCACGAATTCTTCCTTTCGGGGCAGTTTTGGGCCACTTCCGGTCTGAATTGATCAAAACCACATGTATTAAAGTTGTTCCCCTTGCTGTGATCTACAAATTTTATGTTTTGAGTTTGTTGAAATTCTGTGTTTTTGATGGAGGAGCGTGACGCCAACGCGCCGCCAGCACTGGCTGCGCGTGTAGGTGCGTCCTGTAGTTTTGGGGTTCTAGTTGCTCATATAGGCTTTCTAGGGTTGTTGTGCTTGCATGTAGGTGGTTTTTAGGTGGAGTTGACCGGTTTGAGGGTGGTGGCGCGTGGGGCCCACGCGCAGCCGCATGTGGCGACGCGTCTGACGTCCTCTGGGGTAGTGAGTTCTCTCAGGATCATGTACTCGTCGATACGAGCGTATGGATATATAATTTGCCGGTTTCAGTTATCGTTTAGGGTGACGTTCAGTCGAATCGAGTCATTATTAGCTTCGTGTGGTAACTAAAGTCGATTACATATTCCTGTTTATTGATCGACCAGGTGTTGAAGATTTACCCTGGAACGGTAGTTGACGCAGCAGGATTTCGAGGTGAGTAATCTTCCACTAAGGGTGCAATCTTAGAAATACCCGTGACGGCTTTGTCTATTTACAAGGCTGCCACTGAGTTGGAAATTCCATAAATAACCTTGACTGTTTTAATTAATTACAGGGATGCCATTGAGGCTGAAATTCCATAAAATGTCCCTGGCAGATTTGTATATTTACAAGACTGCAAATGAGGTTGAATTGACTATATTGCCCTTAATAGTTTAAGATAATTACTAGGATACCCTTTAGTTGACAATATTACCCCTAGATGATTTGTTATTTACGTGGATGCTTTTATGTTATATTTATGTATGAATGTTATTTATAATTGTGGTGGAAGGTTCAGGATATTTTAGATAGATAATTGGTCGGCGAATACCTCCGCGAAGAGGTTAAACTCCGAATAGGTAATAGGCGTTACTATCCATATCAGTAGATCAACCAATTCATAGAAAAGAAGGATTTGCCCGGTTATGGCGTTAGTTAAAATAAGAGTTACTTGTGGCTTGATCCCTAAGTACATGGTACATAGGTAGTCTGATCGGGATTCAGGTGCAGTCACAAATATTATTAGAACCCTAGGTCCTCTAAATGATTGGTTTGAGATCCAAACGAGGAAATCAGGATAATCTCCGGCTGTGAGGTCTATTCCGGTATCGTTTGGACTGTTTGGATAGAGGGTTATCCCTTCTCAAGAGGGATTTCGAGTAAATTTCTCTTGGGATGGGTCCCGCACGTCCTAACCCATGTTTAGGAAGGTAAACTTGGGTCGGGGCATGACAACAGAGCCACCTCAGCCGCCATGTAAGATGGGCTCTAGTTAGTCTCTTAAAATATGTTTCACCTAGCATTACTCTTCCTTTAATACCCCCCTCAAATTAGAGTGTGTATGTCGATCACACCCAACTTGCTGAGGTGTGTATGGAAGGCTGGTGCACGCAAAGGTTTAGTGAACAAGTCTGCAACTTGGTTTCCAATTTGCACATAAGCAGTTTTAATTTCACTCTTTTCGATTCTCTCGCAAACCGTATGACAATCTAACTCGATATGATTTGTTCGCTCATGGTACACGGGGTTTGCTGCAATGTGTAGTTCAGCTTGGTTATCACAGAATAACCTTGCTGGCTCGGGATGTTGCACCTGCAAATCTCTCAACAAGTATCTTAACCAACTAAGTTCACAAGTAGTCACAGCCATAGAACGATATTCAGTTTCGGCAGATGATCTTGAAACTGTGACTTGCTTCTTACTTTTCCATGACACAAGTGACATGTCAAGAAAAATACACTATCTTGTTACTGATCTTCGTGTATCGCAATATGCAGTCAACTGAGGTGAACCTTGTGAATGAAATAACAAGCCTTGTCTAGGAACTTCCTTAAAGTATTGGAGTAGCCGATGTGCTGTTTAAGATGATGTACCTTAGGTTGCTACATGAATTGGCTAAGTGTGTTCACTACATATGTAATATCTAGAATGATGATTGTAAGATAAATAAGCTTCCCAATCAATCTCCTATATCAAGAGGGATCTTTTAGAGCATCACTCACTTTCTCAATCAGCACCAAGTCAGGTTCCATAGGTACCTTGGTAGGTTTCACACCAAGCAAGCCTGCTTCCTCCAATATATCCAACGTATACTTACGTTGACAAATTGCAATTCCAGCCTTGGAGCGTGCGACCTCTATGCCAAGAAAGTACTTGAGATGTCCAAGATCTTTAATCTTAAACAGCAATTGAGAATCTTCTTGAGATCAAAAATTGCTTTCTCATTGTTCCCTGTTATCACCATGTCATCAACATACAACAATATCAAAGTAATAGAATTTCCATGAACTTGGATAAATAAAGAATAATCTGCATGTGATTGCTGAAACCCAATTTATTAGATGGCAAAATAAAAAAGCTGAAACCAACTGCGAGATGTTTGTTTAAGACCATATAGTGATTTGTGGAGTCGACACACCATGTTCTCTCCCTGTCGACAATAACCAGGAGGAAACAGCATAGATGAGAGTATGCACGCACGCATCAATACCGTTATTGACACACACCCGGTGACCCTGGGAAATAGTCAAATAGTATAAATACAAATGATAAAAAAACCCTTGATAAATCCCAAACCCAGACGGCGTTCGGTCTCTCTCTCGCTTTTCTCTGAAACCCTAAAACCGAATCTCATCCGCCGCGATGGTGCAAGGCTTCGAAGTCAGCGGCGTCCTCTTCAACCCGGACGGCTGGGGCCCACCTGATTGCTCCGTCACCACAACCACCACCTCCAACCTCCCCCTCAACGTCCCCTTCGCCCCCTTCTCCCGCTCCGAGAAGCTCGGCCGCATCGCCGACTGGACCCGCACCTTCAACAACCCCTCCCGCTCCAAAAACCCCTCCGACGCCGTCTTCGACTTCTCCAACGACGACTCCTTCCCCGTCGACGACGACTCCGCCTTCCGCCTCGTCGACGGCAAACCCCCGCCGCGCCCCAAATTCGGCGCCCCCAAATGGCGCTTCCAGCAGCGCCCGCAGCTCCCTCACCGCCGCGACGAGGAGGTCGAGGCCAAGAAGCGCGAGGCAGAGAAGGACAGGGCTCGCCGTGACCGCCAGTACAACATGAACAGATCCAACGCCTACACGCCTCGCCGCGAAGCCGCCGTGTTCAAATCCTCGGTGGATATCCAGCCGGATTGGACCATGCTGGATCAGATCCTCTTCTCCACCCTCTCCAAGCTCTCCTTCGCCGCCCCGGAGCCTGAGGATCTCCTCTTCTGCGGTGCTCTCGAGACTTACGACCGCACCGTGGACCGGATCACACCGAAGAATGAGCGCAGGCTGGAGCGGTTCTTCAGGAACCACCGCAACTTGTCCAAGGTGCTCACAACCTCGGATGATCCAGTCATCCGCCGCCTTGCCAGTGAAGACCAGGCCACTGTTTTCGCCACCGATACTATCCTCTCTACACTCATGTGCGCACCGAGGTCCGTTTACTCTTGGGACATTGTGGTAACGCGTGTTGGAAACAAGTTGTTCTTTGACAAGCGTGAAGGCTCGCAGCTTGATTTTCCTGCGGTCCATGAGACCTCGCAGGAGCCTCTGCCCGAAGCCAAGGAGGATATCAATTCCGCTTTGTCACTCAGTCATGAGGCTGCTTACATTAACCAGAATTTTGCTCGGCAGGTTTTGGTTAAAGATGGGAACAAGGTCACCTTCGAGGAGCCTAATCCATTTGCTAATGAAGGGGTGGAAGTTCCTTCTGTTGCTTATCGGTACAGGAGGTGGAAGCTTGACAATGAGGTGTCTCTGGTTGCGAGGTGTGAGGTTCAGAGTGTTATGGAGGTTAACAACCAGAGGTCGTTTTTGACTGTGAATGCGCTCAATGAGTTTGATCCTAAATATTCTGGTGTTGATTGGAGGCAGAAATTGGAGACTCAGAGGGGTGCTGTCTTGGCTAATGAGCTTAAGAACAATGCTAACAAGCTGGCTAAATGGACCGCTCAGGCTCTATTGGCCAGTGCTGATATGATGAAGTTGGGTTATGTTTCAAGGGTTCATCCTCGTGATAGCTCCAACCATGTGATTTTGGCTGTGAATGGATACAAGCCCAAGGAGTTTTCCTCACAGATTAATCTGAACCAGGCCAGTATGTGGGGAATTGTCAAGTCTATTGTGGACTTGTTTATGAAACTGAAGGAGGGTAAGTATGTACTGGTGAAGGATCCGTCTAAGCCACAAGTTAGAATATATGAGGTGACACCAGATGCTTTTGAAAATGACTATGTGGAAGAACCACTGCCTGAGAATGAGCAAGCTCAACCCCCTACTGAAGATGGCAATGGTGCAGAGCCAAATGTTGCTGCTACTGATGTGGATGATAATGTGGTTGAGGCTCAAGCTTAAAAGGTTAACTTTTCATACTTGCACATCAATACTTTGATTGTTCAGTGGCATGTATTACTTTCCAAGCATCTGTGCTTTTGCTTATCTTTTGTACTGGCTAGATACAAGTCGTTAGCCATGGGAATGGTTTTGGTTTGTTTATCGGATTTCGTATGTTTTGTTCTATAAAAACTTGCATCTTTTTAGCTTTATGGTTTAGCAGAGAATTTGGAGTTCTATTAGGAAGTTAGGTGCAGGGTGTTCAGTCTGGCGCTTGTTACGAGTAATTTGTTGGTAACTCATGTTTGTTTCATCTACTACTTTTATGAGTAGTGGTATGGATGAAACAAATCGTGCTCAAGCTTACTCAGTGTTAGATGCCATATCCATAATTATATACATATATACTCTTGAATGTTCATACATATGTAGTCTTGATGAGCTAGTTGTACACAATTGACATGGAAAACCACATCATACTCCCTAAACTTTAAGAATGTTCCCTTTAATTGCATTTGGTAACATTATGATGGGGGTACTTCTTCCGGAGGATCCCAAATAACCCTGGCACTATCGATAAATGATTATTCCTTATCTGCTAGACCATGGTAGGAGTCTATGAACAGGATTGTATTCTACTAAATTCATGCTATCACAAACAAGGTGATCCATCTAAAGGACTTAGAGTCTGGGAGTGTGCTGTCGACAAAACATTGAGTGACAACCCTCGGCAATAATCTCCCCAGTTTTGTTTCTCAGAAGCACAATCGCTCCATAATATGCACCTTTCTGTGTTAACCTTTTTGAGGTGATCTCTAGCTCATGCAATTTGGCATCAATAGATATCATGATATGTTGCAGTGCTTTTGAGATGCATTCAAGAAACCAGATTTGTACTCGATTCGAAGTTTAACACCAGATTTACAGTGCTTTTGAGATGCATTCAAGAATGTTAGATCGAACATTGACATGTACAATGACTGATCAATTCAGAGGCTGGCAGCTACAGATCACCAACAAAATGTCAGAGAATCTTACATCAAGCTTTGCAGTTGACATAACATACATTGGGAGAGACCCTGAACATATATCGCACAACCACTCATCACATCAACAAGATTTGCAATTGCACCTTGACTCCTTGAGCCAAAATTCCAGCTCCATCCTGCAAACAAAACTCAAATGAGGTTAATCGTCTACATTAGAAGACTAATGTAGTTCATCCACATCACTGTACAATCAATCAAATTAAACCAGTTAAGGGTCGCGAGTACTCTAGAGCTGAAATAAGGGATCTACTCGCAGTTAGGATCTGATACCAGGGTTAGAACAATGCTCTATTTAGCAGCTTGCACTTTAATTCACAAGTGCAAATGACCAAACATGTTAGTATACCAGTATCAAACTAACTATTACCTGGTCTCACAAAATCCATAATATTTCCCCACATATTATTTACCTCATAAAAGGACCAGAGGATCTAGACAGAACATATGATAGGTCGATCAATAAAATATATAATGCACAGTATATCAACAAGGTACAAATTCGTACCTGCTCACGCAAATGATGGCATGGAAAATGCTTACTCAGATTGGAGATTTACGGCCTAGTGCCGAGTTTTACCGCCAAGTGCTGGAATCTCATGATGCCATCATGAAAATGTGAAAGTGATCGACCTATCATATGTGCATTATATATTTGATAGGTCGATCAAACAGCCAAGCCATGGAAAATGCTTACTCAGAACTAGATAACAAAGGCTCCATTACTGCACCAAGAAACACCATGTTTCAACTCAGTTTTTCAAACCAATGATGCTATTCCTAAAAAAACACCAATGATGCTATTCCTAAAGAAAACACAAACCGAGCGGCTAAAGTATCAGAGTTGATCAAGTCTTCACCTTGCAAAAACTCTTACTGAAACCTCAGCAGCTTACATATAAGAATAGAAAGGTCTAGAGTGTGAGTGCTCATCATTCCAACCACAGCTGTAATTTGAAAATGTCACTACATCCATATCTCGGTATGAACATAATATCACAGTAAAATGAAACAAAACATAACACATTTGTTACTTAATACCAGAACTTCATTTTAATCTACAATTTACTGATCAGTGGTCATCGCATTTGTAAACTGAGGTAGCAAACAGCACAAGTTAGCACTTGAGAAACAAGAACCTTAGCCAAACCCGATTAAAAGGCATGCAACACATAATAAATACCGCCATGAACAACTTGCTATTTTGACCACACACTCAATAGTATTGCAACTAGAACAGCTACCCTTACACTCTAGGAACTCGATAACCAACTCACTCATTCCTTTGTAATAGATAAATAATCGAACTCATGCATACCAACTCTACAATTGTACGTACTATAATTCCAGAAAGTTCTCCTTATATATAAACATCACTACCATATATAAACTCCAACGCAACCATTTCTAATCACATCCACAAGGAATAATAAACCTTAACTAAACACAACAATAATCAAACTTGCTAGTTATGATCGCACAATTGAACAGAATTCAACCTGTACGACCATAGCCATACAAGGGTCGGACTCAATAAGTATCAAGCTTACTCGTAACAAAAGCTTACCTTCCATACTATCTAACCCCCCTTACCTTCGAAACCATCAAATAAACTCACCGGCAGTAACGAACCCGACAACCCAGAAAACTCAAGTCATCAACCAAAGGATTAGGGTTCATACATCAGGTAGCCAAATCGACGAGCAGAGTTGACGGAGGTAGCGCGCCTAAGCATCTCGGCGTCGATGCTCTATTAGAGAACCAAGTCTAATAACACACTGTATACATCAAAACCAAGTTTACTAACCCCAATATACTTCAAAACCAAGTCTACTAACCTCATTATTTCATCAAATCCAAATCTACTAACCTCAGTATCAACGTTTTCTAGCACCGGCGTGTAGACGACATGACCAGATCTGGATTTGACGCTGCTCTTCGGACTTAGTGTTGTAGCGACCGGCGAGGACATGGGGGAGATTAGGTGGAGGGGAGGATGAGGTCATCGGAGATGGTGGAGACGAAGGATTTGTGAGTAGATCAGGAGAGAAAAATCAACTTAGATGCGATTAATAAAGTTTACTACCCTTAGTAAACTTTTACTGAGGTAGTAAATTCGAGCATATGTACAAACTCGAGGCATTGGTAGTAAATCATAAGTTTACTACCCCTAATAAACTTGTACTAGAGGTAGTAAACTTGCAAAACAATATCTTCCAGACCCATTATACACATTAAAAATAGTGAAAAATCAACTTAGATGCAAAAAGTAAAGTTTATTACCCTTAGTAAACTTTTACTCAAGCAGATAAACAAACTTGATACATTGGTAGTAAATCATAAGTTTACTACCCTTAATAAACTTGTACCAGAGGTAGTAAATTTGCAAAACAGTATCTCAAATGCCCATTATACACATTAAAAACAATGAAAAATCAATTTACATGCGAAAAACGAAGTTTACTACCTTTAGTCAACTTTTACTGAGGAACAAACTCGGATGTAAGGTGTGCCAAACCTTTTAATATTTCTACATAGGTACACTCCCTACATGCGTCACTTACAAATTTTAGGACAGTTGCACTTTGAACTACGAGGACTAATACTACGAGTGTTTGTTTTTCTCACATTTTGATGTGAGAAATTTGCATCCAAAATTTATACTTCATTTGGTAAGGTGTGCCAAACATTGCTGTAGTGCAACGCAAAGATGACACCCATGAGTCTCAATAGCAAGCTATTGTGATGAACTCACCCTTTTAAAAAATTAATTTAATATCGTATGAACCATTGATTTATATATCAGATATTAAACTGATAAGAACAGATACTATACTTGATCTTAGCCAAAAAGCCGAGAAAAGTATGAGTTTTTAATTCTAACCCCTCCTTATTTATACATTGTTTATGTTTGTGCTTTTCTTATATGATTGATGTGAGACTATAGACGCTCTACAAATATGTATGGGCTAATCTATATTATGTGCTCAAACTTATATCTTCATCTTCTTTTCTTAAGAATAAACCTTTCTCCGTATATCTTCGAGCTAGCATGATCAATTGGTTACTACATACATCATACCTCATTATTGCTTCTTATTCTTGGTGGCTTGGTATCAGATACTACATGAAGCACTGCAACAAGAATAATTAAGACTATTAAGAATTTTTCAAAGCAGAGAAGGATATCACGTTTTATTAATATATAGCCAATGATAATCAAGACTAATTAAACTTCTTAAATTTTTTTGAAAGGTCAATTAACCCATTTTAGCCGCTATACCGCAAGAATTTGGTTGTATATCACTAAAGAAAACCAAAAAAAGTTGATTACATCTAGCTAGCTTGTTCTCGTAGACATTCAAAATATGGCAACCGATAAATCACTCAGAATGCAGTTGGCTGTCATGTGCATCTTCTTCATGACCCTCCTGGCTCTTACACAATGTATATATGTACCTGCAGCTACAAATTAACTTTTCTTCGATTATGAAAGAAAATTTTGGTCTCTATTTTCTTACAGTGTACAATAATTTATGTCTACTTTTGTTTTCCACGCCTGAACAGGCAATGGGGATATCTATGGCGATTCCAGCAGCAGCGAGATTCATCATCATCTGAAAGATTATAGTCCCAACTCACCAGTCGACAAAATCTCAATCTGCTCCCAACAAACCTGTGCATCTCTTCCTTGCTGGTGTTGCAATCGCCGCGGCAAACCATACAAGTGTTTCTCAAATGAAAATGACTGTAACGGTTATTGTGCTATTTGATCGATGATCATCAACAGAAACTTACTGTGCTATTTGATTGATGATCATCAACAGAAACTTAATGGTAGTCAGTTTTATGGTAGAAACCTGTGACTAGTACAGTAGTACTGAAACCTTCGATCATTATCACCTAAGCATAACTTGTAGCAAACTGAACATACTTCAAAGAAAATTTACTTAACCAGCAACTTCGCGTATTTGAATAAGAAATTGAACAAACTCCGATTGATTCCCAACATTTTGATTTTCTCTCATTTTTAGGTCAAAACAGATTCTGATGAAGCTGCCAAAAAGCAGAAAATTCAAATGGAATTTAGAACTGTTGGGGTTTGGAGAAGTATTGATGATATATTTCAAAATCTCTTTCCGGGTGTCTCAATCTTTTGTGATGATATATTGTTACGCAAGGATAGAGCAATTATGAGTTCATTACAGACAAAAATTTAAGACTAATTGTAGGGCTTTTCTCAAAAAAGAGCCCTTTCAAAAATTCTCGAGGGCGCAAAGCTGAAACAAAGCCCAGGAGGGGGTTTGGAAATAGTTTTCAACCAGCAATAGACACGCCTCGATTGGAACCTCATTAGCTGCGTCATTGCCCCAAGCGCAAAAATGCTTTTCATTCATATATATTGAAGATGATCGAGAAACCGGTACAATGGAGTAGAACAAGGATATATGTAACTTGCTATGCTGAATTCTTCGTCTAACAAAGAAAAGCCAAATGATTTGATCACTTCCTAGAGACAATCGTTTTTCATGTTCTCTGTTTTTATTGGATCATATATATTGAAGATTCGTTCACTCATTACCAAACAAACAAGTACAAATATAATCTGATATACAGTTATCAAGTCAAATCATCTTCTCCTCAGAACCAAACCACCAAGAACATGATCTGCACTGTTGCTCTGGGCTGATAATTCTTTAATGTGTTCCATCGGACTAATAACACACTGTATACATCAAAACCAAGTTTACTAACCCCAATATACTTCAAAACCAAGTCTACTAACCTCATTATTTCATCAAATCCAAGTCTACTAACCCCAGTATCGACGTTTTCTAGCACCGGCGTGTAGACGACATGAGCAGATCTGGATTTAACGCTGCTCTTCGGACTTAGTGTTGTAGCGACCGGCAAGGACATGGGGGAGATTAGGTGGAGGGGAGGATGAGCTCATCGAAGATAGTGGAGGGGAGGATGAGGTCATCGGAGATGGTGGAGACGAAGGATTTGTGAGTTACAGTTAGAGAGAGGAGATCAGGAGAGAAAAATCAACTTAGATGCGATTAATAAAGTTTACTACCCTTAGTAAACTTTTACTGAGGTAGTAAACTCAAGCATATGTACAAACTCGAGGCATTGGTAGTAAATCATAAGTTTATTACCCCTAATAAACTTGTACTAGAGGTAATAAACTTGCAAAACAATATCTTCAAGGCCCATTATACACATTAAAAACAGTGAAAAATCAACTTAGATGCAAAAAGTAAAGTTTATTACCCTTTGTAAACTTTTACTGAGGTAGTAAACTCAAGCAGATGAACAAACTCGATGCATTGGTAGTAAATCATAAGTTAACTACCCTTAATAAACTTGTACTAGAGGTAGTAAATTTGCAAAACAGTATCTCAAATGCCCATTATACACATTAAAAACAGTGAAAAATCAATTTATATGCGAGGACACTCCCTACATGCGTCGCTTACAAATTTTGGGACTATTGCACTTTGAACTACGAGGACTAATACTACGAGTGTTTGTTTTTCTCACATGTTTGATGTGAGAAATTTGCAACCGAAACTTAAACTTAATTTGGTAGGGTGTGCCAAACCTTGCTGTAGTGCAACGCAAAGATGACACCCATGAATCTCAATAGCAAGCTATTGTGATGAACTCATCCAATTAAAAAATTAATTTAATATCGAATGAACCATTGATTCACATATCAAATATTAAACTGATAAGAACAGATACTACACTTGATCTTAGCCAAAAGACCGAAAAAAGTATGAGTTTTTAATTCTAACCCCTCATTATTTATACATTGTTTATGTATGTGCTTTTCTTATATGATTGATGTGGGACTATAGACGCTCTACAAATATGTATGGGCTAATCTATATTATGTGCTCAAACTTATATCTTGATCTTCTTTTCTTAAGAATAAACTTTTCTCCGTATATCTTCGAGCTAGCATGATCAATTGGTTACTACATACATCATACCTCATTATTGCTTCTTATTCTTGGTGGCTTGGTATCAGATACTACATGAAGCAATGCAACAAGAATAATTAAGACTATTAAGAATTTTTCAAAGCAGAGAAGGATATCACGTTTTATTAATATATAGCCAATGATAATCAAGACTAATTAAACTTCTTAAATTTTTTTGAAAGGTCAATTAACCCATTTTAGCCGCTATACCGCAAGAATTTGGTTGTATATCACTAAAGAAAACCAAAAAAAGTTGATTACATCTAGCTAGCTTGTTCTCGTAGACATTCAAAATATGGCAACCGATAAATCACTCAGAATGCAGTTGGCTGTCATGTGCATCTTCTTCATGACCCTCCTGGCTCTTACACAATGTATATATGTACCTGCAGCTACAAATTAACTTTTCTTCGATTATGAAAGAATATTTTGGTCTCTATTTTCTTACAGTGTACAATAATTTATGTCTACTTTTGTTTTCCACGCCTGAACAGGCAATGGGGATATCTATGGCGATTCCAGCAGCAGCGAGATTCATCATCATCTGAAAGATTATAGTCCCAACTCACCAGTCGACAAAATCTCAATCTGCTCCCAACAAACCTGTGCATCTCTTCCTTGCTGGTGTTGCAATCGCCGCAGCAAACACTACCAGAACAACCATTTTAGCCGACGAAATTTTTTCGTCGGCTAAACCTTAAATTTCGTCGGCTAAAGTCTTAGCGGACGACACGTCGTCGGCTAAGAAGTCGTCGGGTAAAATCCGTCGGCCAACACTATAGCCGACGAAATTACTGTTCATCGTCGGCTAAAGTCATTTATTTAGCCGACGAATAAATTTTTCGTCGCTTAATTTCTGGACTTTAGCCGACGAAATTTATTAAAATTCGTCGGCTATAGCTATTATTTTTATTTATTTATTTAACTTTAGCCGACGAATTTTATTAAATTTCGTCGGCTTTAGCTATTATTTTTATTTATTTATTTAACTTTAGCCGACGAATTTTATTAAAATTCGTCGGCTAAAGTTATAATTTTATAATTTTTTTATGTAATTATTATTTTTTTAAAAAAAAAATTCTTTTTTTTTTAATTTTAGCCGACAAATTTTATTAAAATTCGTCGGCTAAAGTTATAATTTTATAATTTTTTTATGTAATTATTATTTTTTTCTTTTTTTTAAATTTTAGCCGACGAATTTTAATAAAATTCGTCGGCTATAGTTTTTTTTTTTTTTTAAATTTTATTATTTTTTTCTTTTTTAAAAAAAATTTATTATTTTTTTTGTGTAATTATTATTTTTTTTAAAACTTTAGCCGACGAATTTTAGGGTATTTCGTCGGCTATAGTTTTTTTATTTTTTTTTTAAATTTTATTATTTTTTTTTATGTAATTATTTTTTTTAAAAAACTTTAGCCGACGAATTTTAAGGTATTTCGTCGGCTATAGTTTTTTTTTTTTTTTTTTTTTTTTTCATATTTTTTTTTTTTTTAATTTATTGTATTTTTGATTAAAATTTTTACTTCTTTACACCGAAAAAGGAGTAAGGAGGAGGAGAAGGTTAGGAGAGGGAGAGGAGGAGGAGAAGAGGAGAGGAAGGAGGAGAAGAGGAGAGGAAGGAGAGGAAGGAGGAGAAGAGGAGAGGAAGGAGGAGGAGGAGGAGAAGAGGAGAGGAAGGAGGAGGAGAAGAATTTAGAGAAGTAGGAGGAGGGATTTGAAGGAGGAGAGAAGGAGGGATTTGAAGGAGGAGGAGAAGGTTAGGAGAGGGAGGATGAAGAGGAGGAGGTGGAGGGAAGATGAAGAGGAGGAGGAGGAGGGAAGGAGGAGGAGGAGGAGGAGGAGGAGGAGGAAAGATGAGGAGGAGGAGGGAAGATGAAGAGGAGGAGGAGAAAAATGAAAGATATAGAAAATTTTGAACTTTAGCCGACGAAATTTCGTCGGCTAAAGTTTAAAATTTTAGTCGAAAAATTTTAAAAATCCCCGCCAAAAAATTTGAATTTTTAATTAACTTTAGCCGACGAAATACCCTAATTTCGTCGGCTATAGTTATTTATTTATTAATTTAACCTTGGCCGACGAAATACCCTAATTTCGTCGGCTATAGTTATTTATTTTATTTATTTATTAATTTAACCTTAGCCGACGAATTACCCTAATTTCGTCGGCTTAAACCCTATACGTAGAAGCTTCAAACGAAAAAAAGTCGTGAAATAAGATATGACCGGAATGGTGAAATACGTCTATACTTGAAAAATCACGTAATTCCGGTAAAGTCTCGGTACCGATAATTGCGGTTAACTCAATTTTCCATTCTTTCTCCCTACAGGTAGCCCTATCTCCGGTAGTTATTTTTCATAAAATTTTTATACCACTGGTTGCGTCTCATCGATTTGAAACTATTTTCAGTTGAAGGTCCGGGCAAAATACGTAATTTAGACGGTCAAATGACCGTTTCCGTGCATTAAGGGGTTTGACTTACGTGATTGACCGTAAGGATCGAGCCCTTAACGTTGTCAGATTAAGTTAAATTTTTTCCTATATACATATTTCAACATAATGATCATATCTGACGGTCGGAATTTTGTTTCTCAACTTTGATCATCGGAATCACAACATGTGTACTAATGTTGTATAACTTGTTTACTAAGCTTTAAGTAAATGTTTCGTTTCTAAAAGAAACTGCACGTAGAAACTTCAAACGCAAAAAAGTCGTGAAATAAAATATGACCGGAATGGTGAAATACGCCTACGGTTGAAAAATCACGTAATTCCGGCAAAGTCTTGGTGCCGATAGTTGCAGTCAATACAATATAGAGGTTTGACTTACGAGATTGACCGTCTAGATGAAGTCCTTAAATTTATCAGATAAAGTTGAATTTTTTACCAGAGATATATTTCAACATATTGATGATATCTGACGGTCGTATTTTTGTTTGTGAATTTTGATGACCGAAATCACAACATGCCTACTATTTACCATTATTTATCTATACGGGGAGGCCTATCATAGATGGGTAAATGTCTCAAAATTTTTAGATGGACAGTTGCGTCTCATTATGGTGAGTGTTTGTTGTGTTGAAGGTTCGGCCAAAATACCTCATATAGGTGTAGATATGGACATTTTCGTGTATTAAGCGTTTAGAAAAACTTCATTTTGAAGTCTTAAACGAACTCGGATGGCCAAAAAAGCCTGTATGTCATGGCAAAGCGATGAGTTTTACTCGTACGGCCGTTCTGCTTCCAGATTGGTATCACAATAGTCAATCGGACACCGAAATATCAATAGTACAATTTTATAACTAAAAGTTACTTTAGCCGACGAAATACCCTAATTTCGTCGGCTAAACTTTTCAAATTTCGTCGGCTAAAGTTCACATACTATAGCCGACGAAAAAAGCACTTTAGCCGACAAAATTTTTTTTGTCGGCTAAAATTTAACTATAGCCGACGAAAAAATTAGTTTAGCCGACGAAATTTTTTTTCGTCGGCTAAAATGCCACTTTAGCCGACGAAAAAAAATTTCGTCGGCCTGTTTTTAGCTATTTCGTCGGCTATAGTCTTTTTTCTGGTAGTGAAACCATACAAGTGTTTCTCAAATGAAAATGACTGTAACGGTTACTGTGCTATTTGATCGATGATCATCAACAGAAACTTACTGTGCTATTTGATTGATGATCATCAACAGAAACTTAATGGTAGTCAGTTTTATGGTAGAAACTGTTGGAATCAGTTTGAATTAGTTTTGGCGCCAAAATCCGGTTCAAACGCTGCTGCACTCCGGTCCAAGTTAGCTGCGTTTCTTCTGCCCAGTTTTTGGTCAATAAATCCTATTAGCTAGGATTCAGTTTCTTTTGATTCGTTCAAAGTAGTTAGTTGCATGATCTTAGGGATTAAATTCATGAGCAGATTTCTAGCATTTTCAGTTGTAATTGGCTTATATAAAGCCTTGAATGTTGTTTAATAAAGGTGTGGTTTTAGCAGAACTCTCAATCTCGTTGTGTGTTCGTCTAGAGTCCAACAAGTGGTATCAGAGCCCCATCACAGGGGCCTGATTTGGAGTGAGTGAGTGATAAACACGAGTGTTAGTGAGGAAGATTGAGTGTGAGAAGAAGAAGATGGCGAGTGACAGAGACAGCATGATCAGCATCCCCAAGTTCGATGGAGATTATGAACATTGGGCGATGTTAATGGAAAATCTGCTTAGATCAAAGGAATGGTGGTCACTAGTAGCTGATGGCTTTCAGGAACCTACAAGAGCAACAGTCCTGAACGGACCACAAAGAGAGGAGCTGGCAGAATTGAGGCTGAAGGACCTAAAAGTGAAGAACTATCTGTTTGCATCGATTGAGAAGTCCATTCTCAAGACAATTCTCCAGAAAAATACCTCAAAAGAGTTGTGGGACCTATGCAAGCCAAGTACCAAGGGAACGAGAGAGTGAAGAATTCCCACCTGAATAGACTGCGTAGAGATTTTGAGGTACTAGAGATGAAGAATGGAGAAAATGTGAGTGATTACTTCTCCAGAGTTATGGTAGTAGCAAATGATTTGAGGAATCTAGGAGAAGATATGCCTGATGCTAAGGTGGTGCAGAAGATCCTTCGTACTCTACTGGACAAGTACAATTATGTTGTGTGTGCAATCGAGGAGTCAAAGGATGTCAATTCCCTGTCAATTAATGCACTCCAGAGTTCACTTTTGTGTCATGAACAAAAGATGAAGAAAAGCAGTAGCAGTGAAGAGCAAGTCCTGAAAGTAACTGACTTTGGAGGGAGAGGTAGGGGATCACCAAGAGGAAGCTTCAGAGGCCGAGGAGTTGGTAGAGGAAGAGGCTCATTCAACAAAGCAGTAATTGAATGCTTCAAGTGTCACAAGTTGGGACATTTTCAGTATGAATGTCCTGACTGGGAGAAAAGGCAAACTATGCTGAGTTGGATGACAATGAGGAGCTGTTACTTATGGCACATGTTGAGATAAATGATGCTAAGAGAGATGAGGTATGGTTTATTGATTCAGGCTGTTCAAACCATATGACAGGAAATAAAATGTGGTTCTCTAGTCTAGATGAGCATTACAAGTCCAGTGTGAAGCTAGGAAACAACATCAGGATGAGTGTGATGGGAGAAGGAACTGTCAGAATACGTGTAGGTGGTTTTTCTCAAATCATTATGCATGTATACTATGTTCCTGAACTGAAGAACAGTTTGTTAAGCGTAGGCCAGCTTCAGGAGAAAGGGCTTGGCAGTATTGATGCAAGACAACATGTGCAGAGTGTATCACCCTAAGAGGGGATTGATAATGCAGACAGGAATGACAGTTAACAGAATGTTTGTATTGCTAGCAGAGATGATTACCAATTCACCTGGAGACCTGGATTCCACCAGCTGTTTCAAAGCAGTGACAGAAGCACAGTCACATATGTGGCACTGCAGATATGCTCATCTCAACTACAAAGGCCTGAGAACCCTGTATCACAAGAAAATGGTAAAAGGACTGCCTTTGTTAAGGACACCCTCAAAGCTGTGCAAAGACTGTCTGATTGGGAAGCAGCATAGAGAACCCATTCCTAAAGTCAGTCAGTGGAGAGCCACTCGGAAGCTTCAACTAGTACATGCTGATCTATGTGGTCCAATCAGTCCTGAGTCAAACAGTAAGAAAAGGTACCTAATCACATTCATTGATGATTCAAGTAGAAAAATTTGGGTATTCTTTCTGTTTGAGAAGTCAGAAGCTTTAGATATGTTTAAGAAATTCAAAAACCTAGTTGAGAAGGAAGTTGGTGAAACTATATGTTGTTTAAGAACTGACAGAGGTGGAGAGTTTTGTTCAGAGGAATTCAATGAGTTTTGTAGCTCTAATGGCATTGCTAGGCAACTCACTGCAGCCTATACTCCACAAAAAATGGAGTGGCTGAAAGAAGAAATAGAAGCATTATGAATTTTGTTAGAAGCATGCTGTCAGAAAAGGATATTCCAAGGGAGTTTTGGGCAGAAGCAGTAAACTGGACAGTGCATGTAATGAATCAGAGTCCAACAGCAGCAGTCAAAGATCAAACACCTCAAGAAGCTTGGAGTGGTCATAAGCCTTCTGTGGAACACTTCAAAGTGTTTGGATGTATTGCACATGTACATGTACCAGACAAGAAGAGAACCAAGCTCGAGGACAAGAGTGAAAAGTGTGTGTTTTTGGGGTTGAGTGAGAGGACTAAAGCATACAAGCTTTACAATCCCAACACAGAGAAGGTGATCATAAGCAGGGATGTGGTATTTGAAGAAAATGAGAGTTGGAAATGGGAAGAAAATCAGAAGAGCAGTACAGTTCTAGTTTGGAGAGATGATGAAGATGAAGAGAAGCTGAATGAGGGAGAGTCTGCAAGTGAGGATGAAAACACTGAGGCTCTAGAGGATGAAGGAGCAGGAACAGATGGTAATATAAACGGGGCCCAAGAAGAAAGCTCACAGCAGGGAAGGATTAGAAGAACTCCACAGTGGATGGAAGACTATGAGACAGGAGAAGGACTTTCTGAGGAAGAAAATGCAGACCAGGCTCTATTTACAGAATCTGGTGATCCAAGTATTTTTGAAGAAGCAGTAGGTGATGCAAGATGGAGGGAAGCAATGGACAATGAGATTCAAGCTATAGAAAAGAATGAGACCTGGAGCCTTACCACTCTTCCAGCTGGAGCTAGGACAATTGGAGTAAAATGGATTTTTAAGACCAAGCTGAACGAGAAAGGGGAGGTAGAGAAGTACAAAGCAAGGCTAGTAGCTAAGGGATACTCTCAGAAGTATGGTTTGGACTACAAAGAAGTGTTTGCACCAGTGGCTAGATGGGACACCATACGAATGATACTAGCTTTGGCAGCACAGAATGACTGGTATGTATTTCAATTAGATGTAAAAAGTGTTTTCTTACATGGTAGATTGGATGAGGAAGTATATGTTGAACAGCCACAGGGTTATGTAAAGGAAGAAGAAGAATATAAAGTGTTGAAACTGAGAAAAGCTCTCTATGGTCTGAAACAAGCTCCACGAGCTTGGTACAGTAGAATTGAGTCCTATTTTGCGGCTGAAGGCTTTGAAAGGTGCCCAAGTGAACATATACTCTTTGTTAAGAGTGGAGCAGATAGCAGGATACTGATTGTCAGTATTTATGTGGATGATTTGATATTCACTGGAAGTGATCCAGGTATGTGTGAAGAATTTAAGAGATCCATGAAGTATGCATTTGATATGACTGACTTGGGCAGGATGAAGTACTTTCTGGGAGTCGAGGTCATTCAAAATGAAGATGGTATCTACATTGGTCAGAAGAAGTATGCTCATGAGTTACTACAAAGATTTGGCATGATAGACAGCAATGGGGTCAAGAATCCTATTGGTCCTGGCTTCAAGATGAGCAAAGATGAAGAAGGAAGAAGAGTAGATACAACTCAGTACAAACAAGTCATTGGCAGCCTCATGTACCTGACAGTTACAAGGCCTGATCTGATGTATGCTGTTGGATTAGCAAGTAGGTACATGGAGAGATCTACTGAGTTGCATATGCAAGCTGTGAAGAGAGTATTGAGATATGTGAAGGGCAGCACAGACTTTGGAGTATGTTATAAGAGAGGTGGTGGAAATGAAGAATTAATGGCTTTTTCTGACAGTGATTATGCTGGCGATATTGATGATTGTAGGAGCACTTCAGGTTATGTGTTCTTGCTCAGTTCTGGAGCTGTTTCATGGAGTTCGAAGAAGCAACCTGTAGTCAGCCTATCAACAACTGAGACTGAATACATTGCTGCAGCTGCGTGTGCATGTCAGGCTGTATAGATGCAAAGAATTCTCAAGGATATTGGTTGGGACAAAGGCAACTGCACTGTGATATTGTGTGACAACAGTTCTACCATTAAGTTGTCTAAGAATCCCGTGTTTCATGGAAAGAGCAAGCATATACATGTCAGATATCACTTTCTGAGGGAATTATCTGATGGTGGTAGTATTGAACTGAGGCACTGCAGGTCTGGAGATCAGGTTGCTGATGTAATGACAAAGCCTTTGAAATTGGAGTCATTTGTCAAGATGAGGGAGCTTATGGGAATGTGCATTGTTCCATCTGATTCAACTGAATGCTTAGACAGTTCAGTTCAGGGGAGGATATGTTGGAATTAGTTTTGGCGCCAAAATCCGGTTCAAACGCTACTGCACTCCGGTCCAAGTTAGCTGCGTTTCTTCTGCCCAGTTTTCGGTCAATAAATCCTATTAGCTAGGATTCAGTTTCTTTTGATTCGTTCAAAGTAGTTAGTTGCATGATCTTAGGGATTAAATTCATGAGCAGATTTCTAGCATTTTCAGTTGTAATTGGCTTATATAAAGCCTTGAATGTTGTTTAATAAAGGTGTGGTTTTAGCAGAACTCTCAATCTCGTTGTGTGTTCGTCTAGAGTCCAACAGAAACCTGTGACTAGTACTGAAACCTTCGATCATTATCACCTAAGCATAACTTGTAGCAAACTGAACATACTTCAAAGAAAATTTACTTAACCAGCAACTTCGCGTATTTGAATAAGAAATTGAACAAACTCCGATTGATTCCCAACATTTTGATTTTCTCTCATTTTTAGGTGAAAACAGATTCTGATGAAGCTGCCAAAAAGCAGGAAAATTCAAATGGAATTTAGAACTGTTGGGGTTTGGAGAAGTATTGATGATATATTTCAAAATCTCTTTCCGGGTGTCTCATAATCTTTTGTGATGATATATTGTTACGCAAGGATAGAGCAATTATGAGTTCATTACAGACAAAAATTTAAGACTAATTGTAGGGTTTTTCCCAACATAAGAAGATAATAAAACAAAATTAAAATCTCAGTGTCACATAACATTAACACAATTATATATACGAGAAGTATTCAAAAAGAGTGGATGACGTGGAGACTTTTATGAATGAATAAGTCTGAGATGAGAATCATGAGATGCATGAAAGATCAAAGTAAATGCACTTTCTACCTGGCTAGAAAAAAATAATTAGAGTTAACAAATTTATATTAGATGAAGCGACAACGAAACAAGAAAATCTTGAAACAAGTAAACTAACGATTCTATGACTTAAAAGCATAAGAATTGATGTTTCCAAGTGAAATTTGGTTACTGGACTTTTAGGAGCACCCACAAAAGTGCCCCTTCAAAAAATTGGCGTATGCCACTGAAAGTGCCATGCACACGGTATTCTTTAGTAAAAGGCGAAAGAATAGTTCGCTATGTGCTCAACGCATGGCTCCATGTTTAGCCTATGCGCACAACTGCTTTGTTTTAAGATGGTGAGACTGGATATGTTATTCACTCTATAACGGTGTGGTCCCAAGTTTGTGATAAGCTAGCTAGTATTGCTAGTCTCTAATCTACCAACAATCTTAGTTTGACAGTAATCTGCTTAATTAAATGAAACTATACCAGCATTTCATAAATCCAAGAAATAAGAATCCCCAATCTTGATCTTATAGAAAAGTAAGCTGTTAATCTATGATGGAGGACACTTGACAGTTCGTAATACTAATCAGCAAAAACGTTCTAACCCTACCTAATTAATCAATAAGCACAACTTTACTGGACACCCAGAGCAGTACCAAAGACGAAGGGAACTCATTTCACACATGGCAGGGTATGTTAATTTGAATGTTGATATGCCAGAGGCACCCATATATGCTCGATATTAATTCGAACATGGATTGTGACTCAACAAACATGTCAGTTGTATATGCAACTTCAAATCTTTCTGTCACTGTTTATGTAGAACATGTAATACAACTATATAAATAACCTTCTTATTCATTCTTTTGTTCTTCTATTATTACAAGAATCTTGGTTGCAACACAGAAGCTCTTTACTAATATCAGCTCTAGTGCTGCTAAATTAGACTGCCATATACCTTTCCTATTATTTTTACCAAGTTTTATTCCAGCAAGTATCCCTAAATGTTGATAGTTATGGCATCGGTAGTCTCCTATTTAAACTCTGATCAATCCTAAATGTTGATGGTTTCCAGTATACTTCAGTCCTTACGGAACTATGAATCCCAAATTCGTCTATATATTGCTTTACTTGAGTTCAGTTTATATCACCTGATCATTGCATGTGTGTGTTCGTGATTCACTGATATTATTCGGTTAGAGTCAGTTCTTTTTATTGAATGACCCAATATATGGTTGCTGGTTGTTCATTTTTGGTGAAGTTCTTCTCCATTGGTCATCGTCTCTTAGTGTTGATACTCCAACCGTCTGAAACTTAATTCGCTTGCTGCTGGCCTTGTTATTGACGTACTTGTACCTTCCTATTTGGCCTTTAAATAAAAATTGGGTTGAAACACATGAGATCTATATTCCTGTATCATTTGTGAGCAGTATATATCCTGTTTCAAGTTGTTTCTGAAATCCTGGTCTGAGCAGTTTGTTTGGAAAAAAAATGATTGGATTTGAAATGTTATGTTCGGTTAGGCCCAGTGAATTGTGCCCATCTCGGCACAGCAAAGGTGCTGGAAACTATATTCAAATGACCCACGGTCTTTGTCCTAACCACTCTCCTAGTGCCGACAGGAAGGGTGAAATTGATTGATATCATATAAACCTCTGAGGAACAGGATCAAAATCATCAAAGTCAAACCGTTGCCACTCTCTCCCAACCCTTGCTAGGTACATAGGATCACATGAGATGTTCTCATTCATAGTAGTCAGCTTCCTTGAAAGCGCCATTATCCTTTGTATTGATGAGTCAATACGTTCAACCATCCCACAGGATTTATACTGTTCAGAGTCCTCAAGAAAGCTAACCATTTTATCCTTCTGGTTAATTGTTGCAAATATCTCACCATGTTGAATCATCTGTATCACATGCATTTCAGCTTCCTTAGCACTGTTTAATTGAACACTATTGGCTATATCTTGGAGGGAGAGGGTTAAGTATGCCTGAGTAACTCTCTGAATGTTGCGCTTATACATGGAAGAAATAGCCTGCTTCACCAGTCCAAGATTGTTGTCATTCTCAAACTGCTCCTGGTGTTTCTGGGAAACTGTCTCAAAATCAGCAATCTTACCAGTGGTAAAGCTATTTGTCAATTCTATGTAGGGCTGACAAATACATGTTTGTGCTTTGCATTATCATCCTTGGTGATTTAAGTTTTAGAAGTTAGGCATCATCCTCTAAAAACAAACATTCTCGTTCAGCTTACTTTGATTTTAATATTTCTTCATATGTACACTCCCTAGACGCTTCGCTTACAAATTTTTGGACAGTTGCACTTTGAACAATGAGGACTAATAGCAAGTGTTGTGGTTGAAGAATACTTTCTTTTGGACTAATAGCAAGTATGAGATAATCTTCAGCTCAAAGTATATACCATTCTTGCTTTACCATCTCCCCCGTACGATTTTGAAGATTTTCAGTTTATTGTTGTTTCAAGATTTTCTTGTTTGATGAAACGTGTCGTGAATTCTTATTTCAAGATTTTCTTGTTTCGTTTGATGAAACAAGATTTTCAGTTTGTTACAAGAATGGGTAATTCTTATTTCTTGTATAGTTCTCATTCAGTTTATTATGATTTCGACTTAGATGGTAGGGGTTGCGCGAACGCAAACCCCCTTACAACAAATTATGACGTAGACTCTCCCTCTTGAGGAGATCTTAGACAAGCACCCCTCCAAAGTGCAATGGAGGTCACTAGCCTAGGCCATGAGTCCTCATGATCGCCCATTGACCCCATCCAGGTAAGTAAATTTAACTTTGCTCCACCATCTATACTTGTTGCTCTCGCTCTTGTCTGTTTTACTCATTCTCCGATGTGGTATATTTTGAATTTAGATACAACATATTACGAAAATTAAGGCTGGTAAATTCAATTTAAGAAAAGACAATTCTATTCCGATGTGGTAAGTTTTATTTAGGTAGTCTTACTGTATGTTTGCATTTAGAAGCTACACTTGTAAATACAGCTATGAAACTAATACTAGTGACAGTTAGAACTGATTGTACGAATTGTACGTTTGTTCATTTGATCATTTCAGATTGTACAAAACAGCTATGAGACTAGGTGAGCTTCATGCTTACTTCAAACTTCCAATAAATCCGGAGGAGTACGCCAAAGAGAATCTCAAGTTTGGTCTTGTTGAAGTTGTTTATGAGTGGGCGAAGGTTTGACGATTTGACCTTAGAATTTCATTAATGATTCCTGTGACTTGTCTGTAGCAGTCTGTATTACATGTCATTATCTGCAGGGCACACCATTTGCAGATGTTTGTGAACTTACAGATGTTCCTGAAGGCATGATAGTGCGCACCATCGTTAGACTTGATGAAACGTGTCGTGAATTCAAAAATGCTGCTTCTATTATGGGTAATTCTGCTCTATACAAGAAAATGGAGACAGCCTCAAATGCAATAAAACATGGCATTGTTTTCGCAGCTAGCTTGTATGTCACAGGACTATAACTGCTTCCTTGAAGGTACAACTCTCCAGTTCGTCCTTGTAAGTCAATAGAAGGATCTGGAAATGAGCCATACCTCGTTGCAGGTTATGTGGAAAGTTTCGCATAGCAAATGTAGATGTTGTGAAATATGGCAGGAATATTTTGCCATTTTAGTTAAGATTCAGGGAACTATTCAGCTGCTAAGAAGCTGACAGTTTTAATCTGCCTCGTGTATTTATAGTTCAAACAGATTATTCTGCAATTTTCTCATCACTGTTCTGTTCCCCTGGTAACTATTATTTTGTGATTTAGGTAGTACACCAAGCAACGTTCTCTTGGTGAATCAACTCCAGCACTGATTTTTCCCGGCAGGTTTTGACGTAATTTTACCATAATTCAGAACTTTTACAACTCATGAGAGAATCAAGGGAAAAAGTAAAAATAGTAGTGTGGGATCTGAAGTAACTTTTGATATGGAATAGACTCAGCAGCTCAGTTTCTTCGGATAAATTCAGAAGCTCTTGATAGTGTCATGAAAACGAAGATGAGAACCTCCTGTTGTAACTAGAAGAAGCGTACAAAGCTCTATTTATTACATACTCTCATCAACTCAAGGCACACAGGTGATTAAACATAAACTTATTGGCCACATCAATGGGTTTACAGAGTCAAATGCAGAGAGAAGTATGCAGCAAGATCCACATTACACAATAGTTGCCACTTCTGCCTGGGTTGCAATGGCAAGAGGCACGAATGCTGATGTCGGAATCGGGTTGAAGGCGGTAACCCCTGTCACTAGGGTTTTGTACCTTGATAAACCCTGTTCCTGTTGTGTGGTGTTGCTTGTCAATGCCGTTCAGATCCTTGTAGTAATTTGTCTCCACAAATTCCTAACTCATCTCACTTCCATTCACAACCAATTTGTCTTCACAAATAAATTTAGTCAATTGCCAAATTCATCAATCCAGCGTTTGTAGTCCAACGGTTAGGATAATTGCCTTCCAAGCAATAGACCCGGGTTCGACTCCCGGCAGACGCAAATTTTATGTTTTTCTTTAATTCAATTTTGGAACAAATTATGTGCAGATGAGGTAAGTCATTGAGTTCTGTAATGGACTCTTGTTTTGTCATCATTGGAGATAACATCGACATATTGAGATTCATATTCGCTACTTCGAGTAACGCTTAGGCGTTATTCCATCGAAGTATTCTCGCCTTGGACTCGATCTTTGCCTCTTCTTCTCTTGACAAATGAATGTCACTCCTGTTAGGCCGGCCGCAACACTCCATTCTTCTCTCTTCTATATAGTTTCTTCTCTGCCACTCCTTTGTGTCTATTCCCACAAAAATTGTGTGTTTTATATGGGAGATGGACACAAATGGTGGTTTAGCAGTAGGCAGATATTTTTTGCTTGCATTGTCTTGAGGACTTGGGTGGTGGTGGGAATTCTGTTTTGTATCTTAACTTTCTAAATAGAAAAATATCCAAGTGGCTTTGATCTCCTATATGTCAGTTGTTAGGTGGCAAATTCAAGTGTAGTTTTTCATTTTTATCTTCTGTAGCTTCCATATTTGAAGTCTCGTATTCAGGGACGTAGCTACATGGTGACTAGAGAGATCAAATGATTCTTCTCGTTCCTCTATGCATTTTTCAATCTAATTGTTTTCTTCTCTCCATTTATCGCTTGTGTTGCTCTTCTTCTTAGAATTTTTTGGACTTCTGGAGGACTGATATGTTGGAGAAGAATAATACAATGAAAGTGACAAACTCAAATCAACAGTTCACAAATATGCAAAGATATAAAGGATAAAGGAAAGTGAACACCGGATATAACGTGGTTCGGTAATGTGCCTACGTCTACGGAGCAGCAACAACAAGAACTTCCACTATCAAATAATGGGTACACAAGAGATATACAACTTCAAGAACACCACTTGAAGGAAATACGCTCTCACACTTGTTTTGGTACACTACACTTTCAACTTGGAGTGGACACTCATTACTTTCTACTTGGATGAAGATGCTTAAGATGGATGAGATGATCGATGTGATTGATCTGATTGAATGAGCAAATGACATCTCCTTTTATAGGCTTAAGGAGGAACCCTCATTAGTGCTCTCCCATAATGGTGCTCCATGTAACTCCCATAACTCATGACACCATAATCATCCATATTCTTGTGTAACTCAAGTCTTTATACCTTGTAACTTAATAGCCACTAACTCTTAAGACCACTAGCTCATGAACGTTTAACATTCCTATCATGAATTAGTGGTGTAACTTATAGGTCTGAATATTATAACAATTTCCCCCTCCAGACCAACCAGAGGTAATACGACATGAGACTTCTACTTGAAGTCCATTCCAACGGACTTGCTACAACTCCAACTTCTGATGCGACACAACTTTAGTCAACATATCAAAAGTATTCTTGTTGGTATGAATTATCTTCAACTGCAAGAGCTTCTTCGACACTACATCTCTTATCCAATGGTAACGGAGATTAATATGTTTGGTGCGAGGATAATAAACTGAATTCTTACTTAAATGAATAGCAATTTGACTATCACAATGCACCACATACCTTTCTTGCATCACACCCAACTCGCGAATGAACCTTTGCAGCCAAACCATTTTCTTGCCCGCTTCATTCGCCGCTATGTATTTAGCTTCCGTGGTAGATAAGGCAACACACTCTGTAACTTGGACTGCCATGACACAGCTCCCCCACAAAATGTAAATAAATACCCAGAAGTTGACTTCTTGTTATCAAGGTCCCCAGCTAAACCTGCATCTGTAAAACCCTCCAAAACGGGTTCAAAACCACGGATACACAAACACAACTTTGAGGTGCCCCTCAAGTATTTGAGTATCCACTTAACAGCTTCCCAATGCTCTTTTCCAGGGTTAGATAAATATCTACTAACAACACCAATTGCATGAGCAATATCTGAGCGAGTACATACCATGGCATACATAAGACTACCAACAACTGATGCATAAGGGATACCTGTCATCTTTTATTTCTCTTCTTGTGTAGTTGGGTATAACAACCTACTCAACTTGAAGTGATTACCTAGAGGTGAGCTCACTGCCTTTGCTTCTTTCATGATGAACGTTTCAAGAACTCGTTCAGCATACTTCTTCTGTGACAGCCATAATTTCTTTGCCTTCCTGTCACGAGTAATCTCCATGCCTAATATCTGCCTCGCTGGACCTAAGTCTTTCATGTCAAAAGACTTTGACAAATATGCCTTCAACTTGCAGATAATAGGAACATCTTGCCCCACAATCAAAATATCATCAACATAAAGCAACAAAATGATAAATTTACCACCAGCGAATCAACGAATATACACAAATGAGTCTGCATAAGTCCTCTTGTACCCATGACTCATCATGAAAGAGTCAAATTTCTTGTATCATTGTCTTGACGCTTGTTTCAGCCCATACAAACTTTTCTTTAACTTGCAAACCATGTGCTCCTTGCCTTCAACTGTAAAACCTTCAGGGTGCTTCATATATATTTCCTCCTCTAAATCACCGTGTAGGAATGCAGTCTTCACATTTAACTGCTCTACCTCAAGATTCATGCTAGCTGTCATGCTCAAAATAACTAATAGAAGTCATCTTGACAACAGATGAGAAGATCTCCTCAAAGTCGACTCCTTCCTTTTGCCCGAAACCTTTGACAACTAACCGGGCTTTGAACTTGGTCAACTTGTCGTTCTCATTCCTCTTCAGCTTGAACACCCATTTATTTTTGAGTGCTTTCCTGCCTTTGGAAAGTTCCACCAACTCATAGGTGTTGTTTTTCATCAAAGACTCCATCTCAGACATCATAGCTAACATCCACTTGTCGCTATCTGCATGAGTCTTTACTTCCTCAAAGCATTCAGGCTCTCCATCACTGGTTAACAGAATATATCTGGCATATGGTTTGTCTCCTTCACTGGTGAGAAAATGTATTGAGAAGAAGGGTACTTAGCACTTGGCTTCGGCGCTCTTCGAGATATTCGAACTGGTACTTGGGCATTCGCCTACTGCTGCTCTTGATTAGGCTCCCCCCGAATATGATCCTCTTGAATCTGATCAACATTCATGACAGCCTCATCATCATTCGCGGCCTCTTGGACATCATTCGCCGCCTCTGACTTGGGGGTTGGGGTTATAGAGGCCACCGCTTGTTCTAGAGAATCAGTTGATTTTAGGTTTGGGATACAGCTGGTTAACGGACACGCGTCACGTCCTAACACATCACCCTTTTCTTTTTTTTCTTTATTAGCGCTGCTACGGAGCGTCTTCTTCACTCAAGTGACTTTTTTTGTCTGAAATATAATTTTATAAATAATATATGGTACAAAATAATAACAAAAAAATGTTGATTAAAATTTCAGGTCAATACTTATATGTTTAATGTTTTATGAGAGGTCAGTTTTATTTTTACAAAAACGCATAATATTAACATCTTATTATCAATAAAATGTTCATGTACACGCTATTATATGAGCTGATTCGAGCGTCTAGAAAATCTTTGAAAACATTGGCGACAATCGATGCTCCTTGTTTAGTTAATAAAAGGAATGCAATGAATTAGTTTTTATGTAGAAGTATATGCATAATTATTATGTAGAAAATGAAAAAAAAAACAGTTAAGAAAGAATATTTATTGAAGGGATAAGGATGGTTTAAGTTGATAACGGTTGAGTTGGGTAGGATGTGATTTTGACCGAGCAAAGCCAGCCTGTACTAGGGGTGGGCATATTCGGATCGGATCGGTTTTTGGTCCAAACCGTATCCAATCCGAATTATTCGGATTTGTCAAACTTCTATCCGGAACCAAATTTTAAAATCGGATCAACCGGAAACCGGATCGGGTTGGATCGGTTTCGGATTTAACCTGAATTTAAAACAATAAGATGAGACATTTTTTTAAAAAAATTATTATTTTGTCTTTTTTTTCATATAAAAATTAAAACGTATATAGTTCTAGGTTTTTCTCTCAATTATTATTTTTTCACGAATTTACAGTCATGCTTAAATTATATGTCAAAGTATATATATATTTTTAATAGTATACTTGTTCAAGAATGTGAGTTATATAGTGTGTATATAAATACGTATAATTTGATAAATAAATTTTGTCTTCTTAAGGTAACACATAATAAGAAATATATTGACTAATAATAAAGTGACACGTATTAAAAAAAATATAACACCAAATATAAAATATTCAGTTAATTCGGACCGGTTTTTAGGCTAAACCGGAACCAATCCGATTCAAACCGGTTCGGACCGGTTTACGTTATTTTTTGCCCCGTTTTAATCGGTTCGGTTATCTGGCCCGGTTTTTCAGATGGTTTTTTCGGTTTTCGGTTGAAAACCGGATATTTGCCCACCCCTAGCCTGTACAACATTGTCGTGTGGGATATTTCCCCTCCTTTTTTAAAAAATCAAAATTTCAAAAATGAAAATAAGAGGAAGCAAAACACATCGGGGAATGATGGCGCACAGTGGCTGAGTCGAGAGCAGCTCTGGAGAGAAGAACAGTCCCGTGCGGCTGTAATGAATTTCCTAAAAGTTTTGGGATATCAGGTTTTCCAAACTTTTATTTATACCATTCCCGAAATGGAAGCCAAATTTTGATTGATTACAATTTCCTCGTATAATATCTGATTTGGACGTGTTCCGTGTCCACGAATTCGTATCGTCGAACACTACAACTTTTGTGAATAAAGTTTTTTTTAAAATATTGTAAGGATAAGAAAGTCAACTTTGAGCACTTTCTTTAAATGACTTCAATAATTACTTTCTTTCACAAAATACTCCTTCCATAAATTCGATATTAATTATTTTAACAAAAATGCTATGAAAAATATGGGTCTCTACATTCCACCCTCTTAAAAGAAATTTCTTCCTGAAATTCAAGTACATTAATACAAAAACAACTTGGGGTACTTATTCCTCGTCTCTGACTCTAACTCCCACGATGTATCACCCTCATCATGGTGACTCCAACACACTTTAACAAAATCAACTTCCTTCCTCCGAAGCTTCTTGGTTGACCTATCAAGGATACGAACGAGTTCAATGACAAAGGTCGCATCTCCATTCATCTTGATAATACTATAGTCAATCACATGTGACACATTCGGGACTAGGCCTAGGACTTTTAGGATTGGGTAAAAAAAAGTAAAACCACACAGTAACTTTTTTCTCAATTTACGGTTCGGGTTACAAATTTTTTTACGTTGGAACCGCAACCAAACCGAACCGTTTGTGTTCGGTTCGGTCTCAACGGTTCCTGAATGTCATTCTCAAATATCAATTATCAAAATTTCAAAAGCTCAAAGTCAGCATAGTGTCACGAGCTTACTTCTTTCACTTGAGATACTCGTACGGCCTTAGCACTCTGTTATGCTAAGTCAGCCTTACTCCACGCAAATCGTCGGCTAGAACAATCGAAAGAACACAAGAACTCTTGAAAGCAAGAGAACTTGTATTGAGCTTTGAATGAAGTTTTACAAGGCAAGTGTGTTGATTTGCTTTCTATGTCCCGAATGAGAGGGGTGCCTCCCTATTTATAGGCATCCTTCCTCCTTAGCTAAGATTCTAGAAGATTCTAGTTATATACAATATGTAGAACATTCTAGAGAACACTACACTACTCTAAGTCATACCTTGAGTGTTCTAGAGAGTTCTTGAGGGTTTTAGGCCTTTGAGCCTCTTC
This sequence comes from Comarum palustre, assembly GCA_951800085.1. Classification (NCBI taxonomy): domain Eukaryota; kingdom Viridiplantae; phylum Streptophyta; class Magnoliopsida; order Rosales; family Rosaceae; genus Comarum; species Comarum palustre. Next base: position 4,357,101 of record OX637582.1, on the reverse strand, counting down.
TAGGACTAGAGAATTCTAGAGTTGTCTAGAGACTTCCCAACCTTTCTAGATCCTTCTGGAGGCTTCTGAGGCTTTCTATAATGTTCTGGAAGTTTCTAGAACACTCTAGTGTATTCTAAAGTCTTCCTTGGGCAATGCTGGCTTCAAAAATGCTCAAGGAACTTGACGGGTTGTGACACTCTCTCCCGCCTAAGTCCGTGACGCCCTCGTCACGTCTTCTTTATGGTAGCGCTGGATTTTGTTGAACTACCAAAGCGTGTCCTCGGACTCCCAGCTTGCTTCATTGTCGGGCAGACCTCTCCACTTGATGAGATACTCCTTATAACTTGACACGCCCCGACGTCGAATGACGCGGTCTGCAAGTACCTCATCTACTTCCTTGTCAAAAGAGGTGACGACCGCTGTTGGTGCCCGATGTGATACTCCCCTTGACGGGTCTCCCTCGTCCTCATGTTAAGGCTTTAACATACTCACGTGGAAGACGGGATGAATCTTTAGCTTGGGCGGGAGGTGAAGCTTGTATGAAACCTTACCGATTCGTTTGATGACTTCAAACGGCCCCTCATACCTACGTATCAAGCCCTTGTGCACCTTTCTAAAGGACTTGAATTGTTGTGGCAAAAGTTTCACGAGTACAAGGTCCCCTTCCTTGAACTCCACGTGCCTCCTCTTTTTATCCGCCCATTTCTTCATCCTTGAGGTAGCCTTGTTATTCAAGTCTGCAAAGTGCAAAGTGACAATAGGCTGCAAAGTGCAGTTATTCAAGTCATCCAAATAAAGGCAAAACAAAAATACAACAAAGTTTCAAAGTTTCAAACATTCAAATATCCAAAGTTCAACCCAAAAGTCCAAAACATAGAAATAACTAACACTGAAGTAAAAATAAAAAGATGAGTAATCAATCATAATCATCATATAACAATATCACACTAACTCAATCATATAACTAGATCACTAGATATATACACATCAAAATATCGAATCAGAATGAATTCAATCAGATGCAAATTGTTTCTCTTGCTGCACAGCAAGCATATACTGTAGCATAGGAATAAATCACATGGCAGAACACATACCAAACTAGCAGCAGTAATCATATAACTGTTTTTGCAAAAATATGAGAAACATATAACGGTCAGAGTTCAGACAAAGCAACCTAGTGCACAAGAAGTTTAGGCTGAGAAAACATCTGATGTTAAATCAACAAATTCAACATTGCACCTATTTTGAGGCCAACTAATCCTTGAACAATTGAATGCCGACTATGGAACCAAGCACTTCAACTTGAAAGGTCAAAGCAATGAAATGCATATGCAAACTCCAAAACAAAATTTTCTGACTGCTCAGATTAGTATTACAATTTGGGCACCCTTATCATGACCCATTAAACTCTATTACCTCATGACCCATTAAACTCTACTACGGTACTACCCAAAAATTACTTCAGAAACAAACATGATAGATTAAAACCCAGAAACTGATCAAACATATAAAACCCAGAAACTAATAGCATTGAAAGCAATAATCGATCAAACATATAAAACCCAGAAACTGATAGTATTGAAAACAATAATCGATCAAACATATAAAACCCAGAAAACTGATAGTGTTGAAAGCAATAAGTTGATCACACATATGCTAGTACTGGCAATTACAGTACCCACTACCCAGTCTCAATTTAGTCAATTATGTCAGTTTCTTACCTCGAAGACGAGTCTAGAGGTGAAAAGGCAAACTGAAAAAGTACAGATCGATGCAGAGATGAGGCAACGAAGGCGTTAAAGTATATTATTATAAGGGGTTTAGGGTTAAATCAAACGGTAAATAACACATATATTTGAATCCAACGGTTCCTGCGGGTTTTGGACTTTTTTTTACTCTGGAACCGGATTCGACCCGACAAAGTTGACCCGGTTCGGGTTAAAGAAAACCTTAGTGAAATATTCACAGAAAACCATGCCGAACCGCCGGTTTTGGTCTGGTTCGGACCGGTTTTGCGGTTTACTGGTTGAAAAGTCCCAAGCCTATTCGGGACATACTTCCTCAGCATGGACACATGGAACACATTATGCACTCTGGACATGATAGATGGCAAGACTAGTCGGTAGGTTGAATCCCCCACCTTCTCTAAAATATCAAATGGCCTGACATACCTCAGCGCCAACTTTCCCTTCATGACAAATGTCACCACACCTTTCATAGGTGAGACTCTCACGAACACATGATCCCCAACATCAAACTCAACTTGCCTCCTCTGCAAGTTAGCGTAGCTCTTTTGCTTATCGTTCGGATCTTATCTCGAATGATAAAGACCTTCTCAGTCGTCTCTTGCACAATATCAGGACGCTACAACCCACTATCACGTACCTCTGCCAACAAACTGGAGACCTACAAGGTCCATCATATAGAGCCTCATACGGGGCCATACCGATGCTCTAGTGATAGCTGTTGTTGAAGACAAACTTAATCAATTAGAGGTGATCGTCCTAACTTCCTTTGAAATCCATGACACATGCCCTCAACATATCTTCCAACACTTGGTTCACCCGCTCAGTTTGACCATCCGTCTGAGGGTGGAAAGTCATACTCATATCCAAGCTAGTCCCCATTACCTTTTGGAAGCCACTCCAAAACTTTGAAGTAAATCGAAGGTCTCGATCAGAAACAATCGATGTAGGCACTCCATGAAATCTCACAATCTCCTTCACATACAATTTGCACAAGGCATCTACTGTGTACGTCATCGATATAGGAAGAAAATGTGCCGACTTTGTCAATTGATCGACAATCACCTATACTGCGTCATGTCCAAGCTTGGACTTAGGTAGTCCATTCACAAAATCTATAGAAATCTGCTCCCATTCGCATGGGTAATAGCTTCAGCATACCTCCAGGTTTCTGATGCTCCGCCTTTACCAGCTAACAAGTGAGACACTTAGACACAAACTCCGCCACATCTTTCTTTATCTCATTCCACCAAAATTGCCTACTTAGAACCTTATACACCAAATTATAATCTTAACTGTTCTAAAAGTTTAATTAATCAATCAAGATCATCTATGCAAAAAATCAATTTGAAAAAAATTGTTTGTTCAACCAAATGCATCAATCAAATGGACGGCAGTTCATGAGGTTGCTAACTTTCATCATAACTGTCCATCTGATTGAAACATTTGGTTGAGTAAACAATCATTTTACAAATTGATTTTTTGCATATGTGATCTTGATTGATTTATTAAATTTTTGAACGGCTAAGATTATGATTTACATTGATAAAAATATGTAAATAAAAGAGAGTATGAACGCACACGTCAATACCGATATTGATGCAAGTATTTTCCATCTAGGTCCCATATTCATGGGATTGTGTAGGTTGAGGGTAGATTGAGTCAGAAATCATTAGTCTTGCCAGGTAAAACTTGACCCCATTGTCTTTAGAAATCAGTAGTGTTTTGAAATGCTTTTGGATACATATATTTGTGCTTGTTCAAAAAGAGATTGTTTTGCACTCATAGATTCTAAAACTAACTTCTTCTACCCTCAAAATGGTGAAGATCAATATCTGTAGAGTTTGTTGGGTTTTGGTCGTTGTGTCTGTTGCTTTATGCCATTATCGGTTACCTATTTAAGCAGAGAAAGATGATAAGGTTCCCTCAGGGCCCTAGTTCATGAGCTAGATTGGGTTACGATTCGTACTAAGATGGTTCAAACTAGGAGAGCCTAATTTCTACATCTGTAAATAGATCAGATTTTATCCAGACACGTTTTAAATCTGTTGTTTTTAAAAGGGTTTAGATCGAAATTTAATTCTTTAATCCGATAAGGACCTGGATTTGTTAACCCGTTTACTAAATTGATCGGATTCGGATCTTGGTTGATCTGATCCGTTAAGGACCCGTATCCGTTTAAAAATAATTAAATATTATTTTTATAAATATAATATTATTAATAAATGTTAAATAATATGATAATTATTTAGATAATTTAAACATTCATATCTAAATTGCCTCTAAAGTATAATTTGATAAAGTTGAAAGTTGTTAATACTTATTTATGTATCAATGCTAAAAAATATTAGAGGTTAAATATTTTAATTATATTAGTGTACCATTAAGAAGTATTTTAAGTATCTAATTCAACCTTTGATGTAAACCTTTATTTTCTTATAAAATTTTATTAATGTTTTATGATGAAACTATAAAGTTATTATTAAAATGTGAAATCTTTATTATAAATGGATCGAATTAGTATCCGTTAAACCGTCGGATATAAATTTAGATCACATACGAGTTAGATCTGAATAGTTTCTATTAAAAAAGGAACGTAGGTCGAGAGGGGAAATAGCGGCCAGCAAATCACGGTAATCTTGTATTCATATCTTTGAAATGTTTCTTCCCCCTTTGTTTTCTTTCGTCGATTGGGCAGAGAGAGAGGCAATCAAAACAGAGACGGGAGAATTGGTCGTGGGTTACAGAGGGGGCAATCAGAGAAGAAAGAAAGACTCAATCTCAAGATAGAGGAGTGGAAACTGAAGAGTGTTCCTCTCAACAGCTACCAGGTATGAACGATTCCCTGCTTGATTCATTTCAATCGTATATACGATTCTCTCCAGTAGTTCAGAACATATGATTCATGTCAATCTGTTGGTTCTGTTATAGATTGCATATTCGGTTTGGTTTTGTTGTATCGATAATTGGAAGAAACAATATGAGAAGAAAGAAAGATAGAATGACTTTTGGTTTGGTTCTGCTTTCCTTGGAATCTATATTTCTTGATTGTGATTGCCACGCTTTCTATATCGGATAGTTTTTTGTTTAAGTTCTGTATCATTTATTTCCGAGTTGTTTGCAAGCCCTTGCACTTTTTACATTCATTAGGGATGGAGTTAGATGAAGGAGGCCTTCGCTATAGTGACAGCACGTACTTTGATCCATTCTCATCCGATGATGAGGACTCAGATGATGACATTTTTGAGGACCGTTGTGATGAACGTCCATATGTTGCATCCCTTTCAGAAGAGGCAGGAGGCTTTTTTTCGAGGGCACTTTTATGGTGGGATGTGCAACACTCAACGTGTGGAATGCATGCATTCAAAGCTGAAAAAGGATGTTGGGAGGACCAGGCGCATTTCTGACGTTATGCCAATGATGGAGAGAACAGTTGCACGCATCCGTAACCGCGTCCTGTACGACAATTTCTGTTCTAAAAACAGCGCACCCGTATACGAGACTCACATGAGGGGTATTGAGACAGAGGTGTGTCAGAAGTTCACACATGACATATTCGTGATGATCAAGGCTCAAATCATTTTTGAGAAGAAGTTTACCATTTCACACAAGCAGTCATTTCCTTTCAGATTCTATTATGTTCTATCTCACCCAATACGAGATGCCGGGGCGGCACTGGTGCGTGGAATTTGTTTCTGACCCCATAGACCCAAAGTGGATGTGCTCTTGCAAATGTTTTGAATCTGATGGCATCCCATGCTGCCACATTTTCTGTGTCCTAAAAGCACAGCTGGTGTCACATTTTCCCAAGCGTTTGATCAGAGAGCGGTGGACTAAGAAGGCTGGTGAGCAGACATTTTTGCCACCAACAAGGCCCATCTCAAGCTTGAGGACAGCGCAGGTCGCAAGGTATTCTGCACTCATGTTAGAAACCTCGAAGGCTTGTCTGAACTACTCGTACAGTGAAGAGGGCATGACAGCGGGAATTGGTGAATTTGCTAAGCTACATCAAGCGTCTGTCAGGTTCACAAGTGAAGCTCCTAATGACACTGCATGATTTCCTGCTACTGACAATGTTCTGTTGGATCCAAAAGTATCCCGCACTAAAGGCACACCGTCTAACAGACCGCAACATAACATGGAAAAAGGGAAGCAGACATACGTATGTAAAAAATGCGGAACAGCGGGTCACAACCGAAGATCATGTAAAAATCCTCCCCGAGAATGTGTCCGTACACAACCTCCAGCTCCCACGCATGTTACTCCCACCTAATCATGCACATCAGACTCCTTTTTTCAGTGATACACAGCAGTCCACATCCACCAGAGTCGATCCATTTTCATTAAACCTGAATGAGCCCCTTACATCTGACATCGATATGTAGCCAAACCTCAGCAGTGATTTCCTTCCATCTTACAACTTCCATACGAGTCAGTGACGTATGGTTTTGTATATGTTACTCTTTGATGATTGTGTTTTTTATGTACGGTTTTTGTTTGTGTTTGTGTTTGTGTTTGTGTTGAGCATCTAGGGAGGCTGCTTTTTTTGTTGTTGTGTCGTAGTACGCATGTACTTGGTCACTGTTTTGCCATCTGAAGCTCATCCTTGTGTTGTATTTTTGTATATAGTCTGAACAGAAAATCTGTGATGTTTTATTCCTCAGTTGGATTATGTAACCCTTTACCTTTATATATGACGTTTCCCCTTTTATTTCAGACATGACGATTACTCTGTATGATTGATTCAACATTTTATACATGTTCAGCAGCTTATGTTCAGTGTGCTTAATAGAAACTAACATGAAATCTTGCATTGATATTGTGAATGGGATTCTGACCCTTTACACTCAAGTCAGTATCAATAACAAAAGGCTCTTATTCCTCAGGCAAGCCATTAAGCACATACTGAATGAGTTCAACGCCATAAACAGGAGCTCCAACTGCTGCTAAACCATCCCCTAGCTGCTTGATCTGTATAAGATATTTATTCAGACATGTTTCCCTTACTGATAGTTTCAAGTTGTGATCGAAGCTGATCATGTATATGAGACCTTGCTGCACCAAGAAACCTCTTCTCCATAATTCCATAGCAGAAGTTGTTCCAGCCATGTAAGAGGCATCAGTCGCATGGAAATGTCAAAAAATGGATACTAATGTTGTAGAAACCAAACATAGCTGAATTCAAATACATACTATTACAACGTCTGATACTAATTAAAAACCAAACATAGCTGAATTCAAAATACACGTCTGACAGCTAGAGTTGTACAAATTCAAATACAAACTATTCTAGTTGAAATGCCATTAAACATCAGGCAGTGTCCACACCCTTTGAACAAAATAAACAACCTAACCACCCCTTTCCCTAAGACCATATCATGCCATCAGATGGGTGGTAAGTGGTAACCACAAAAGTTGACAGCTTCCAGTCTCACTAAACCGACACTGCCTCAGAGCAGAAGGAAACAGATATTCCAATCCGCCATTCAAAAAGATAAGGCATCAACTCTGCCTAATCACCGTTTTTGGCCATCCGAGCTTCAGTTAAAGTCGCAACATCCCGTTGATTAAGGGGCGCCTTCAGGAATTGCAGCAACAGCCGAGCGCGAAATTCCTCAGAGTTGTACTGTTACAACAATTGCAGTGGGGGTTAACAAAGTGCATCATGTTGTTAATCAAAAACATATATGACAATAAAATGGCAATCTTCAGAACCCAACTCTTACCCCAGTATCCCAACTGGTACCAAAGTGCATCATGTTGTTAATCACGTAAATGTCGCAGTCAAAACAGTTTGGCTGCCTTGGTGCCCCTTCAAAGTTAATGACAGGGAAATTACCAAACTCCAAGTCCTTTCTCTTTGACCTCATTTTCTCAAAGTAGAAGCAGTGATCGAGATGGCGAACCTGCAAACCATGAACAATAAATATTTCAATCCAAGTTCACAGGAAAAATTCATGCTCCAATACACATTTTTCTATGAATGCAAATACACATTATATTGTGGCATAGTCATCATCACTTACTGTTGTCAACAAAAATTCCCATCTCCATGCATCCCGACTCCTAGACGGCAAGCTATCCCAAATCTCCACAACTCTCCTCACCATGTCGACCACCCCAAGGTAAAAGTGGCCACCAAATGCCTCGTCGCGCATCGGCAGAAAAATCTACATAGTTAAAATGGACAATTTGTAATATTGTTAATCATCCACAAATTGTATTCTTTTCATCCCAAACTGGCAGAGTAAATGAAAAACAACTTCATGGAACCCAACACTTACTCTCCTGCACTTATCAAACAATCCAGCAAACCTTTTTAGGTTGCAGACGTCTCGACTGTCTTCCACCCAAGCTTGAAAGGATGTTCCACTGAATGCGTTTGCCTTCACCTGTTCACCACAAATAGGATAATTTTAAGCTATCTCTTCTCTGCTTCATGTTTATGCCTCAGTAAGAGGTTGTGCATTTCTAAAGGCTTGTTCACATATGTGTTTAATTGCAAAATACAAGATAACACCCATATTCACACACACACACACACACACACACACACACACATATATATATATATATATATATATATATATATATAGTCAGGGAAATATTTACCCCAAACAAGTATTAACTCACCGAGAAGTATGTTGGTAGCCACCAGTCCTCCAGCCCCGGTTTGTTAAGAGCAGCCACAACATAATTAATGGCATGCAATCACCATCAACTGTTATTGAAAGAAATTTCCAGTTGAACCCAAAACGTTGGGTAGAGACAATGCACTTAGACAACTAGTGAGGCATATTCCTGGGGCAAAGCACGCTATCTCATCCCGGTATAGCACCTGGCTCCGATCCCAGCTTGCGGCCAATAATGTCCTGTGTGTCATCACAGTCGGCGAATGAGCATCACTAAGACGACCTCACCTCCCTTCTTGAGTTGTAAAAATGAATACTTGATTAGACACTGATCATCATCGCTAAAGGCGGAAAGGTGTTACTGTCAGACGTTGGAAATCCACACTTGTTCCCGGCCAAACCTGTGGCTGCCATTAGGGCCAATAATGTCCTGTGTGTCATCACAGTCCGGCCAAACCTGTGGCTGCCATAAAGACTCTGGCTACTGGAGACCGCATTTCTAATGTCCTGCGCATCTCCTCTTTTCCGGCTCTTCTTCCAGGCATTTGAGGGGGCTCTCCGCGATGAGCCTGCTCCAGTTTTGGATGCCGATCAGTCGGGTTTGGGATTCATGTTGGATGTTCTGTCCTTCAGTAAATTTAGGTTGTTACTGTGACAAACGAAAAAGACATTCCTGTCCTTCCGTCACGGAACCGTGTGTAAATTGAGATTTGTTAATAAAATTAACGAAAACAAAAAATACAAACAAAACCAAAAGACAAGGGACAGACGAGGCAAACCAAAAGGAAGAAGGAACAACACCGAAAACAAAGCTGAGAGCACATATCTCTAGCAAAGCTCAATTCTTGATCGGAAGATGATGCGCGTCAGCAGCACAAGAGGTATGCTTTCTTGTCATCACCACTCTCCCCTCAACTGTTTCATGGCTTTGTTTCATTCGGGAGAAACCCATCCTGCCAAAGCCGAGGATGCCTTGAAGGTGTTCGACGAAATGCTTCAGAGACGTCCTCTCCCTTCTGTTGTCCTTTTTACTCAGATATTGGCTCCTCTTGTCAAACTCAAGCTCTATCCAACAGTCCTCTTTCTTAATTCCCAAATGCTTCTCTCCGGAATTCGTCCTAATCACTATACTCTCAACATTGTCATCAACTGCTACTGTCGTTTAAACCGAACCGACTATGCCTTGTCTGTCTTGGCCCACTTCTTCCAATTGGGTCTTCAACCAGATGTCACCACCTTCAACACTATTCTCAATGGCTTTGTTCTCCGAAATCGGGTGCCTGATGCAGCGCGACTTTTCAGCAAAATGGTGGAGGGAGGTCACTGCCAGCCGGATGTGATTACTTTCAACACACTGATCAAGGGCTTTTGTATGATTGGAAACAACACTGCGGCTATTCAGTTACTTGGGAATATGGAAGCAAATGGATGCGAGCCTGACGTAGTGTCCTACAACACCATCATCGACAGCCTGGGCAAAGATACTCTAGTTGACCAAGCAAACCACCTCTTCTCAGAGATGATTGGTAAAGGTATTGCTCCCAACGTTGTTACTTACACGTCATTGATTCATGGAGTGTGCAATATAGGCAACTGGAAACAAGCTACAAGGCTGATGTATGAAATGGCCAGTCAAGGTATCTTTCCAAATGTATTCACCTTTAGTATCCTAGTTGATGCACTTTGCAAGGAAGGGATGGTTGTGCAAGCCAAAAGTGTGGTTCAGATTATGATTCAAAATGGAATTCAACCTGACACGATTACATACAATTCCCTTATGGACGGTCACTGTTTGCGAGGTGAAATGGATGATGCTAAACAAGTGTTTGATCTAATGCTTAACAAGGGAATCTCTATTGACACTCGAAGTTGTAGCATACTGATCAACGGGTATTGCAAGAATAAAAAAATCGATAAGGCTTACAAGATTTTCAAGGAAATGCCTCTCAGGGGACTTGTTCCTGACACTGTTACTTATAACACTCTTATTGATGGGTTTTGTAAAGCTGGGAGACTACAAAAAGCAGAAAAGTTGTTCTCCAAGATGCAAGCTTCTGGCCAACTTCCAGATGTTCAAACTTACGCAGTTATACTTGATGGCCTATGTAACAACCAACAGCTTTCAAAGGCAATTGAATTGCTTAGAGAGATGAAGGACAAGAAGTTGGAACTAAATATTGTAATTTACAACATCATCATTGGAGGTTTATTGAAAGCTGGGAAAACTGAATCTGCAATGGAAGTCTTCTCTGGTTTGTCATCGGAAGGAGTCTGGCCTGATGTAAGGACATATAACATAATGATTAGTGGACTTTGTAATGGTGGCCTCTTAGTTGAAGCAGAAAAGTTGTTTAGAGAAATGGAAGAGAAGGGATGTTCTGCTAATGGCTGCACCTATAACACAATTATTCGGGGGTTTTTCAATAATAACGAGACATCAAGGGCTATGGTACTTATTGAAGAAATGCGTGAGATGGGTTTCTCTGGAGATGCATCAACTATGAAATTAATAATTGATTTGTTGTCCAAGGATACGGTAGATCCTGTATTATCCGCATGGCTTAAAATTTCATTATGAAGTTAATTGAATATTTGATACAAGTATTTTTCAATATCACCAGGGAAATTTATTACTGCTGTTTTGCTTCTCCTTGGTGACCTTGGATGTTCTATGAATCTTGTTTGCTAGACCACCATTGAAATACAATGTCAATTTGCACTGCAATTATGGGTCACATTTGGTTTTTGTATCATAATATAAATGTCAATTTGTCCATTTGGTTTATGTCAATTTGCACTGCAATTATGGGTCACATTTGGTTTATGTCAATCTGAAATACAATGTCAATTTGTCCATGTGTCCAAAAACCATGATAATCCTAAAAGGCAAACAGAGGAGTAATCAGATGCCATGTAAAAACTCTGTTGGAGGTGCTGCTGTTGTTGATAGAGACGAAAGCTCTTGCTCACTAAAGCAGAAGAGTAGACGAACTGATCTCAAGAAGATCGAATGGGATGCAAAGAGCGCCAAGGAGGAGGGGCTAGAAAACTATTCATTGCCATCTCCTAATGATTTAGTTAGTAAAACTGTCTTGCTTGCAAAAGAAGTAAAGGCTTTGAATATGCGCCAGAAAGATCATCAAGCTCATCTGATGACGAGTCTGAAAAATTTGAAGGTGGTAGCAAGGAGGAAGAAGCAGCACAACAGGATGGGACTAAGGCTGTGCAGTGGACGGATGATGATCAAAGAAATCTTCTGGATCTTGGATTTTCCGAGATTGAAAGAAACAAACGGCTGGAGAGTTTGATTGCCAGAAGAAGAGCAAGAAAGTTATTCAAAATGCAGATTGAGAAAGGTCTTATTGACTTGGACACTATTCTACCAAATCAAATTGCACCCCTGTATATTGCAAGAAACAATCCATATATAGCTGAAATGGACGGCATGGAAACACCTGGTTCAGCCCCTTCAGTAATGTTCCCTGCGAAAAACCCATTTGATCTTCCATACGATCCATTAGAGGAGAAGCCGGATCTTAAGATAGATAGTTTCCAGCAAGAATTCACAGCAGTCACCCAAAGAGACATGCTATATTGTAGGCATGAGAGCTTCTGTTATGGCGCTGCTTACCAATTAGAACCCAGGTCAAGAGCACTAGATGGACTGGGGTTTTCAAGATTCAGAAGGCAAACAAGTAATGCAAACTTTTCATCCCTTTCCTTCTTCCAGAAATGCCTTTGTTAATTGTAATTTTCCTAGCTGTAATTTTTCCTGCAGTTTTGGGACCTCATGATAGGCGTATTGAAAGAATGGTATCAAACAAAGGAGAGCATGACGAGCTTGTTGAAACACTTACGGCAGAAGTAGAGGCAAAAAGCATCTCCCATACCCGTATTGACAGCATTTCTGAAGTTGTTAACAGTGAAGCTACAACGCCGAAAGCAACAACTTCAGGGGGATCCAAAGACGAAAAAAGTAAATTAACCGAAAGAGAGAATGATACCAAAGGAATGAGAAAGATGAGACATGATCAAAATGTGGCTGCAATGTCTAGTAGAAGTGAAGCTCACTTGGAGCAACATGTAACTGATCATGATGACAGCAATGATGAGTCAACCTCATCAGAAGAAGTTGAACACCGCTATCCTGCCACAAAGTCAGGATTCTATCAACGTGCAGCGTCAAAAGGGGGACGTGTTCCACCTAAACCTCTGAATGCACTTCCTAGCCCATCAAATGAAGAGGGAAGATTAGAAGACCGTTTGTTATATTCAGAAAAGGGTCCTTGTCACACTCCCACGAACTATATCGCTTCTGATCTGCAGGTGGAGGTCTCAGACATTGGTTCACCTCTGCTAACAGTTGATGGAGCAAATTCTCTCACTGATCGAGAGTCACTGAACTTAGATGGGGACTTCGAGAGAGAGCACATGTGGGCAGCTTCATCATCTCAATCATCCAGAACAGAAGAAAATGAATCGAAATTCAGGGACATGCGTGGTTTAAATGAGAAGGACTTAGCAAACATGGTGTCTTCTGTTTTATCACTAAGACGACCTCACCTCCCTTCTTGAGTTGTAAAAATGAATACTTGAGTAGACAGTGATCATCATCGCTAAGTGTGTTCGAAATGGTGTTACTGTCAGACGTTGGAAATCCACACTTGTTCCCGGCCAAACCTGTGGCTGCCATTAGGGCCAGCATAAAGACGAGTGAAGAGGACTCATTTCTAATGTCCTGCGCATCTCCTCTTTTCCGGCTCTTCTTCCAGGCATTTCTAAATTTAGGTTGTTACTGTGACAAACGAAAAAGACATTCTTGTCCTTCCGTCACGGAACCGTGTGTAAATTGAGATTTGTTAATAAAATTAACGAAAACAAAAAAAACAAACAAAACCAAAAGACAAGGGACAGACGAGGCAAACCAAAAGGTGTTAGAATAGGTTTGAACAAACACAAAGTGCAGTACACCAAATCAAACAATGCTGGAGGAATGAATCAAATTATTCAAGATGTCGATAGGCTTTATATACCAGCCTTTTACATTGCAACAGAAAGATAAGCTTGCAGCCCACGTTATCAACTAAACGTGGTAATTAACCAAGGAAATCTGAAAAACACTAACAGCAGCACTAACTGCACTAACAGGTCTTCCTAAAGACCCGGTCTTATTGATCAAGATCAACTCTGAGCTGTAACATTCCCTCTCTTAAACTAAATTGTTTCAAACAATTAGTTTATTACCGGTGCCTCACACACTCCCAGTTGATCTCTCAGCTTTTGAAATGCCTCCAGTTTGAGTGGCTTTGTTAGTACATCAGCCACCTGTTCTTGCGTTCCACAGTGTTCCAGATGAACAACTCCTTCTCTAGCCAGCTCCCTCAGAAAATGAAAACGCACGTCTATATGCTTGCTTCTTCCATGCATAACAGGGTTCTTAGATAACTTGATTGCTGAGCTATTGTCACAGAAAATGGTAGTGGTTTCACTGCCTTCATAGCCAAGTTCCTTCAAAATTCTCTTCATCCATACAGCTTGACATGAGCAGGCTGCTGCTGCCACAAATTCAGCTTCTGTTGTACTCAATGTCACAATCGGCTGCTTACGTGATGACCAAGCAACTGCTCCAGAACTCAGAATAAAAACATACCCTGATGTGCTTTTTCTATCTTCCATAGAACCTGCATAATCACTGTCAGTAAAGCCTATCAACTCCTTATTCCCTCCCTTCCTGTAGAGAATTCCAAAGCCAGTTGTTCCTTGCAAATAACGCAAGATCCTCTTGGCTGCCATGAGATGTAGTTCTGTTGGTTTTGACACATATCTACTGATCAGACTAACTGGAAACATTATGTCTGGTCTTGTAGCTGTTAAATACATCATGCTTCCAACTAATTGCTTAAAGAATGTGCCATTAACCTCCACTCCATTTTCATCTTTGAACAACTTAGACCCTGGAATGATGGGATTTTGAACTTCATTGCTGCTTTCCATCCCAAATCTCTTCAAGACCTCCAAAACATACTTGTTCTGACTTATGAATATCCCTCCATCATACTGTATTACTTCAATTCCCAAGAAGAACCTCATTTTTCCCAAGTCTGACATATCGAATTCTTTCATCATCGAGCCTTTGAACTCACTGATCATAAACTCATCATTTCCAGTGTAAATTAAATCATCTACATACAAGCTCACAATCAAACGTTTACCTTGCTTGTTGGTTCTGATGAAGAGTGTATGCTCACTATCACATCTTTCAAAGCCTTCTTTCAGAAAGTGTGATTCAATCCTGCTAAACCAAGCTCTAGGTGCTTGTTTGAGCCCATACAGTGCCTTGTTTAATTTATACACCTTGTGATCTGCATTCTTCACTTCATACCCCTTTGGTTGTTCAACAAAAACATCATCAGTTAATTCTCCATGAAGAAAGGCTGACTTGACATCAAGTTGGTAGATATTCCACCCTCTCTGTGCAGCAAAGGCCAGAATCATTCGCACTGTATCCAATCGAGCTACTGGTGCAAACACCTCTTCATAGTCAACTCCATACTCCTGTGCATAACCCTTTGCAACTAAACGAGCTTTGTACTTTTCAACCTCTCCCAATTCATTCAGTTTTGTCTTATACACCCATTTAACTCCAATTCTCTTAGCTCCTTTTGGTAATTCTGTTAAGAACCACGTTTTGTTCTTCTCAATGGATTTAATTTCTGAATCCATGGCTTGCCTCCATTTATCATCCTTCACAGCTTCCTCATAACTTGTTGGATCAGAACTGACAAAGAGAGCCATACTGCCATTACCTTCTTCATCAGACAGTCATTCACCTGTCTCATAGTCCCTCATCCATACTGGAGCTCTTCGAGTCCTTCTATCCTCAGAGCTAGGTGACTCTGGAAAACTCTCCAAACTTACAGGATTTGTTGAAGCTTCATAACCATCTGAGTCTTCTTTTTCTGAGTCACTTGAGTTATTCTGTTCTTCTTCATCTCCCCACTCCAGATCTAGAAGGTTTGCTTCTTCATAACTCCTGTCCCATTCCCACTGCTTGTCTTCTTCAAACACTACATCACGACTGATCACAACCCTTTTTGAGACTGGATCATAGAGTCTATATCCTTTAGACTCCTCGCTTACCCCTAGAAGTATGCAGCTATAGCTTTTGTCTTCTAGCTTTGTCCTACGAGCATCAGGAATGTGAACATGAGCCAGACTTCCAAATACTCTGAAGTGTTCAACAGAAGGTTTAACTCCACTCCAAGCTTCTTCTGGAGTTACATCTTTCACTGATAATGAAGGACACCTGTTCAGCACATAGAAAGTCCAATTAACAGCTTCAGGCCAGAATGTCATTGGAATGCTTTTCTCAGACAGCATGCACCTCACCATGTTCATCACTGTCCGGTTTTTCCTTTCTGCAACACCATTCTGCTGTGGTGTGTATGCAGTAGTCAATTGCCTCTTTATTCCAT
This sequence comes from Comarum palustre, assembly GCA_951800085.1. Lineage (NCBI taxonomy): Eukaryota > Viridiplantae > Streptophyta > Magnoliopsida > Rosales > Rosaceae > Comarum > Comarum palustre. The sequence goes on along the minus strand of OX637582.1, from coordinate 4,341,267 downwards.
TCCCTTTGCAGTACTCATTGAATTCTCTTGAAATGAATTCTCCACCACGATCTGTCCTTAAACATTTAATAACCAAGCCAGTCTCCTTTTCAACACAACTCTTAAATGATTTGAAAGCAGAAAATGCATCTGACTTTTCAGCTAGAAAATTTACCCAAGCTTTCCTATTGAAATCATCTATGAAGCAGATCAAATACCTTTTATTGCTGTTGGAGATGGGGGTAATCAGTCCACATATGTCTGCATGGATCAGTTCCAACTTCTGTGCTGCCCTCCATGTACTCCTTTTTGGAATAGGGTCTCGGTGTTGCTTGCCTCTCAAACAATTAGTGCAAATTGTACTGAACTCAGAGAATTTAGGCAGACCTCTCACCATTCCTTTGTGTTGTAATGTCTTGAGACCTTTGTAGTTTAGATGACCATACCTACGATGCCATAGTTGAGCTAGGTCTTGTGTGACTGCCTGAAGACACACTTCCTTCTTTGTTGATGCTTGAGTAGGCTGTGCATTAGATACAAGAACAAACATTCTGTTTGCAGTCATGTCAGTTTGAATGATCAAGCCTCTTGAAGGATGATATATGCTGCATTTGTTTGACTGGATTAGAATAGATAGTCCTCTTTCTTGTAGCTGGCCTAAACTGAGAAGATGAGTTTTTAGTTCTGGAACATAGAACACTCCTGTGACTATATGACTGAGACCATTAAGATATAGTTTCACATTCCCTTTTCCAACAACACTCATCTTCATGTTGTTTCCTAGCTTCACCATCTGCTTGAATCCTTCATCCAACTCACAGAACATGGATCGATCACAACACATGTGATTACTACAGCCTGAATCGAGAAACCATATATCACTTCGACTTGCTCCATGTTTTTCTACGTAAGCCATGAGAAGCATTTCTTCTGTCTCGTCTAACTCTGCATAGTTTGCATGTTTGTCCCATGTTGGACACTCAAACTGATAGTGTCCAAGTTGACGACACTTGAAACACTCAATCGTAGCTTTGTCAAAGGATTGACGACCCCTTCCTCTACCTCTTCCTCCTCTGAACACAGCTCTCCCACGTCCTCTTCCATTGTATCTTTCTTCATGAGTAACCTTAAGCACCTGCTCCTCTCCACGATTCCTTTGAAACTTCTGTTCATGCACAACCAGTGAACTTTGCAGTTCATCAATTGTGAGTATGTCAATATCCTTAGATTCCTCAATTGAGACAACTATATAGTTGAACTTCTCAGTCAAGGTCCTGAGGATTTTCTCCACAATGGTGACTTCCCTCATCTGCTCACCATTACTTCTCATCTTATCAGCAATGAACATGACGCGAGAGAAGTAATCAGTGATAGTCTCGCCAACTTTCATTTCCAGGATCTCGAAATCTCTTCTCAGTGCTTGTAGAACCGAGCGCTTAACCCTAGCATTCCCTTCATACTTTTTCTTCATGGAATCCCATATCTGCTTCGAGGTGCGTTTCTCCAAGATCTGCTCGAGGATTGTTCTGTCAATCGCCTGGAACAGATAATTCTTCACTTTGAGATCTTTAGCCCTCAGCTCCTCCAATTGCTTCTGCTCTGTCTCACTTGACGTAGCTCCTTCCTGTAAATCTGCATAACCAGTCTCGACTAGACTCCAATAACCTTTAGATCTCAAAAGGTTTTCCATAATCATGCTCCAATGATCATAATGACCATCGAAGCGAGGTATGGCTGGTTGCATGAAATTCTTCTCTTCACTCATTCTTTCTTTGAATCACTCGAAAGGCTGCCGCTTTCTTTTCTCTCAGACCCCAGTAGGGGCTCTGATACCAGATTGTTAGAATAGGTTTGAACAAACACAAAGTGCAGTACACCAAATCAAACAATGCTGGAGGAATGAATCAAATTATTCAAGATGTCGATAGGCTTTATATACCAGCCTTTTACATTGCAACAGAAAGATAAGCTTGCAGCCCACGTTATCAACTAAACGTGGTAATTAACCAAGGAAATCTGAAAAACACTAACAGCAGCACTAACTGCACTAACAGGTCTTCCTAAAGACCCGGTCTTATTGATCAAGATCAACTCTGAGCTGTAACAAAAGGAAGAAGGAACAACACCGAAAACAAAGCTGAGAGCACATATCTCTAGCAAAGCTCAATTCTTGATCCGAAGATGATGCGCGTCAGCAGCACAAGAGGTATGCTTTCTTGTCATCACCACTCTCCCCTCAACTGTTTCATGGCTTTGTTTCATTCGGGAGAAACCCATCGTGCCAAAGCCGAGGATGCCTTGAAGGTGTTCGACGAAATGCTTCAGAGACGTCCTCTCCCTTCTGTTGTCCTTTTTACTCAGATATTGGCTCCTCTTGTGAAACTCAAGCACTATCCAACAGTCCTCTCTCTTAATTCCCAAATGCTTCTCTCCGGAATTCGTCCTGATCACTATACTCTCAACATTGCCATCAACTGCTACTGTCGTTTAAACCGAACCGACTATGCCTTGTCTGTCTTGGCCCACTTCTTCCAATTGGGTCTTCAACCAGATATCGCCACCTTCAACACTATTCTCAATGGCTTTGTTCTCCAAAATCAGGTGCCTGATGCAGCACGACTTCAAAGGCCAACTTCCAGATGTTCAAACTTACGCAGTTATACTTGATGGCCTATGTAACGACCAACAGCTTTCAAAGGCAATTGAATTGCTTAGAGAGATGAAGGACAAGAAGTTGGAACTAAATATTGCAATTTACAACATCATCATTGAAGGTTTATTGAAAGCTGGGAAAACTGAATCTGCAATGGAAGTCTTCTCTGGTTTGTCATCGGAAGGAGTCCGGACTGATGTAAGGACATATACCATAATGATTAGTGGACTTTGTGATGGTGGCCTCTTAGTTGAAGCAGAAAAGTTGTTTAGAGAAATGGAAGAGAATGGATGTTCTGCTGATGGCTGCACCTATAACACAATTATTCGGGGGTTTTTCAATAATAACGAGACATCAAGGGCTGTGGTACTTATTGAAGAAATGCGTGAGATGGGTTTCTCTGGAGATGCACCAACTATGAAATTAATAATTGATTTGTTGTCCAAGGATACGGTAGATCCTGTATTATCCGCATGGCTTAAAATTTCATTATGAAGTTAATTAAATATTTGATACAAGTATTTTTCAATATCACCAGGGAAATTTATTACTGCTGTTTTGCTTCTTCTTGGTGACCTTGGATGTTCTATGAATCTTGTTTGTTAGACCACCATTGAAATGCAATGTCAATTTGCACTGCAATTATGGGTCACATTTGGTTTTTGTATCATAATATAAATGTCCATGTGTGCTCACGATCGTACCTGCACCCGCGCGTATTCTCACATGATAGACTGGATATTGGTTGCTGGCAATAAGTATATCTGAAGAAGTATTTCTCATTCAACCAGTAAGATAACAAAAAAATGACTGCATTTTGTCCTCTTTTTAGTTCTTTTGTGTTTAACATCTATATCCTAAATTAGTGAATTATCCATATTCCCCTAATTAACTGATTATTCTAAATGATCTATCCTACGTACCGTATCTTTTGTGTAGTATATTGTTGCAGCTTTGGTAAACTAACAGCTGTTACTAATTGTAGAAGTTGTATGGACATATCCAGGTGGGTAAGGCAAACACGGTTGCAGCCCTTTTGATTGTTATTTCATCATGTGTAAATAATTACATGAATCACTATCCTTTTACCAATTTTCAATTTCATTCTAAGTAAATAAACTGGCAAGAAATTTATTTTCTAAATCCAAACTCACTCCATGTTACTCTATAGCAATATATAATTATATATCATCTATGTCAATGATACATACTCTACATCAAGATAGATGTGTTATTCAAAGCATTACATATATGTGGAGCAACTTCTATGTAACATGAATGCTAACAAATTCTCTGAAAGTATACAAGTTGAGCCATGTTACATAGAAGTTGCTCCACGTATATGTAATGCTAACAAATTCTCTGAAAGTATACAAGCATTACATATACGGAACCGCGTATGAAAAATTTCAAATTTTCACTAATTGACACTCAAATTTTAAATCAAAAATTTGTAACTTACCTAAACGACAAAAATTAATTGCCTAAGCGACGGAAACTTTTGTCGCTTAAGCAAAATTTCAAACTCCTGCTCAAGTCTTCAATAGAAAATTTTCTATACATTCTGAAAATTTAGTTCACTCGAACACCACCACCCTCGATCGCGATCTCCTCCTTCCCCGGCTATCACCATCACCCTCGGAATCTCGTCGAAATTTCGTCACGACGGAGGTAGAAGAAGATTCTCTGACCTCAGAATCTCGTCGCGGCAGAGGTAGAAGAAGAATAGGAAGAAGGTGAAGAGAATGAGCCAGGCCACGACCACGAACTGCCACGAGCCCGAGAACCGGGTCGACCCGGCCCGAATTGGGAGCAACCATGTGGTGTTGTTGCCACAGGTCTTCGGCTTCTGCTCTTCCTCATCGTCGTATCTGTGGTGGTGATGGTCGCGGGGGTAATGACATCATCTTCGATGACGGAGGACATGTTGTGAATGGAGGATCGAATAGTGGGGGAGGACCGTAGAAGCAACGACTGGGTCCTCGTAAGCTTTGCCTAGGTCCTCGTAGAAAATGAAGAAGAATAGGTTAGGGTGGTGTTGATGAAGAAAATGAAGAAATTGACGGGTTCGCAAGAAACTGGAGTTAGTTTCCACCAGAGAATTTTTTTTGAAAAAATCTACACACTTAAGCGACGGACACATTGCGTTGCATAGTTACTTGTGTTTGTCGCATAGGTACATGTCTTAAGCGACAAATTGTGGATTTCGGTCGCTACACACTTAAGCGACGGCCCTTCTGTCGCTTAAGTATTTAAGCGACGGAAAATCGGTCTTAAGCGACGGTTTAGTTCCGTTGGTTAAGGACTTCTTGGCTCTCATATATTGCATTATGAACTTGATGTAAATAAGGAAGGATAGTTCGGTGATAGCATTGAAGATTTCATGATCATGTACGTGCATTTCTAAATCTCGTTAAATTCTGTTTTTGTGTCTTGGACAATGTTCATATCATGCATCATTCATTTTAATCTATTTCCACTTTCATGTAAATCACATACTTCAAAGAATTATAGAAGGTTCTACAAATCTGTGTACGACGGTACGTTGTTTCACCAAAAAATTGAGGTTTTAAATTTTGATTCTACCTTTTAGGATTGATAGACGCATAATATTCTACATTCTTATCGTGTTTCCTACATTCTAAATATCAATTCTGACATGTGTTGTTATTGTAGAGTTATAAAAGGTCAAAGAGAGAGAGAAAGGAGCGTAAAATGCCAGAATTAAAAAGAATTCTACTCGAAGTAGGATTCTCGGTCCAACTAGGAACAAGAGTCATACTCAAAGAATGAATCCTAGTCACATCATAAGTCTCACCGAGAGTCAGAGACGTCATCGAGAGAAGAATCACACTCGAACTAGGAGTCTTACTCAAACTAGGAGTCTCACCGGAACTCGAAAATGAGTAAAATCAAAGGATAATTCGTTTAGTAAACTTTCATGTTTTGAAACGGGAAACTTTCCTCTTTTATTATAAGAAACTTTCTTATTTTAGATTTTGGAAACTTACTATATTTGAATCTTTTCTATTTAGACTTTCCTTAACTATTTGTGGAAACTTTATATTATTGTGAGACACGATATTAGGCCAGACTGAAAATACAAAATGTCACGCCCCGGTCCAAGTTTACCTTCCTAAACTCGGGATAGGACGTGCGGGACCCAACCCAAGAGAGATTTACTCGAAATCTCACTTGAGAAGGGATAACCCTTTTTCCCAAAACATTTTAAACAATCCAAACGATACCGAAATCAACCTCACAACCGGAGGTTATCCCGATTTCCACATTTGGATCTTAAACCAACTACTTTAGAGGACCTAGGGTTCTAATATTATTTGTGACTGCACCCGAATCCCGGTCAGGCTGTCTACGTACCCCGTCCTCGGGGATCAAGCCACACGTAGCTCTTATTTTAATTAACTCTCTAACCGGGCGAATCCTGTTTTTCTATTTATCGGTAGATAACCTATTATGGATGACATACGACTAAGGTCAATCCGGAGTTTAACCTCTTCGTTGAGGCACTCAAAAACTAGCTATCTATCGGGATTAACCCTAACATTTAACCATTCTGATAAACAGCAACAAAACACATAAATATAAAATAAAGAAAACCACGTAAATATATAAATCCCCCAAGGGCATATAAGTAAAACCACCCAATGGACACCCTTGTAGTTAACTTGAACTATCAGGGGTATTTTAGGAATTTCAACTTTAGTGACAGTCTTGTAAATAAACAAAAACGTCAGGGGTATTTCTGAGATTTCAGCCTCAGTGGAATTTACTCACCTTGAAATCCCGCTGCGTCATTTACCGTCACACGGTAAATCCTCAACACTTGGTCGATCAATATACATATACAATTATATAATCGACCTTAGTTGCCACACGAAGGTAATAATGACTGGATTCGACTGAACGTCACACTAAACCTGAAACCGGCAAATTTTATATCCACACGCTCGTATCGACGAGTACATGAACCGGGGAAAACTCACTGCCCTTGAGGATGTCAGAGGTGTCGCAACAGGCGGCTACGCGTGGGCCCCACGTGCCACCACCCTCAAACCTGTCAACTTCACGCAAAAACCACCTACATGCAACCACAACAACCTTAGAAGGCCTATAGGAGAAACCAAAACTCCCAGAACTGCCAGACGCGCCTACATGCGCAGCCACAACCAGCGGCGCGTAGGCATCACGCGTCTCCACTAAAAACACCGAATTTCAACAAACCTGGAGTTTTGATCAACTTTAATACCTGAAGTTTTGATCAACTTAGACCGGAAGTGGCCCAAAAATGCCCTGAAAGGCTGCCTCCAAGCTCAGTCGCTCCTACCGTCACGTTGAGCTTCAACACCACCAGAGGTCCGCCCAGAACGCTTTGGCCTTCCTTTCTGGGTTGGTTTTAAGCCTCGACGCCACCCCACGCTGGAGAACAAGTCAGGTCGGGAACCAGGTTTTGAAGCCGTACTGTTCAGGTCGAGTTGGGCCATTCTAGGCCGAACTGGACCACGCCACCTCACAGGGAGGCTCGCACGGAGGAGAGGAAGTGATCTCCACTGGCCTCGACGTCTCTAGTGTCACGCCCCGACCTGAGTTTACCTCCCTAAACCTGGGTTATGACGTGCGGGACCCATTCCAAGAGAGATTTACTCGTAAATCCCCCTTGAGAAAAGATAACCCTTTTCCCCCAAACTTTTATCAACAGTCCAAACGATACCGGAATAGACCTCACAACCGAAGGTTATCCCGATTTTCGTATTTGGATCTCAAACCAACTACCTTAAAGGACCTAGGGTTCTAATATGAATTGTGATTGCACCTGAATCCCGATCAGGCTGCCTACGTACCCTGTACTCAAGGATCAAGCCACACGTAGCTCTTATTTTAATTTACGTTCTAACCGGGCGAATCTCGTCTTTCTATTTATCGGTCGATAACCTTTTATGGATGGTGTATGACTAAGGTCATTCCAGAGTTTAACCTCTCCGCTGAGGTACTCAAAAACAAGTTATCTATCGGGATTAATCCTAACATTCAACCATTCTGATCCACAGCATCCAAACACATAAATATAATATAAAGACAACTACATAATTATAATCAACATCCACACATAAATATTTAGTCACCGGATCATCCATGATCCCCCTGTATATAATTACGCAACACTAATGTGTTGACATAAGTGACCATATCTACTCTTTTAACCCATCAATCAAATGTAGGACGCGAAACGACTATCAAATAGTTTATCAGCCCAATTTTTCTAGTTTGACCAGGAAAAGTCAATGATTGACAAAGTCTTTCCTGGGTTGACCAGGAAATTGACCAAAACCTTCTGACAAATCAACAAGGATCGAACCCTAATAAGCTTGAAAATTGTCGATTTATAAATTCGAATAATATTAGACGCACTTATAAGCCTATTTAAGCTAAATATTGAAATTTGAATTTACCTTTTCCAAATTTGGCTCGTTACTAAACTTACGAACCTCTCGACTTTTCGATCCAACGAAAAGTCTATATCGACATCTAAAAGCAATTGATGTCGCAAACTTTACTGTTACGTTTAACTTCACTAATTTCAACCTCAGGTGGCAACCCTTGGCCACCACACTTACTAACAAGTATAACGACTTTTTTCCACTTAGAAAGTCGATAACACATTTAAACATTTCCAATGACTTTAACTACCCAAACCATTGGTCCGAGATTTGAACCTAAGCTCTGTTACCAGTTGTCACGCCCCGACCCGAGTTTATCTTCCTAAACCTGGTTAGGACGTGCGGGACCTATCTCAAGAGAGATTTACTCGTAAATCTCCCTTGAGAAAGGATAACCCTTTTTCCCAAACTTTTATCAACAGTCCAAACGATACCGAAATAGACCTCACAACCGGAGGTTATCCCGATTTTCGTATTTGGATCTCAAACCAACTACCTTAGAGGACCTAGGGTTCTAATATGAATTGTGACTACACCCGAATCCCGGTCAGGCTGCCTACGTACCCTGTACTCAATGATCAAGCCACACGTAGCTCTTATTTTAATTTACGTTCTAACCGGGCGAATCCCGCATTTCTATTTATCGGTCGATAACCTTTTATGGATGGTGTATAACTAAGGCAATTCCAGAGTTTAACCTCTCCACTGAGGTACTCAAAAACTAGCTATCTATCGGGATTAATCCTAACATTCAACCATTCTGATCCACAACATCCAAACACATAAATATAATATAAAGACAACTACATAATTATAATCAACATCGACATATAAATATTTAATATAGTGGCATCTACGTAAATAATAAATCTATCGAGGATAAAAAGTCAATCAAATCCTAAATGGCACTCTTGTAACTAGCTAAAACTGCCAGGGGCAACATGGTCATTCTAGCCTTAATGACAGTTTGTAATTAATCTGAACTACTAGGGGCATTTTAGGAATTTCAGCCTTAGTGCTAGCCCCTGTAAATAGACAAAACAGCTAGGGGTATATAAAACAGACAGGGGTAATGTCTTTTTGGCCTCAGTGGCAGTTTTATAAATATGTAAAACTGCCAAGGGCATTTTTAGGATTTCAACCTCTATGGCATCCCTGTAATTATTTTGAACGATCAGAGGTATTTCTGTCATTTTATCCCTACAGTCAATCGGTAAAAGAGGTAAAATCGACGTAGTAAAAACTCTAGTTTTTTACCGCGTCTCCTCCGATCACTGGTTCGCCGAAAAAACTGGTTTTTTTCCGGCCAAACTGAGCTTCTGTACCTGCCTAACTAGCTTCTAGACATTCTAGTTAATCCAACAACACATCAACACGAGAGAAAGTCGAGGTTTTCAAACCTTAAACTCGAGCTTTTGGATTTCCAGCGGTTCTCCTCCGCCAGAGCTCCGCTGGCGTCCTCCTTCCTTCTGGCAACTCCTAGGAGCTTCCGGAAAGTCCTCAGCTCCTCCCCTCGACTGGTTGTGCATCAAGGCCGAGAGGGCAGTCCTCCACATTTCTCTCTCTCCTCAGCTGGCAGAACCCACGACGGCGCTAGCTCAGCTGGTGATTAGGTCGTGATTGCTGGGGCAAGGCGAACCCGATGGTGGTGAGACGCGCGCCGGCCGTGTTGTAGCTGAGGAGGACAGAGCTGGCCTAGAATGAAGAGAGAGAGAGAGTGTGTGTGTGTGTGTGTGTGTGTTCGGATCGAAAAGGAAATGAGAGGAGAAGAGAAGAGAAAAAGGAAAGAGAAAAGAAAAGATAAGAGAGAGAAGAAGGAAGGTTTTTTATAACTTTTCAACGGCCACGATTTGTCGATCAAATCCACGGCCCAAATCAAGTCTGTAGCTCCGGAAATATTCCGGACATACTAAAGAACTCGTATTAATATAATCTACCCCATCAGAACATTAATTCTATTTTCTTCAGAATCGAGAAGGTCTTGATATTAAACTCGAATGTTAATTCGAAGAAAACTAACAACGCGATTACATCCCTCTGTAATTCGCCTGATCTTGGTAAAAAGGTTAATTTATGGGACGGGGTGTTACAAACTACCCCCTTACAAAAATTTCATCCCCGAAATTTCCACTGTGGGACATAAAACTATCCGTCATTCCCAATGACACCAAACCGTTAAAGACGATCTACATTCCAAGACTTTAGTTGTCCAGCCGTCAAGGAGTATCGTCAAGTTCCACTGAACAGAAATTCAAGCGAACAAGAGTCACAAGTTCTACGTACCAATTCCTTTAGAAAATAAAGTCTCCTCGTACTTACAATACGAGATACACAACTACACATGTTTTGATACACTTTCTGGGGCACGACACCCTCATCTCATCACTTTCGTCATATATCGACTCCACAAGGCTTGTCTCTTAACTCTTCTCGAGTTAATTCCCAAAATGGTCATTAAGACAAGCTGGTAGTTTTTCGAGACATACATGTAGACTAACTCGTAGTCCATACATATACTCCACTTTTACAACTGCCACACTTGACACTTAACGCCCATGTCTTCCTCGTGGAAGGATGGAACTGCTACAGTCCATAACCGTAAGGGAACTCATACGTCTCTCGCACCTTTTCAAGACAAAAGAGACGTGCACTTTCTACACTAGGCCTTGAGGCTATGGACGTATTAGCTACTGAGTCCTTCAATCAAAATTTCTCTTTTCTCGTTTCGTGTACCATAACTTTCGATCTGGGGGCTCGAACAAACTCGTAAACCACAAAGCGATCTCAAATCGACTCACTCGAGTTGATGAATCCGCTAAGCATCTTCGCGCCAATATGGATGTTATCTTCACATATTCAGCCATAAATGAATTTCCTTATCCTACTCCACTCTCTCGGAAAGAGTCTATAGTAGGGCATTTCATAACAATAAGAGTTAAAAAGCTCGCACACTAACTCATGTGTGCTCAAGTCCTGCCTAAAGGACAATAATTCAGCTCAAAGTCCTGCATGCATCTCATAGTGCTTCCATAAACGATTCCACACTCACAATCCAATATTGCACCATTCAGTACAACATATCTCAAGTGTCATGTCTATATATATACATATTTATTAACTGTCAACCCAAAATCTCCTTTCTCATGAGTGGATTTCCCTCTAAGAGATACCCTGATCTCCTTTACCAAAATTCAACCACCACTCATGTAACCAGACATCCACGTGACGTGTAGTCTAATGGTTCACTATATGAGACATATTCTCATTGCTCTGTGGCCCCATCTCATATGTGATCACAAGCAAACCTAGCCGTCTTCAACTATACCTCACTCCTAAATTTTATACACCATCAATATTTCGCGTGGACATGTCAGCCTCCCAGACTATGGCCGTGGTGCAGCTGAGGAGGACTCGAGCTGGTCGAGAATGAAGAGAGAGAGAGAGTGTGTGTGTGTGTTCGGATCGAAAAGGAAAGGAGAGGAGAAGAGAAAAAGGAAAGAGAAAAGATGAGATAAGGGAGAGAGAAAAAAGAAGGTTTTTTTTATAACTTTTCAACGGCCACGATTTGTCGATCAAATCCACGGCCCAAATCAATTCTGTAGCTCCGGAAATATTCCAGACATACCAAAAGACTCGATATTAAACTCGAATGTTAATTCAGGAAAAACTAACAGCGGGGTTACATCCCTTTTTAATTCGTCTGATCCCGATAAAAAGGTATATTTCTGGGACAGGGTATTACATGTGGTGGCCGGAGCTCACCGCAAAAGTCGGGTCGGTTCGGCTGGATCCGGGTAGGGTCAGTTTGAAATTACGGATAGTGAGGGGAACGCGCACGCGCGTGGAAGGGGAGAAGAAAATGTGTTATTTCCATTTTTGGCAACTCATCCCTTCTATTTATATACTTCTTAAAAATAGAAACTCAACTTCGGTTCACCATAACTTCTCCACACAGTATCTGATTCACACTGCCGCATGTCCACAGACTCGTATCGTCGAGCACTACAACTTTCGTGAAGGAAGCTTTTCGAGAAACTCGACGTAGCAAAAAGTCAACATTTGACCCTTTAAATAAGTCGTTTCCGAGCGTCCTTTGACTCCGAACACTTTGACACTCTTTAAAATTGGATGGATGTTTTGGATTTGAGTTTGTGAATTCTTTTTGTCTTTTTGAGATCGCATATTGATTTTAGTCAGGAATGCTTTTCTATTGGACTTTCATTCCTATCACTTAATCTTTTTTTCATATGCTTCTGAAGAGCCTATTAATTCTGTCACCGAAAGTCTTGTTATGTCTATTGAGTTTTTGATGGCAGTCACTTTTGGATCTTATTTTTCAGTGAGGCATATGAGTATTTTTTTCTACTACTCTAGTCTCACTTATATTTTCTCCATAGGCTCTTAATTGATTTACTATTTCCTTGAGTCGAGAATAGTAATCTTTAACGATCATAGATTCCTTCATTTTTAAATTTTCTAGATCTCTTCTCATTGTTTGTAGTTTTACGGAACGTACCTTGGCTGTTCCTTGAAACTCCTCATTTAGCAGATCCCAAGCTTCATTTGATGTTGCAGCTACCATGATCCTTGAAAAATTTGTGTCGTCCACAGCTTGTTGGATCGCGAACAATGTCATCACGTCTCCTTGACTTTCTTTCTTCTCTTGTCGAAGTTTCTCCACCATTGGATTTTCTGTAGTCGAGAACCATTTGTCTACTATGTTTAATAGATCTTGAGACATGAAGAAAGTCCTCATTTTGATACTCTAAAAATCATAGTTTTCTTCCTTGAAGATGGGAAGAGGAATGGTTGATTGGTTGGAGGTGGAGGTAGGCATAGTGGACAATTTTCAATAGCCTAAACTTGACCAAAGCAAGTTTTGACAAACGCGACAAACGTCTAAGTTCTTTATCAAACTAGGCTCTGATACCATTGTTAGAAATTGTCTAGTGTGGAAGCTGTTAGAGATGATGAGTTAGGACAAGTTAAGAACTAGAAGTTGCGAGGAATAAACTTATTAGGACAAAGATGTTTAATGAGGAGGTTATGAGGAAATGTGTGAACCGAGGAGGAATGACTAGCTTGCTTCTTAATATCTTTCATTCACTTCTTACAATTACAAAAGACCTTACATATTTATGGGCTTTCTATGCCGACCTTGTAGAAGAGCCGCCGACCTCATGGTCTTCTCTAGACCATTCTACACCTTAATTACATGATTAGTTTAGAGTTTTCTAACTAGGTAGATAACATGATTGTTCTAGACCACTAGACAATTACATGATCTTACACATATTCTCGACTTATCTAGACAACTTAATTATGATCCAGATTTCAATGTGCATTATGTTCTAACATTGCTAGGGTGTGCTGGTGGTAGATGTATCGCGTTCATGATGGTGTACCGGTGTTGGTGCAGCGGTAGCGGCAATGGCAGTGGTGACGTTGCAGGGTAGGAAGCAGTGATGCTGGTGTCATGTTAGGGTCAGGTGTTGGGCTCTCTCACTCTAATCTGGGCTAGACGCTTAGCTGCCCAATTCATTGGTAATAATTGGATCTTGGTTGAGGCCTTTTCTATTGCATTTAATTTGTTTTATTTTTTTACTATTTGTAGGTTACAAATATGTGCCGATAATAAGATCCTATCGAGTTGTAGGGCGACGTGGGCTCTATCCTGAACTGCACCTTTTGTGCTTGGTTGTCCTGAGTAGGTGGCGAGTTCTTTGCTTCGTTAAATTGTCGCAATCTTCTAGTGATAGGATGAAACTAAGGGCTACCAGATATGTTATTTGGTGGCAACATAGTAAAAAGCTGTAAAACATAGCAACTTATGGCTCTGAGTGAGCATTATCTTTCTAGTATGTCGTAAAAATTGTAATGCAAATGGAGTAATCAATGATAGATTCCTTGTTAAATGATGTTTGTTAGAATACAAATGTTTAGTTGAGAGCCTTGTTATTGTCCAAGGTTTTTCTTTTTATACTTATAGCACTAAAGGGTTTAAGCTATATTATGAAGTTTCAGTAATGATCAAGACTTAAAGGCGGTCATAATAGACCAACTTCAAAAAAATAAAAATAAAAAAAATAAAAGGGATTTCTGCTTTCATAGGATTCTTCTACATTTCTGAGAGGGATCCGATTTCTCTACTTGAATTTTTCTTACTTGGATTTACTTGGATGATTTAAAATCATTAGACTGAAAAAAGATGACATGAGGATTACATCACGAGACCACATTGTACTTAATCCAATGATTTTAAATTATCCAAACAAATTCAAGCAACAAAAATCTAAATTGAGAAATCAAACTCTAGATATCCTCCATCTCAGCGTCGTAATTTAATACACAAAAGTGGTAGAGAAAAACTAATGAATTTAATGAAATTTCCCAAAATAACATTTTGTTTTGTAAGTGGGTCGGGTCATGGATTCCATCAAAATCCCCAATTTGGGGATTTATCCGGGTTTCCATTTCTATCGCTTTCCCAAAACTTCATCTCTTCTGTCTCACTCACTTCGCTTTCTTCTTCTATCATGCACACCACCACCGCCCTATAACCACCAACCAACAGCCATGACCCAACACCGGCAAACCCAACCCCACCGCCGCTCCACCTGTCACCGCCACCCCTACACACCCGTCACCGGATTCTGCGCCCCTTGCCTCAGCGAACGCCTCGCCGGCCTCGACTCCGCCGCTAGTCCTGCGACCTCCCAGACCGCTAATTCAGGGCCTTCGGAGCTCCGCCGCAGCAAATCGTGCTGCGGGAACCGACCCGACTACCCGCCGGAGCCTCCGCGGCGGAAGTCGTGCGACGTCAGGAACCGGAACACTCTCTCAGAGCTTTTCAACATCGACGACGACCGCAAGGGCGTTCCCAGAAACTTCGAGATCGAGTCGAGCGGCCGTTGCTTCGAATTGAAAGAAGCGCCGGCGGCGGAGGAGGAGAATGAGGATGAATTTAGGGTTTCGGACGCGGAGTTCATGACGATGAAGGAGCTGATAGATCTCGAGCTGCAGAGTAAGGGTAACGGCCGAGATTTGAGAGAAATCGCAGGGACATTTTGGGAAACTGCCTCGAACAAAGTGAGGCAATGGCGCCGGAAGCTGAAGGCCAAGAAGCTCGGAAGCGAGGGTTTCGGGTCAGAGAAGAGGAGTACACGGCGGGGGATGAGGGAGACTCAATCGGAGGTGGGAGAGTACGCATTGGGCCGCATATCCTGCGATACGGATCTGGATCCGGGTCGGATGTCGCTGGATGAGCCTCGGGCTTCGTGGGACGGGTACTTGAGCACCAGAGCTTACCCGAGGATGACTCCGATGGTTGCGGTGGTGGAGGATGTGAAGATGAGTGAGGAGGGTTTGGAGAGGAGTCCAGGAGGCTCGGCGCAGACTAAGGACTACTACTTTTCGCAGACGAGGCGGCGGCGGAGCTTTGAGAGGTCGAGTAGCTGTGCTCATAGCAAAGGGGTGATGGCGGCGGAGGTGGATGAGTTGAAGCTGGTTAACAATGTCGCTGCTACGGAGTTGTTCTATGGGGCGAAAGTGCTGATTACGGAGAAGGAATTGATGGAAACGAGTTCTTCGAATTCAAAGTCTGTGGAGGAGGATGGTGTGGCGGGCGGTTGTGGTATTGGGATTGAAGGTGTTTGCGGAAATGCAGGTGCTGTTTCATCGAATGGAGTTGATCAGAAGCCACATAAATGGCACAACAGATGGAAGTTCTGGGGGCAGAGGAAAAGCCAGCCGAAACATGGTGTTAATGATGAGTCTTGGAAGAATCTGAGGAGGGTTTCTGACGGAGAAGCCAATGCCACTGTTAGCCAGAAGCTGATTCGAAGCTACAGTGTGAGCTGCAGAAACTCCTGCAAAATGGTGGGTTTGTTTAGTAATGTGAGCACTGTGGAGAGCAAAGGGAATGGCTTGAAGACTCTGCCGAGGAACCGGAGTGCGCAATACTCACCGAGCAATCTTGATCACGGCCTCTTGAGGTTTTACTTGACGCCATTGAGGAGCTATAGGAAGAGTGAATGTGGGAAGAGTAGGCTGCCAAACAACCACTCCTTGCAGTCTTTGGCCAAGAGTATGTTGTAGTAAAGGACTAAAGGTGCACCACCATGTCTGTGGATGTCATGATGATCAGGTCATGTTGTAAAGCCTTATACAGTTGTGTTTCTTGTTCTTTTGAGAGCAATTCTCTCCCTACCGTGTCTTTCCTAAGACCTAACATTGCCAATAATCAGAAACCGCTACGGCCTTTCTTATTTGATGTCTAATCTGTCTGTAATCGAGATCTCAGGAGTTAATTGTTATTTCTATGTAAATTATTCTATATTTCTCAGAAATATGTTTTGGTAGTTTCCTTTCACAATCTAGTTTATGTGTAGCTGCATATGATGTTTAAAGAGTCCGTAATACGTTGCAGATACTGATATCTGAATCCTGGGTTAGTCCATGTTTTGTTATGTGAATGCAATTTAGGATTCTTCATTTTGAGTTTCTTGAGATGAAGAGTTCATGTGATTATTCCCCAAAGGACAAAGAAGTTCCAAGAACAAGAAAGCTTGTATATAAGGCTTTCCTAAAAGCCCCAAACAAGACAAGTTTCAGAAGGGAGAGGAAAAGCTTGTATGGAATGCTTTTCTATAAAGTGCTTTTATTTTGTAGCAGTTTTATGCAGCTTGTTTGTTTAAAAGCCATGCGCTTCTTTCTTGCACAATGTCCTCAGAAGGGACCTAATTATTGCCTCTTTAAGCAAGGAGACAGCTCTGTCTGGTTCAACCCAAAGCTGTGAAGAACCAACATAGTGGGGAAGCAAACCAACTTTACACACGACCCAAGTAGATTGTCGCAACTTTTACTACATTTTTTTTGTATCAGAAACATTACAAGGCGAGCTTTCCCGAGTTCTTAACCCCTTTTAACCTTGAACGCCAGGTTTTGGGTGCTGAACATCTCATTTCATGGAATCAAAAATTTCAAAAAAAAAACATGATGAAATCGCATGGTACCTTGTTACACAAACCCACAATTTCGATCATTATTATCAACAAGCCAGAGTACTAAAACATCATAGCCCTTCTCTTGAAGGTCACCTCATTCCTCATCCTGATCCACAGCACATCTGTATCCGTCTCAATGAACCCTTTGCCACAAACTCCTCCATTGCTTCTTCGTCTCTCTCCTCTCATACAAGTGAGCCAGCTCTCTTTCTTCCTTGGGACGAGGCTTTAGCGTCCACCATCCGAGTGGCGATTTCTCAAGCTGCTCCGCGTAGGTGCATAGTACAGAAGTGGTAGTCCTCTTTCCCGCATCCTATTTTCTTCAACAATGTTGAGAACAGCTTCCTTGAAGCTGCACCAAGTTCAAGATCAACAAGCTTCATGTGCTGCTGCAACAAGATCGATCTGCTTCAAATTAAGTTTAGCTGCTGCTGCACACACAGTTAACTTGTGCAGCAAGCTTTCTTTGTGTTTAGTCTTTTCAACATTTGTAATTGTGTAGATCAACATCTGTAATTGTGTAGATCTGGAAATTAGGGTGTTGTTTAGTTAGTAGATAGCTTGCTTCGGTTAATACTGTTGTCCATCATCTCCTATTTGAGAGATGAATTCTGTAGTTGGAACATATATACAAAAACACATTTGCTTGTTCTTCATCTTCCTGCAAATGTTCTTGTTCTTCATTTAATTTTCATAGATCATATTTCATTATGGTATCAGAGCAGTGATCCTCATAGGACCTGCTATTGCTCACTCCTCCTTACCTTATTATTCATCTATTCATCATGACATCAACTACTACCAATTCAGCAACCTCTAAGCCTGAATCCATAGAGGCAAATCCAAATCAAAGTCTTACTTCGGCTCTTCTAAATGATTTCAACTATCTACCATGGTCTAGAGCTATTACATTAGCTCTAAGATGCAAATCAAAATTAAGTTTCATCCGAGACAAGAAAATTCCAGATGTTGAAGATCCAGAGTTTGAGAGTTGGTTGTGTAAAGACCAACTTGTCATGTCATGGCTTCTCAACTCTATGGAGCCAAAACTGAAGGAGATCTTCAGCTACTCAGAGTCATCATTTCATCTTTGGGAAGCTGTCAAGGATATGTATGGAAACTTAAACAATGCAGCAAGGGTGTTCCAACTCAAGAAGGATATTGCAGCCATTCAACAAGGTAATCTCTCCTTTGTTCAACATCTTGGAAATTTAAAATCAAAGTGGAATGAACTCGAGATGTACAGACCACACACTGTTGATCCAGCCATCTTGCTAAAAAGGGCAGATGAGGATAAAGTTTTTCAACTCCTTGTAAGTCTAGGATCAGAGTATGAGGATCTCAGAAGCCACATGTTGATGAGTCCACAATTGCCCTCATTTACAACTGTGTGTAATACTGTGCAAAGAGAAGAAGTGAGAAAAAGGGTAATGAATGTAGAAGTTAGAAATGGAGGAACAGATGCAAGAGCCTTTGTTATACACAAAGAGGCAACAAGCAATCAAGTGTACAGAGGAAAAAGACCAGAACTAAAGTGCACACATTGTAAGAGCATTGGAAGAAATGGTGTAGGCCACTTGAGAGAGACATGTTGGATTCTGTTTCCAGAATTAAAGCAGAAACACAATGAAAATCAGAGAGCTCAACGAAACAGTGCACAAAGAAGCTTTGGCTCATACAATCCGAAGGCAAATCTGAGCAGTAACTTATCTGAAGAGGTTGGAAATTTTACCTCTAATCCTATCACTCTTATTAATGAATTTGCAAACTTTCTTCAAAGCAAGCAGGAAAAGGTTGACAGCAGGGACAATGAAAATACAACTGCACTGCTTGGGAAGTTTGCAGGTTTTTTAAAGGAATCAGGCAGTACCTCATCAAGTAATATTCCAGGTATTATATGTGCTCTATCCACTGCTCTAGAAGTTAGTAGGCATAGTGATGTTTGGATTGTGGATTCAGGAGCCTCAGAACACATAACAAATGATATGTCTGAACTTTCTCATTTTGAAAAACTCAAAACCTTGTCTCATGTCTCTACAGCCAATGGCAACAATGTTCCTGTGCTTGGAAAAGGGAAAATAAACCTTTTTTCAAACTGTATAGATTCAGTGGCCTTGTTTGTTCCTTCATTTCCTTTCAAACTCCTGTCTGTTGGAAATGTGACTCGATTACTAAAGTGTCTAGCTATTTTCTCTCCTCACAATATCATTTTTCAGGACCAAGTGACTCAGAAGAAGATTGGTGAGGGATTCTATCTAAATGGTCTGTACTACATCTCAATATCCCCACATCATTCAAAAGGTCTCCTAGTCAGCTCCAATCCCACAGTTCAACAACAATTGTGGCATAAACGCCTTGCTCATCCTTTATTTCCAGTTCTGTCCAAGTTATTCCCAAACTTCTGTAATGCTACACATGAATGTGAAATCTGTCATATGTCTAAACAGACTAGATTTTCTTTCCCTCTTTCATGTTCAAGAACAGTCAAACCATTTGAGCTTGTTCATTCTGATGTATGGGGCCCTGCCTCTATTGAATCCTTTGATGGTTATCGTTTTTATGTCACTTTCATTGATAATTTCACCAGATCTACCTTTGCCTATCTGTTAAAATCCAAAAGTGAGGTCTTTCAGTGTTTCCAAGACTTTCATAATCTGGTAATGAATCATTTTTCTGCAAAAATCTGTACCTTAAGAACAGATAATGGCACTGAATACACATCCAACATCATGTCTAAATACCTGAGTGAACATGGTATAATTCACCAGACCAGTTGTGTGGGAACTCCACAACAAAATGGCATTGCAGAGTGCAAAAATAGAGATCTGTTGGAAAAAACTAGAGCTTTGATGCTTCAAGCTAATGTTCCAAAACGTTTTTGGTCCCAAGGGATTCAAACTGCTGCTTATTTAATCAACAGGTTACCTAACAGTGTGTTAAAATTTAAATCTCCACTTGAGGTACTCAAAGGAAGAAAGATAGATCTCTCTCACCTTCGCATTTTTGGATGTGCCTGCTTTGTACATGTTCAAGCCTCACATAGAGACAAGTTTGATCCAAGAGCAGTAAAGTGTATGTTCATAGGATATTCATCAACACAGAAGGGCTATAAGTGTTATAGTCCAGCAACAGGAAGAATAGTGATTTCAAGGGATGTTCCCATGAAAATGAGCTGTTTTATCCATCCTCAGAAAGTAAACTTCAGGGGGAGACATGGACTGATTTATTTCCATCACCTCTCCTCACTGAAAATGATTTACTCATACATTCACAGCCAACTGACATGGAAAGGGAACATGAAGAAAATGATGAACATAGAGACAACAGTGAACCTGAAGAGCATAATGTTCATGAAGAAGGGGCTGACCAACATGAAGAAAATGACACTCTTGAAGAAGAAGAGGTTATCCACCAGTCTCCTCCTCCTAGGAGAAATCCTCCAAGACTTCGAAAACCTCCATTAAGACTTCAAGAGTATGTGACCTATTCCACTCTATATCCATTAAAGCTCGAATTTGGTGATGTTCAGCCTGCACACAGTGTCTTTCTAAGTAAGCTCCTTATACAACATGAACCAAGAAGTTTTGCAGAAGCAAATAAATCCCCACAGTGGCAGAAAGCAATGCAAGATGAGTTAAGGGCCCTTGATGAAAATCATACATGGAGCATTGTTCCTCTTCCCAAAGGACAGAAACTTGTTGGAGCTCGTTGGATCTACAAGCTAAAGTATCATGCTGATGGCACTCTGGAACGACATAAGGCAAGGTTAGTGGCTCGTGGCTTTACACAAACGTTTGGTGTTGACTACAAGGAAACCTTTGCTCCAGTAGCTAAGATGAATACAGTGAGAGTCCTGTTATCAGTTGCCATAAACTGTGACTGGACACTCTACCAAATGGATGTAAAAAATGCATTTCTGCATGGTGATTTAGAGGAAGATGTCTACATGAAGCTACCACCAGGACATCCTAGAGAGAATGAGGCTGGAATGGTGTGTAAGCTTCACAAGGCTTTGTATGGATTGAAGCAATCACCTCGTGCATGGTATTCCAAGTTAAGTTCAGTGCTCATCACCTCAGGTTTTAAAAGAAGTCATTCAGACTTCTCACTGTTTGTTCGAACCAGTAAAATGGGAAAATTGGTTGTGCTGGTTTATGTAGATGATCTCATCATCACAGGAGATAATCTACATGAAATCCAAGCTTTGAAGGATGCTCTCCACAAATCCTTTGCCATAAAAGATTTAGGTCCATTAAAATATTTTTTGGGAATAGAGATTGAGATAGCTGCAGGCAGTTTGTTTCTCAACCAGCGCAAGTATGTTGTCGATCTCCTAGATGAAGCAGGAATGACAGATTGCAAGCCTGCTCAGACACCATTGCACAGCAAACTCAAGCTAGATACTCAAGATGCCACCCTGACAGACATTAGTGAGTATCAGCATCTTGTTGGAAAGCTCATTTATCTCACCATCACAAGGCTAGATATCACATATGCAGTAAGCATAGTGAGTCAGTTCATGCATTCTCCTACCACCTATCACCTAAGTATTGTCAAACGCATCCTGCGCTACATTAAAGGTACAATTTGTCGAGGCATTGTCATGCATAAGCATGATCACTTCAAATTGGAAGGCTATTCAGACTCAGATTGGGCAGGAAACACATTGGACAGAAAGTCCACTACAGGTTATTGCACTTTTGTTGGAGGCAATCTAGTTTCTTGGAAAAGCAAGAAACAATCAGTAGTGGCTCGAAGCAGTGCTGAGGCTGAGTATAGAGCCATGACATCTATTGCTTGTGAACTCATATGGTTAAAAGCATTGCTCAATGACTTAGGGATTGATCACTCCAGTCCTATCCTTCTTCACTGTGATAACCAGGCTGCAATGCATATCGCAGCCAACCCTGTATTTCATGAGCGCACAAAACACATTGAAGTTGACTGCCATTTCATTCGCAACCAGGTTCAATCACAGGTTATCAAAACTGTGTATACAAGATCCTGCAATCAACTTGCAGATGTGTTCACCAAAGTTCTAGCTTCCGCACAGTTTGAGGAGTTGCTTTTCAAGCTTGGATCACGAAACTCCCTTGATCCAGCTTGAGGGGGAGTGTTGAGAACAGCTTCCTTGAAGCTGCACCAAGTTCAAGATCATCAAGCTACATGTGCTGCTGCAACAAGATCGATCTGCTTCAAATTAAGTTTAGCTGCTGCTGCACACACAGTTAACTTGTGCATCAAGCTTTCTTTGTGTTTAGTCTTTTCAACATTTGTAATTGTGTAGATCAACATCTGTAATTGTGTAGATCTGGAAATTAGGGTGTTGTTTAGTTGGTAGATAGCTTGCTTCGGTTAATACTGTTGTCCATCATCTCCTATTTGAGAGATGAATTCTGTAGTTGGAACATATATACAAAAACACATTTGCTTGTTCTTCATCTTCCTGCAAATGTTCTTGTTCTTCATTTAATTTTCATAGATCATATTTCATTAAACAACCTCGTAGCCTGAAATGTCAAAATTTAGAAGAAGAAAAAAGCATGAGATTTTCAGTCAATCATTTTAGTGTGCATGACTTCAAAAAATTGAACCGAAAAAACCACCCATAAAATAGAGAGCTTGGATTTGACATTCGATTGCTTGCTGGGAATAATTAGATATTACCTCTTCCAAGTCATTTGCGATCAGAGGGTTTTAGCCTAGTCTGATCTTTGGAAGCTGATTTATGGGCACACTTTGATTTATGGAAACTGATTGGTATGGAATGTTAGTTTGGTTTTGTCATGACTCTTGTGACATCGGTCTTACTATTGACTGGGTGACCTTGCTACCTCACTTCCATTTTTTAAAATAAAATAAAAACTACTAAACTTTGAGACACGAAAATTTCAAATGTTAGAGATGGTGGGATTCCTTTAGGACAAGACTACCCTAAGTCAAAGTTTCCTATTGTCCACAGGTTCATTTCTAGTCAAAATTAAGCAATGCTTTTGGCAAGTTCATGAACTCTGATGCTTGAGAGTGGTAGATGTGTTGGAAGGTAGCAAAGACAAAGATCTACCTGATCAAATAAACTTGTGTCTCACTTCTTTCCTAACATTCGGGCTTAATTTTAACAACACCATAGGAGTAATTTTTACCACTGCTGTCTTAAAGCATTGCATACACCAGCTAAAATGCCTCCTTACAGACTGTACAAGTGTTCAATCTTCAAACCGGCAAGTAAAGGGCTAAAGGCTATAAGCCAGTAAGGAGCAGTGTCATTTTCTTAGCCATCAACTGATAGATCCCACCGTCTTTTTATACGTGTACCACTTGGATATCAAGAGATAGGTCCCAAGATTTAGAACACTCAGCACTGCCAACATCCAGAAGAAATAATCGAGGTGACCATGGTTCAGATTGTCTGGTATCCACCCTGGCTTGTTGTTCTTTGTAGTCACATTGGTAACAATAGTCACGAGCAGAGAGTTGAAGTAGTTTCCAAGTGCAACAGTGGAGAGTGAGAGAGCAGAACACAAGCTTCTCATTGCATCTGGTGCTTGATCATAGAAGAAATCCAACTGTCCAATGAAAGTGAACACTTCTGCAGCACCTATGAGGAAATACTGAGGTGATTGCCAGAAAACTGACATGGGCATGTGTTCAAGATTATAGTAGTTGTTCTCTTTAACTTTTCTGAGTCTGATGAGTTCCAAAATCGCAGCACATACCATGGAGAAGATGGAAATGAAAAGTCCAATTCCCATTCGCTGCAATGTAGTTAGGCCATTCCTGTGACCAGTGAATTTCCTTGCAAATGGGACAATGAGTTGGTCATATATTGGGACCCAAATAATGACACTAAGGGTGTCAAAAACTGAGAGGGAGGCTGCCGGAATTTCGAAGGAGGACTTGCCAACATGAAGATCCATAAGGGTGCCTTGCAACACAAAGAAGTTGCTCATCTGACTATAGACTGCAGCAAAGATAATACCAGTGGCCCAAATGGGAAGTAACCTTATGATTGACTTTAGCTCCTCAATTTGGGTAACTGTAGCAAGTCTCCATGGGTCTTTTGAGTCCTCTATATGGCCTGTTGGATCCTCAACAGCCGCTTTGTCAAAGAAGCTGAACAAAAAAAATTACAGCTCATTACACAACCAGCAATAATGAGAGTAAAACTACAATCCTATCATGTAACTCAAGTAAAATATCTGAAGCTTTTTCTGTTTAGAAGCAAACCTGAATTCATTTGTGTGATCAAGCTTGCGGCTTCCTTTGATGGCAGACTCTGCATCAGCGGTCTCATACAAAAGAGACTTGTCTTCAGGTACTTTGACTTTGTATTTTCTCACAGATGCCACCAGCACTTGAATTATTCGGGTCAGCGGGCTACCTCCTGGCTTCTGATTCCTATATAACCGAGTACCTGAAAAGAAACTTACTACAGCAATTGCCATGGCAACTGCTGGTATGCCAAAACCCCATGACCAACCTTCATTCATTTGAATCCACACTAGCACAGAACTCGCAATCAAAGCACCAACATTGATGGAAAAATAGAACCAGTTGAAGAAAGAACCCTTATGCTTCTTCTCAACCTCATCATTGTCATCAAATTGA
The DNA here is from genome assembly GCA_951800085.1 of Comarum palustre. Lineage (NCBI taxonomy): Eukaryota > Viridiplantae > Streptophyta > Magnoliopsida > Rosales > Rosaceae > Comarum > Comarum palustre. The sequence goes on along the minus strand of OX637582.1, from coordinate 4,316,566 downwards.
TCTGCTCCATAGGATGAGACACAAGGCTTAATTCCACCAGTCCCCAAAGCTATAAGGTAAAGCGCTATGAAGCATGCTGCAGTCTGTCCTGTGTTTGCATAGCAATCATCTTTCGAAACACAGGTTGGCTTCATGCCTGGGACTGATGCTGACAATGTCAAAAGGGTCATCCCCTATTCACACAAACACAGAATCAATAAGCACCTATTTGAGGGAGAAAAACAATTCCAACAAAAACACTCTCAAATGACCAGGGGAAAGTGTTTGACTTAGCCATTGTTTGTACCTCTAAAGGTTACACTTTATTAGTCCTAAGAATATAATCACCATTTAGTTCAGGACTAAAAAACTGTGCAACATTTGGATTGTTTTACTCATATCCATTATATATAAGGGCCAAAATTTGGAAACATTAAGGCCATGTCTATGATTTTAAACCTGAATCCATTTCTAATGCTAAAGGGGCAAACTAGAAGACTCCCACAATGGAAATGCCCTCGATGGGGTATTCAAGCAATCAAATTACTCAATCAAGTTAATGTGAGATTCATAGCAAACAAGTTAAGATGGAACTGAAGGCAGAGGAAACTTACAATGACATAGATGATTGAGAAAGAGGCAATAGTCTTATATCTTCCCAAATAGGCATCAGCCAAAAATGCTCCAAGCAAGGGAGTGAGGTAACATGTTCCACTCCAATTTGAGTTGCTTTTAGCTGCTCTAGCACTGCTCTGGTGCAGATGTGTCTTGAAATAAATGACCAGATTTGAGCTCATCCCATAGTATGCCAATCTTTCACAACATTCATTCCCTATAAAAAAATCAAACCAAAAATCAAACATCCACATGTTTATATCCACTAATTCCATTTTAGAAACCTTAATGAACCAGTACCTAAGATAAAAGGGCAGGCTTTCCAGGTTCCTGTGCGCTTTTTGTTAGCTGGGTCTCCTTTGTAATCTACTGTCCCATCTTTGGTGCATATATCATCATCTTCTGCAATGGGTTCAACCCTACCATCTTTTGCATACACATCATCTTCTCCCATTGTTTTTAGACTCTGTCAAAACCCTTCTGGCTCCTGGGATTATAAAGCTACAACCTTGAAAATCAGCTACAACCCTGAACCTGAATCAAACAGAGAAATCTTTCATCACCAACTTTGACACATTGTAGTTTCTACAATATCAAATTTGCAATAAGCAAAGCAAAACAAAACAAAACAAAACAAAAAATGTTCTTTACCAACTAAAAAACACATACCACAAATCAAAAACATGAATCCCGAAAGTTAAGAGGAGATAAGAAAGTTTCAAGCTTTGGAGAAAAGTAAAAGCAAGAAGGCTTGGGTGGGTTGGTCCAAAGCTGCTTCCATGGAGAAAAATAAGCAGCGTGTGACTGTGGGGCAAATCATTGACTTGAAATACAAGAGAGTGATGATGATCAAAGCGGCTTCCTTTGATGACAGATTCTGATTCAACGATGCGTTGTCACCACTAAATTGACGGTGGAGATTCCAAGTTTTCTACCGCCTTTGAAGAAGAGGGTGAATCTGATGGCATGCATGAATAATTTACCAAGGGGAGGAGAGACTACTTTTTTACCACTTAACTTAAACTGGTATGGTTTTTTCTGTTTTTTTTACCATAACTTTTTTTTGGTGTTTCACAAAGATAGTTCATGATTATGTAACAAAAATTAAAGAAGAAGATAGTTCATGGTTTAGAAAATACACGCTTGTGTTTGGGGGAGTTGAGCACATAGAGATCACTCTCAATACAATTTTTTTCATGAACAAGTGTTGAGTGGTCGAACTTGCTATATACAGGGTGACTGATTTAGTATGAAGAGTAATTAACTTACCAAGGGCATAGAAGAAGCGGTTCTTCTCTAAACCTGCAGGCGCCGGCTAGCAATAAAATTCTTATTGTTGCTTTGGTTGGTACCAAATTCTTTAGGCAAAACATGCCTTTTAAGGTCAGCTGCCTTCGGATGAAGCTAGGTCATCGTTGGCTTGTCCTTTGTTGGAGCTTCGTTGAAGTCAATGTGAACCGTTTATAGCCTTCTTCCTAATCTTCTGCTAGCTGTATTGAATTGTTTAAACAAACTTATTGCTCTCATGCTTCTGTAGAGGTGCGTGTAAAACTATGCCATCAAACCTATCACTCTCAGATGTTTTGCTATTGCTATTGGCTTCACAAATTTAGTACTCAGAAACGGCCATCACAGATTATCACTAGAATAAAAGATGCAGATTATTTTAAGCTTTGGTTCATCTTCAAGTAGGGTTTATAATGTTATGCAAAAAGCACGTACGTAATCTTTCATGTAAAAAGATTGTGTTTGAGCAAAGGAAAAACAACAAACTAGTCAAAATAGCTACAAAATCAGACTTCTATATTAGAGTGAAGTGTGAACAAAAGAATAGCCAGCACTTGTGTGTGGAGATGTAGACCAGAATGATAAGGCTAATAGGTCAAATTAAGAAGAGTTTGGAGAAAATTGGTTATCCAGCTCGATCAGGTTGCTGTAGCATATAGCAACTTAACAGATATTTCTCTTGAAAGGAAGGCTGCAGCTTGCTAGTCTTTACCAGCCATCTCTATCGACACAACTTGCAAATTCCAACTTATAGCCTAATACAAAACCAACCAGTTCATACGCACCCATCATTTTCTTATATGATAAGGTTCGATACACTGATGACCCTATTCAAAATAACGAAATTTGATATTGGCTTGAAGCTTCTTATTTTGGTGGTCCTCGTTTTGTACAAGCTGTGATTGCAGCTGAGTTATGTACTTCTTGATTTCTGATTTTGTTCAATAAAGAGTTGTCTTTCATATTCAAAATGAAGGATGATAACAATATGTGATCGAAGAGCTCGATAGAATTTGTATATATATGGAGCAAAATATGTTTCAACCCCATCAGTGCCCCCGTCATCTCCACCCAACACTGCGAGGGGATGTCTACTCTCGATCAATGGTCGCAAGCTTGATTCAAGAGCTTTATCGATCTAAAACCCTGGCTCTGGTGTTGTAAGACGCAATGCAACTGATCCAGGACATTTAGGTTTGGGTTGAATGCTTTAGTCTCCCACCTTGTCTACACCCACTAAGGAGGTTGTGGTGAAGCTTAAAGAGACTTGGGCACGGTGGATCATGTACAAAAGCCTGAACAAAGAAAGAGCTTTGATTAGGGTTTATCACCCAATCTCAGATAGGGTGAATGAGGTTTTTCCTCCTTAGGTTTTTGAATTTGCTGGTATTGAAGCGTCAATCTGTTTCAAATGTATGAAAGATGTTCGGCGTGAAAATGTATTTTCTTCGAACAACCAAGCTTGAAGGCGTGCCAGTACCTATGGGTCAGGTAAAACCTTTGTCTTGATACGCGTTCGCCTTATGTCTTCTTCTCAAACGATTGTCGTACAGGCGTTGGTCAGACCGGCACTTAGGTTTTTCATAGACCTAGCTGAAGAGCAACTAGGATTTTTCCCCTCCTCTTTTGAAGTGGACGTTCCTACTCAGACCGATATGGTTGAGCAGAGCTAAAAATCAAGGATGTGGTGCGTTTGTCAAAGGATCTCTAACAAACTGTGGATATTTGCTAGATTCTCACTCCAACAATGGTTTTTGCTGGTATTCGCCTACGGATAGGACTTTATGAAGCGGTGATGGACTGTTTGCTCACGGATGAGGCTTGGTGAGTAGAAGCGAGTAGTGCTCACGGATGAGGCTTTGGTGAGGTAGCAGCGGATAATATCGACGGGTCGGGCTTTAATGAGTAGCAGCGGGGAATGCCTACGGATAGGGCTTTGGTGGACAAAAAGACTCAAGAAATATTTTTGATAGAAATGCTTTAGAGAGGCTTGTTTTGCAGTGTGCAAAAGTTGTATTGAATCGTTGAGATGTGTTCTGTCTCTGTATCTTGATCCCTTTATAAAATGAACACTAGGGTTTGTCCCTTCTTACGGATCAAGACATATCAAATCTCCTTGGATTCTCAGAAGAATCCTTAAGCAACCGCAAATCCTTGTCAATCATGACTTCTAATCTAAAAGGAAACACATTAATAATAACGTAGACCGCAAGAATCGGTCCACTAGGCTCTCTCCTTAAGCATTCGCTGAAAAATAATATTTTGGCCCAAACATTGCCCCCTCAGGCCTTGAGATTGAACATCAAGCCCACTTGTGAAATCGATAAGGGCTAGAAACCCGGCCCAGTTTCTTTAAAATAATAGAAAACGCTGTATCGTTTCCCTTCACTGTCGTCCACGTTCAGCAAACAACACATAGTTTCAGAGGCACCTATTCGACTCCTCTAAATAACCCAACGCCAGATATCATTCTCATCCTTTCTTCTGCATCATGGCTGACATTCCTAACCTAGAAACTGCTATTGATGGCAAGAGAATCTCTGAAAACCTCAGGGCCATTGCCCACTCAACCCATTCTCACCTGGAATTGACCACCAGAGCCACTGCAGGACTTGGGTCATTCATGAAAAAGTTCCTAGAAGTTCAGTACTATTACCATGAATCCAGGATCTCCATATTCCTCTTCCAAAACGTTTCTGCAGATGTTACCTCCTGGCAGAAGCAAAATGAATGTCCAGCCAGAATTGGAGCCTAGCCATTTCCAAGTGATCAAATGATGCAGTGGTATCAGAATCGCCGAGCTCTGGATCTGGATCGATGGAGACTGGCAGGAATCGCGGATGCTATTGACCTAAGTTTTAATCTGAACAGTCGTGAAGCGAATCGACCCCTAATGATGGCTGCTACCTGTTTTTGGAATTCCTACAGTAACACCTTTGATTTCAGGTTTGGTCAAATGGGCATCACTCTTCTGGATATTTATGCAATCACTGGCTTCCCGGTTACTGAGGAAGCATACCAGGAACACCTATTTGAAGATGCAGATGTCTGCCATACCACCAACCCAGCAGACTACCCCACACACCTGTCATATAAAGGATAGGTTGGACATTTCTATGCTCGCGTAGATGAACAGAGTGGAATCGCCTTCCTTGACTTTTGGCTTCATAAGTTCGTGACCTGCACAACAACTCAGAAATTGACTAAGATTTGGGCACGCACTGCACCTCTTCTCTTCAATGGGCATCGCCTTGGCCTGGCTCAACTGGTATTGGGATTCCTTTATAGAGCACTGCACAAATTGTCCCTCCATCAGTTGAATTATAGTGATGTATCTGGTCCCCTTTGGATACTAGACCTCTGGTTGCAGATTTACTTTGTCCAATTCAGAGATGAGCATGTCACAGACTTCCTAGCGAATCAAGTACTAGGGAGAGCGTTCGCCAATGCTTCTTCACCTTCATCTATTAGATATGTCAGGTCTTTGGAGTACCTGTTCAACTTGGATGCCACCACACTAGACTCAGGTCTTCTAGTCCTCAATCATAAGTACCTTGAGGCTCTGACGAATGGGTTCATGTGGTCCACAACACAATCTCCTGAAGGGCGAACACTGTTCAATCAGTCTATCTCTCTAATGGATATTCCTCTACCCAAGCTAGCTGGCTTTGAGCTATATGTACCCAACCACTTCTGTCGCCAGCATGGCCTTCACCAACACGTGCCTTACCCTCTCACTGATAGCATCAACTGTTATAGTTCCTGACGAATAGAGAAAGTACCAAGACAGAGTTCGGGGATCCTCGTTTCAAGTCCAGATTAATCCCAACCACAGTCAAGATTCACAGCTTTGACCTGTTATTCTTTACTAATAGCGTTTCGCAAGAATATACTCAGTGGTGAGACTCTCTTCATGATCATCATTGGCCTGCAGACATCAGTACTTTCTTCAGAATGACTTTCAGATATGCCAGATCCTTCCTCTCTGCTGACGACAAAGTAATTCTAGATGGAGCTGCTATCCCTAAGAAACTCACGCCAATTGAAAGTTCAACCGCGAATCAACAGGTAACTACATCTTTCTTTTAAAAACTGATCCTTACTCATCCTGGTAAACAAACAACTAACTGATTGTTTAACCCTGTAGAAGAGGAGCAGAAGAGTAATCATGGATGACTTTGATGAAGATATCGAACCACATTCAGTAAGCTTTCAAGAACCTTCTAACACATTCGCTACTGTTCATCTTATTGAAGAGTATGCGCTGACATCTAAGCCTGTTGCAGCTAACTCATAGACGAAGAACCACCCTAGCAGATGCTTCCTCTTTCCAACAGGCTCCAATCCCAACACCTCCTCCTTCAAATTGGGAAAGAGATAGGCTATTAGACATTGTGCTGTGTAGTGTACTGCCTCGATCTAACACTATTCCTCTTCAAATACTACGCCCTTCAGAAGTTGAGGCCTCCTTAAATCCTAACTTTGTTGTCGGACCAGCAGCTGAAGATCCCATGTCGGAAGATTTTACGTCAGAAGACTCCGACGAATCTAATGAAAATAACAAGATGATCATCCTTGCAGGGGCTGCTCATGACGTGGAGTACAACTCAAATCTTGTTGCCTTAAAATCTCCAAGTATAATCCCGGATGTGAAATCACCAGATGCTCGCGCTTCACAAGTAAGATAACTTCCTTATGATTTATTTTAATTGTTAGTTTTTCTCTTAGAAAAAATTCATGCTCTTGATATATTTCCAACAGGAACCAGTCCTTGACGCATCCACGAATGCGTCTTTAGTAGCTCAAACTCCTCCGGGTGAAACACAAATTTCATGTGGGGCAACTATTGGTACCACACAGGAAAATGCAGAACCATCCAAGACACTAATTATCCAGGTATAATAATTTCACTTCTCCTATAGTCTTTCTTTTTACTTCATAGAACTCAGCACTTAGTTTTGTTTCCTAGAATCAACTTCCTTACCAACCGCGAATGTGCCTCAAGTTGATATTCCTGAATCTTCCAATGCATCTATGGCTTCTGAAAAACCTGAGGATATTCCCCCTTGCCCCTTGGTTACTCCATATGGATCTTCTCTTCCAACTGAGGTTTGTACACTTCTAACATCTTGTTATACTACTTCTGCTGTCATTTCTAGGATCCAACTGATTCCTCAATTTTCAGACATTAGCAACTGAAGAGGGGCCTATTCACGGAACTAGCAGATCACCAAGTGCAGCCACCACAACTATATCTACTACTGACAAGTCCTTAGAAGAAATTCTTCAAGCTCTCTTCGAGATTTCCATCATTAACCCTGAAGTAGTTGCAGCTAAGGAATTCCTGGCGAATCTCGATGTTGTTGACATCACATTGGAGGAAAATGAAAACAAGATCCTAGGAGCCAACTCATCCCTCTGAGGCCATGTGAATGAAGAAAAGCTAGAGCTCTTGGAAAGCAGTATACAGCATCTACCTTCACAAATTGACAACTGGGAGTCGGATAACAACGATGCACAGGTTTCTAGCGAACAAAGGAATCAGCTCTTGAAAACCTTTTCTGAAGCATCCAACCAACTCCAAGCTGACTATCAAAAAGCTATTGTGATCGCGGACAGACGTATAGCGAAACTGGAAGCTCTACTGAAACAAGTACGCGAGGAAAAACAGGCCAAACTTTCTGCTATCCAAGAGCGAATCCCAGAAATAAAGAAGTTAAAAAACCAACTGGCACAAGCAAGCGACTCTGAAAAGAAGGCCGAGGAAAAAGCTCTGCTGTCAAAGGCTGATCTCGAGAGAATCCAAATAGACATGAGGTTCGCTGACAAACTTCTGTAGGTAGCCCATTGGGCCTGAATTTTGTAATTCATGTTGCAACAGCCCAAACCTCATTTCAGAAATTAAAAAGTCAACTACTTCGATTCTCTTCTAAATGTTCTATCTCGGGAAATCACAATGTCTGATTTTGAATTAATGCTGAGATCCTGAAAAGATGTGAAACGCAACTACTTTTGACCAATAATTAATCCAAAACCGTTTCCCAAAGCCTTCGAGATTCATCCATCCTTCGCTATAAATTGGGAACTCAGCACAGTTCCTTTCAATCAACACAACATCCTCGTCATGGCTCATTCTCTCATCTTCTTCTTCTTAAGAAACTTTTTTCACCAGACACCAAACTCCCTGAGCTTCTTTCCTAAGTTTAGTGGTCTGTCCTCAAATGGTACATAAGTTTAATGACATGTCCTCATGTCCTTCCTCAAAGTGTAACTACTGTTGTAGGATTTAATTGAACGTGAGGTATCCTCGCAGCGTAGTTTATAGAAGGATAATGGAGACGGTCATCTTGTACTAACCAATTCTGGCTTGTGTTTATTCCTTGATCAGCACATGTTCTGCCAGATGGTATCTTGATTGTTTCTCATATATGTATCTGTCTCAGAACAAAAATTGGTTTCCTAACTTTAAATCACAAGTATTGGTTCAATGGATATAAATGAAATTACAACTCAAATAGTTACAAATCGAATGAAACTCTCAAAGTTTCAAAACATGGCAAAAAATTTGAAAAAATGGGGTATCAAACTTCTCAGATAGTATAGTATTGCCCCCAGTTTGTTTTGGTTGCCACGAACGGTTCCAGAGAAAGCTAAACCAAACAAACTTGTCATCTGCACCATGCCCCCCAGGTCAGACATGTTTCAGAGAAAGAACAAAGTCCTGTCTGGAGGTTGAACGACTGATGGAGGGTTCTCATACTCCAAGATACTAGGGAGATATTTCTTCAAATGACGACCATTAATAGGATTAGTATGGATTTCACCATCCAACTCTCTAAGGTAATAAACCTCTTTTCCAATAAGACGATCAATGACAAAATGCCCATCTCAAGTTGGAGACCACTTTCCACGTCCGCGAACGTGTTCGCCAAAAGGCAAAATGGCTTTCCAAACCGAATCCCCAACTCTAAAGCTACGTCCTCTTGTGCGTTTATCATAAGCACGAGTAACTCTTTTCTTTTCCATGATGAGATTATCCAAAGCTTCCATTCGCTTGGAATCTAAGTCTTCATGTTCCTGATACATAGCTTGAACATAATTTTCACCAATTAGCTGATGTTGTTCGCGAACACGTAGAGAATGAACATTAATCTACAGGGGAAGAACTGCATCATGACCAAACATCAAAGCATATGGAGTAGTTCTGGTAGGAGTTCTTTTGGACGTTCTATAAGCCCACCGAGTATGATGTAACTCATTATGCCAATTCCCGAGGTTGTCTGTCAACATCTTTCGTAGAATAGTCAAAATAATTTTGTTGCTAACTTCTGCCTGTCCATTAGACTGAGCATAATAAGGTGTAGAATGTAGAAATTTAATCTCATATTCTTCAAGAAACTCTTGAGTTTCTTTGGCCATAAAGGCTGCCCCCCGGTCTGCTACCGGACATTCTGGTATGCCATATCTGCAAATAATATTCTGAAACACAAACCGGCAAACTGTTCTAGCGGAAGCATCCTTCGCCAGTATGGCTTCCACCCACTTAGTGAAGAAATATGTCCCCACCAGCAAAAATTTATGTTGTTCAGAAGAATAGGGATGAATGACTCCCATGAAATCTAACGCCAAACCTCTACCAGGCCAAGGCTTAATGATAGGTTACATGGGAATATCTGGAACATGCTGCACTGGTCCATGAGCCTGACACCTGAAATAACCTTGAGCAAAGCTGATGCAATCTTTAAGAATAAATGGCCAAAAAAAACCATAACGGCGAATGAGCCACCTCATCTTGGGTCCAGCCTGATGAGATCCACAGACCCCCAAATGTACCTCTCTTAGTAATGTTTTAGCTTTTTTCCATAGATACATCGTAGGTCCACACCGCCTTCTCCTCGGCGCAATAGCTCGCCTCCCCTGAGGATGTAATTCAAAGCCAAATACTTAACCTTCTTACCCACTGGAGCGGATGGATCCGTCAGGTACTATATGATAGGCTGCCGCCAATCAACATCAATAGGATCCAGTGTTGCCACCAACCATTCATCGTTAATCTCCCGACGAGCCATAAAAGAAGGTAACGTACGTTTTTCCACCTTAAGAATACGTTCGTGAACGTCATCAGCCAAGCTGACACTAGTAGCAATCTGTGCTAACTCGTTCACCGCAAAATTCTTCTCTCTAGGTATGTAATCAAGCGAAACGTCTATGAATTCATCTGACAACTCCATTGCTCTTTCCCAGAAAGGCATTAAACGGAATGCAATACACTTGTACACACCTTTAAGTTGGTTGATCACTAACAGTGAATCTCCCAACACTTCGACGTCTCTTACCCCCATCTCCAGCAGCATCTCCATGTCAATTATTACAGCTTCATACTCCGCTTAGTTATTAGTACATTTCCATTCTAACTGAAAAGAATAAGAAAAATTGTCCCCTGCTGGATTAACCACTGAAATACCTGCTCCCGATAGAGAATCTGCGCAACTTCCATCAAAGTACAAGACCCATGGATGTGTGTAAACCAAGTCGACTGTGTTGTTCTGAGCTTCCAACTGGTCATGAACAGGATGATGCAGAAGGAAGTCAGAAACTGCTTGCCCAGTTTGTGCTTTGAGTGGGGCATACTGGAGTGAAAATTCTGACAAAGCGAGCATCGATTTACCAACCCTACCTCTCAGGAAAGACCTAGTTAGCATATACTTCACCAAATCAGTCTGTGCTATGACCAATGTACTGAATGACAGCATGTAATGTCGTAATTTGCATCCAGCGAAAAACATGACCAAACACAGGAGGATTCAACATTTAGCAATGTCTGGCTAAGATAATACACCGCATACTCGATGATTTTACCATCTTTCTTAGTCTCGTCCTGAGCTAGCAGTCCTATAATAGAATAAGAAGATGCTGTTATGTATAACTTCAAAGGAATGTCTGGCCGTGGTGGTCGTAACACAGGAGGATTCGCCAGAGACTCTTTGATCTTCTCAAAAGCATCTTGATGCCCTGACTCCCAAATAAACTTCTCTTCAGCATGTAACTTAAGAAGGGGAGAGAAAAGAGCAATCTTTCCTGCAGAATTGGATATGAATCTTCGCAAGAAATTAATCTTGCCTATCAGGCTCTGCAACTCTTTCTTGTTCCATAGGGCTAGAGTTTCTATCACCGCCTTAGCCTTGTCTCTAGGAACTTCTATACCATGTTGATGTACCACGAACCCCAGAAAATCTCCTACACGAACCCCAAAAATATACTTTGCTGGATTCATACGCAGTCTGTGTCTTTGCATCCGCTCAAACACCATTCGCAGGTCTTTGATATGATTTTCTTTATGTTTTGACTTAACAACTACGTCATCAATGTATACCTCTATCTTGATGCTGAGGATGTCATGGAAAATAAGATTCATGACTCTCTGGTAAGTGGCTCCTGCATTCTTAAGACCAGAGGGCATACCTATGTATTCAAAGGCCCCTGTAAAACCTGGACACCGAAAAGCTATCTTATGTCTGTCTTCTTCATGTACATGTATCTGATGGTATCCAGCCGTTCTATCCATGAAGGATAAAATCTCATGACCTGCCACAGCATCTACCAACATGTCCGCCATAGGCATCGGATACACGTCCTTAGGTGTTGTTGTATTTAGGTTCCGGTAATCGACACAAACGCGTATCTTTCTGTTCTTTTTTCGAACTGGAACAATGTTGGACAACCACTGTGTTTACTTTGCTGGCCTGATTATCCTTACCTTGACCATGTTTTGCACTTCTGTTTTGACTGCCTCCGCCGTCTCCGCATTCATTCGTCGTTGTTCCTGTTGAACTGACTTATAACCAACCATTATGGGTAACTTATGACAAACCAGCTCAGGTGCTAGACCGGGCATGTCTTCATATTTCTTAGCAAAACAATCTTTAAATTCTTGTAACAACTCAATCAGTTGTTGTCGCTGCTGTGGTTCGAAATACTGACTAATGCCAACCTCTATTGGTTCCTTAGGGGAAACTAGGTTAATTTTTTCGACTGGATCTTTGACTTTAGGTGGAGTATCATCCAAGGCTGCAGGAACTGGTTGAATGATCTCCTCTTCCTCATATTCGTCATTGGTTAACTCGTCTTCGATGCATTCTACCAAGGCTATGTCATTCCAAGCCTCATGTTCCTGTTTAAAGATAGATAACCTCTGAAGTAGGAACACATAGGCCTCTGCTTCTTCCTTGTTGAGGTTTGTTGTCATTTATGGTTACTGAAGCTTGGTACAATGAAGCTAGGCTTGTTGGTATCAGCGCGAGCTTGGACTATACCCCATCGAGAAAGTTCTGAAGAGGTGACCCCGTACGAATTACCTTTGCCATCGATCCCAACAACCCCAAGAGGGCGTATATCTCCATAATAATATTCAGAATCGAGCATGCACGTTGTAACACCCCGTACCTAAAAGTTACCTTTTTACAAGGGCTTGTGAGTTACCGAGAACTTTTAATTGCGACCGGTAATTTGATAAGTTATCGTTCGAGTTTATTTTCGAGTTTTTATAAACACTCCAAATTCCTCATTTAATGACTCGATGTTGTAGCACGTGTCGACACGAATCTCCCGGTATTTTCGAAATTTTTTTCTGAGCTTCATGCTATTTTCAATGAATTTCTGAAGTTTCCAGTAATTTTTAATTATCATTCCGGTAAATAATTTCTACCATTTAACCTTTTTTACTTTTCACCTTCTTTAAATCTGGACCGTTGGATCTTTCTAGATCTAATCCTGGCCGTCCATTTTTGTTTAAAAAGGGGTGAGACCTTTGACCGAAGTCAAAGATCCCATTTTCGGGTCAACGGCTCTCCTCGAGCTCTCTCTCTCCGCTCCGCTGTCTTCCACCCGACGCCGACGACTCCGGCCACCACAGCCCAGCGGACCACTTCTAAAAGCTCCCTCTCCTCTCCTCTTCCTCTACCTAGCCAGCCTGAAAAATCGCCCAGGCAACCACCATAACCGGAGATCGAACGAGGGAAACCTTCGACTGTTTTCCGGCGAGAACTCGCCATTCAGGCGATGAGATGAAGTGAGACCGGTATATTCTTCCTCCTCTTCCCTTCTCCTTCCTCTCCACTGCTTTTGTTTGTCGAGTTGAGGGCCCAATCAAAAAGCCCCAATTCACTGTTTTCTTGGTTTTTCTGGGTTTCTCTGTGCACCTCTGGTGGGCTTGTTCTCAGGGGTTCTGGTGGACGTTGGAGCTCCGACGAGGCTGAAGACAGAGGGCTGAGGCAAAAGAGGTCCTGGTTGGTGAGTTTGGGCAGTAGGGAGTCACTATACTCGAGACAATGATGAGCAGGGGTGGAGGAACTAGTGGAACTGTTTTGGTGGAGGTGGTAACCGAGGCAGCATGGAGGCAGGTAGCAGGGAGGCTGCTGCTGGGTTTTTGGGTCTGAGTTTGAGCAGAGGCAGAGGGTAAAGTTTCTCCCTCTTTAAACTGTGGTTAATTCTTGTTGTACTGTGTTGTTGATTGGTGTTCTGATCTGTTGTTTTGTGTTCTGATCTATTTTAGCTAGCATTACAACAATACTATTCATTAAATAAATATTAAATAGTTTAAATGTATTTATATATCAAATAAACTATCTTAAAAGGAATGTATTAAATTATAGTTAGTCTCACTTGAGTCATCTCGCTAGCTAAATATAGCTAGCGAGATAGCTGAAAGTTAAAATATTTTAAGTTTGGGTAGTCTGTTGGAGCTCTGAAAATATCAACAACAAAAAAAACTAAATACGTTCTCCTAAATAGCTAGAATCTTAAAAATAGAGAGTCTGATAAAGTTGCTAATAGACTAATACTCGTCATTTAATATCTTCACTACATTCATTTAGACGCACAAGTACTCTGGTTAATCTCGTGCTAGAAGCAAAAGAAAACTCTTGGACAAAAGGGACAATATTACCAAAATAGCTAGTGGTAAAAGCTCAAGCTCTCCTAACTTAACAACTTTTTCCCAACGAATCGAAGACTAATTTTGTTAATAACAAACAGCTAGCTATGATAGGATTGAGAGGGACATTTTATAATTTAGCGACTCAATTTTATTTTAGGTCAATTACATAGAAGTTTCTTTTGAGACATGTTATCCAATAGAGATTTACTAAAACATTTTTGTTTACATAAGTCCACCTAAACTTAAATATAGTTGTATGTTAGGTATTGAAGTTCAACATAATTACAGACTGTTATCTAAGCCAAAAAATTAGAATTTCTTCATAATATTTATAAAAGTTCCACTAGTACAAAAGTCAACATCCACTATCATCTTAAGAAAAGTCTTCAGTCAACCTCTAGCATTTCGGTCGATCTCCGGCCAGGTGTCCGGCTTGACTCCGGTGAATTTTTTGGCGGACCTCTTGTGAGGATTTTTTTCGACAGTAAAATCTACTACCATTGATAACAAAAGTTACATGTCATCAGCTACAAAAGCTACTATGTTGAGATTTCTAGCGGCATCTGACGATGTCACAAATATACTATTGTCAGCAACAAAAACTACTGTCACCAGCTACAAAAACTACTATTATGAGATTTCCGACGACCTTCGATGAGATCATAAAAAATACTATCGGCAGCTGCAAAAGATATTATTTAGTATAATAAAAGTTACTACTCATAACTACAAAATCTACTAATCCTAGTTACAAAAGCTACTACCTCTAGCTACAAAAACAACTAACCCTAGCTACAAAAGTTACTATCTCTAACGACAAAAACTACTACGACGAGATATCAAGCGAACTCTAACGACGTCACAAAAGATGTTGTCACAAACAACACAAGATACTACCTTCACAAACAAAAGCTACTACATCAACAAACAAAATCTACTACCTCTACCAAAAAACTACTACCTTCAATCAAAACAATAGCTACTGTTTTCGGCAACAAAATTTACTACCAAAAATAACAAAAACCACTATCAAGTAAAAAAAATCTACTACCAGAAGTTGAGAAGGATACTAGCATAGAAATTGAAAAATACTATAATTGTGTAAATGAAATACTATGACCATGTTGAAAAGACACTAGTATAGACATTGAAACACAGAAATAAAATGGCATATTAAAACTAGAAAAATTATATACAAGTCAAGGATAAGTAAACTACTGTCATTATGTTAAAAAGCTACGTACTACTTATGTGTCAAAAATATGCTATCATAGTGTGAAAAATATATTGTTGTTGTGTTCAAAATATGCATAAAAAATTTGTTGAAATATAGTAATGAATCTTGTTTCCATTCATCTCCTACATTATCAAAACACGATTCCGTGCATTTTTTCTTGTCCACTCAGATTCTATCAAATTAGAAACTCAAAAAGAAGAAAAATCTGAAGACTAACACTATCCAAGCTACCAATGAAAACTATCAATATACATGGAGAAATTTGTGGTCAGATAATTGACATAGGATTGTAGACGACCTCTAGTCAACCTTCGAAGGACCGCTACTGAACTAAAAACCAAAAATTGAAACCCTAAGTTGCCAAGCGAAATTGAATTTTCGATTGAAAAATTAGAGAGAGCGGAGAACGGAACGAATCTCGGGTTCCATGTAGCTCTCTAGATCTGATGTTGTGGAAGAAGGATATAGGACTTATGGATGACGTCTTCGTTGTCGCCAGTAGATCCGCCACCATGAAGGTCAACGGTGGGTGTCAAGCAGGAGGTGGACGACATTGTCGTCATCGTAATCGATTGGACCTTGTAGATTCGGTGTCATCGACGGTCGATCTAGATTCCAAAAGTCATCGTCAAGCTGATAGAGGCCATGGTATCGTTGTCCAAGGATGAGGAATTAGAGCAGAGTAGGCTTAGAAGCTTGAGACTAAGAGGCGGGCTGAGATGGTGGCCGGAGGATGAACAACGGCGACTGCGACGTCACAAAATCAGAGGTCAGAGAGAGAGAATTTTGTTGAAAGGTGAGACAAAACGATTTGGTAGAAAAATGATGAGAGAAGGGTATTTTAGGTAGAGTGAAATAAATAAGTGATGGATTACGACTATAAAGTGGGCTTACATGAACAAAAATATTTAGATTAACTTATCAAGGAGATAATGTCTTAAAGTAGACTTCTATAAAATTTTCTATTTTATTTTCTTACACTATCGAAGTATCGCCTACTGTACTAAATATGAAAATCAATACAAAATATCATAAAGGATCTAGCTAGAAATTAAACAATGTTTAGAAAATTTGTGATGACGAATTCTCAATTCCAGCAACAACACAAACATAATCCGACCCGATAACTGGTCATTTCTTCTACTAAATTGGATCATTCGTGCAAATAAAATCATCTATAGTCATAATAGATTGGTGAAAAGAAAGACTTGTATATATGATAATCATATTGAATAATAAATAAGACAATGTTCGAAAGCACAATCTAGAACAGAAGCATGCAATTGATGTATACATATAGATTAATATATATATATATATATATATATATATATATATATATATATATCTCATTAGCAATATTTTAAAAATCTTCGTCTAGAACGATTAATCCTCCGTCTAGACGTCAGGCAATACTTCATCGTTTTAGTTGAAACTGATTAATCTTTGATATAAAATTAATTAATTCCTATCTGAAAACGATTAATCTCTCAATTAATCCTCTAATGGTTTTCTATCTGACTAACGTCTAACGTTTTTTAAAACATTGCTCATTAGTCAATGACAAGTTACCAATAAAAACTAAAACGAAACAGATCGATCCAAATTAACCAAGTGATCAAATAGAAGAATTCTGTTGAGATTGTGGGTCGTTTTCCAAGTCATATTCCTTGACCAATTTTTTCTCTCCCTAGTGCTTTCTTTCTGGTTTGTTAGCTGGAGTTTGGGTGTACTTTACCCAATACGGGTTCACCAAACCAGTGGCTAACCAATATTAACTACACTCGTTTGCTTAGTTTACATGGCTTCAATAGGTGGTGTTTTAGTTGACACGTAACTACTACTGTACTATACTTTGTGTAATACACAAGATAATTATAAACTCCACCTTCTTCACCACTGTAGAAAGGCTAAGCAAGCCTGCTTTTATATATATATATATATATATATATATATATATATATCATTTATTATTCACAACGAACATTTACTCTGAAATTAAAGTGTGAATCTATATTTTGCTCATTTTTCAGTCAAATTTTTCGATCATAGCCAGTCAGTATCTAAATATATATGTCATGTTCATCTCTGTAAAGTTTCGTCTAATTTGGTGATTGTTTGGTCTTTCATAATCGTGATTTACACGAATGGTTCTATTTAAACAAATTTTGTTCTATCGACTTATTTAATCTAATCAGTACCCAAACGATCACCAAATTAGACTAGTATAGGGCTTCATGTATTCTCAGATACTCTTCCATATCTCTCTCTACCCGCCATAAATTTTAAGCAAAAACGACATTGCATCAGAGGGTTCATAGCCTCTCAATTAGTTTCCCTGTTTATATATATAACAGCTTAGTTTCTCCATGATTTCATAGGCTTGCTCAATAGCTACTGCATTACATAGAAACATTCGAAAAGAGTGAGCCTAGCTAGCTCGTAGAGCTTGCTTTCTGGACAATCGAAGAAGAGAGAAATGGAGATGGTGCTGTGGATTCGGGCTTTGCTTTTGGTGGCTTGTCTCAGTGGTTTGTTTCTGGCACCAGTCGAATGCCTGGAACGACATTATAAGTTTAATGTAAGTACCTGCATTTTTCATGTATATTCATCTGGGAATATGAGTGTTTCGCCATTACAAGTCCAGTCAAAGACTCAGCTTTCTATCAACATGTTTTTGATATGCAGCACACAGCTTCGTATAAGCAATAGTCAAAATTTTCTTGGTTCCATGCATTGCATGATCGGGCATATTCTTTTAGTCTTTATTTTCTTGCAAAAACCTCGATGAAAATTCAGTTGAGGTGACTAGTTAATTTACAAAAAAGAATTACAAAGTTCTTTCCCAATCAAGCTTGAATTTGTCACACACAATTCATATCTTTTTGTTAATTCTAAGACAAATTTAACGGTTACACATATTTCACGTTACCTAATACAATTCATTCACAAATTCGGTACGTAACATTACCTAATATAATTCATTCACAAATTCGGTACGTATTTAAGTCTCATGTGAAACCGGTTGAAAAAACAAGTCCACGATAAGAACATCTCTATTTATAAAGCCGGAAGGGATTTGGGAATAGAAGGAAAATGTTAAATTTTTAAACTTCCAAAAAAACCTAGGATTTATTATTATTTAATAATAGATAATTATTGAATAAAGGTTATTATTGTAATTCTGCAACCAAAAGGGAATGGAGAAACCATAAGTGAGCTTCTATTCATATATACCATCAAAAACACTAGTTAGACCTCTTCCCTTTTGCAATTTATAGTTGACCTTGTCAACTTCTGTAAAATTACCAATAAACACATAAAAGTAAAAAAAAACAAATTTGTTTTACCTTCACAATAGTAGTCTTCATCTAGGAGAAAAATTCTATCCAATGTAAACTCTAATAGAACTGATACCATTAAACTCCATGAAAAATATATATGATTCATCGAGTGGAACATGGATTTGGAATCGATCTATGTACATGGTAAGAGTTTTGTGTTCGTTGTTGTTATTATTATTATTATTATTATTTTGTATGAATCACATATGTATTACTATGATAGTGATCAACAAGAACAAAACTTCTTGTTGAATAAGTTCTAGAAATGGATCGTACGGTCTACCAACTTATATTATAAAAATGAGAATAATAACAATACATTTTTTAAAGAATACTTCTAAGAGAAAAAAGTTTTTATTGATTTTATTTGATTATGGCGTTTTGGGAAAAATGAGGAGGAGTAAATAGCATTTTAGTCATTTTTAAAGTAAATTGGAGGTTTATTAAGCAATGGGATCCAAATAGTATTTTTAGAAATATGAATAGAAGTTCACAAACCTTAAAGAAAGAAGAAGAGAGGAGAAACCAAAAAAATAGGAAAAGGAAAATCAACGCCAACAAATCGTCAGTTTTGAATATTACACTATTTTTTTAAGGAGAGAGAATAGAGTGAGAGAAAAGATGGGGATAATTACAGTATCTAAATTAAGACAATATATCTCTAATTTTTTAAAATATACAAATAAATATATAAAAACAAATTAACATGCGCATATTTAATTAATCCAATTTCAGGTCACTTTGCTTTTCTTTTAAATAATTAGTAAAAATCGTTTACTTAAAAAAAGAATAGCTATACAAAATAGCCTCTTATGAAATTGGGGGAGTGGTTGAGAAAGCCACCAAACTACTACTGTGACCGTTGAGCAGTAAAGTAATTTTTTATTACCAACTTCCGTACTATAATCTGCCTGGTTTGTTTAGGTGGTGGAGGAGAAAACCTCACGGCTGTGCTCAAGCAAGTCCATCGTCACCATCAACGGAAAATACCCCGGACCCACCATATATGCCAGGGAAGATGACACTGTCCTCGTCAAGGTCGTCAACCACGTCAAGTACAACGTTAGCATCCATTGGTATGTAATTTCTCACCGTTCTTTTACATGTTGATAAAATGTTCGGTGAAATGTCTAAAAAAAATATTGTAACATACAGTTTATCACATGTTTTACATTATCTCATGAAAACTACTGTTTCATAGATCCGTTAATCATCATTGATGATCGTTGTTAATGGACACTCCAGCTGTAATTAAAGTTTATAATTCTCTAGAATTACTCAAAGTTATCCTAAAGTAGATATTAAGTCTTGTGCTTTTCTAATGCCTAATGATGTTGCCATGAAAGGCATGGGATCAGACAACTGAGAAATGGCTGGGCTGATGGACCTGCATACATAACTCAGTGCCCAATTCAACCTGGGCAACAGTACGTTTACAACTTCACCGTCACCGGCCAGAGAGGCACCCTGTGGTGGCATGCACACATCCTCTGGCTCAGGGCCACCGTCTATGGCGCCTTGGTCATCTTACCCAAGCGTGGAGTCCCATATCCCTTTCCTGCACCCAAGAAAGAAGTTGTGGTTATTCTAGGTGAGACTAATAGCATGTAACATTCCTTTATATACCAGTTAGTATAAGGGTGTGCTTCAAAAATTGCTTATTGTTGTTTAAATTGCAGGTGAATGGTGGAAGTCAGATGTGGAAGCTGTTATCAATGAGGCTCTCAAATCTGGAGCAGCCCCAAATGTTTCTGATGCTCACACAATTAATGGCCACCCAGGGCCTCTCTCACTCTGCAATTCACAAGGTATACACCATATATTGTATTACTATAACACAACCTATCCGATGAAATGCCTCAAAGGTATATAGATCTATGTTCGATAAAAATGCGTCCAAAATATACCAAGTGTTCGATGAAATGCCTAAAAAGACAGATTGTTCTAAAGACAAATTTAACGCCCATCACTGCCCTCTAGTATTGCAGAAGCATAGCATACATTAGCTCATCAATTCCATCTAAAGTTGTTAACTATTGTGCTCAATTTGCATCAAATTTTTTAACTAGTACTGATGATCGGATGTGCTTGCAGGAGGGTACAAATTACCAGTACTACCAGGCCATACATACATGCTAAGAATCATCAATGCTGCACTGAATGATGAGCTCTTCTTCAAGGTCGCCAACCACAAATTAACCGTAGTTGAAGTGGATGCCGTGTACACGAAACCCTTCGAAACAACCACCGTTCTCATAGCCCCTGGACAAACCACAAACGTCCTTCTAACAGCAGACCGAAGCACAGGCAAGTACTTGGTTGCTGCCTCGCCTTTCATGGACAATCCGAATGTGGCTGTAGACAACAAGACTGCAACTGCTACCTTGCACTATAGAGGCAGCCTTTCAACCACCAACACCATTCTCACCGTCCCTCCTCCTCAAAACGCCACACGCCTAGCCACAAGCTTCACAAAGTTGCTTCGCAGCCTAAATTCGGTTACCTATCCAGCTAAGGTGCCATTGAAAATTGATCACTCCTTGATGTTCACCGTGAGCCTTGGGCTTCAAACTTGTCCTACTTGTGCCAACGGTAATAGAGTGGTGGCGAATCTTAACAATGTCACGTTTGTGATGCCAAAGATTTCTCTCCTTCAAGCACATGTCTTCAACATAAGTGGAGTTTTCACTGATGATTTCCCCGGAAGCCCTTTGATGCCTTATAACTATACCGGAGCGCAGCAGCCAACGAATATGCAGACCATGAAGGGCACTAGGCTTTACAGACTTGCTTACAACTCTACAGTGCAGCTAGTGCTACAAGACACTGGAATGATAGCCCCTGAAAACCATCCTGTGCATCTTCATGGATTCAACTTCTTTGAGGTTGGGAGGGGATTGGGAAATTTCAACTCCAAGACTGATCAGAAAAGATTCAACCTTATTGACCCTATCGAGAGGAACACAGTTGGAGTGCCATCAGGTGGATGGGCCGCTATCAGATTCAGGGCTGATAATCCAGGTAAACTCACCCTCTAAATTTGTAGCCAACATAATTAGGAGAACTACATTGATAGTTTGCTTACATAACATGTCGAGCTGTCTGGCAAAAGTAATGTTTCGAAATAACATAAACTCCAACGTAACCATGTTTTTCATGTTGCCTTTTCAGGGGTTTGGTTTATGCATTGTCATCTTGAGGTTCACACAACATGGGGGCTGAAGATGGCATTCGTGGTGGACAATGGCAAAGGCCCCAACGAGTCTGTTCTACCGCCTCCAAGCGATTTTCCCAAATGTTAGCGATGAAGAACACAACTACACAAACTAATGCCAAATTGATTCTGAACTTCTGATCAACTAGATCCAAATTATGGGAAGGTTAGTGAGGTCATCAAAACGAATAGGAAGAATTCTTTGTAGCATCCGAGCTAAAGGAAGCAGCCCTGCATGTTGAATAAGACCATTGGAATTGTGTATTTGATATTTAAGTGACTGATATGTTAAGCATGGTTTAGCAAGATGGTTTAGCATGAAATGATATTTCATCCTAAACCACTGCTATTTCATCCTAAACCATGAAATGCTAAACCTGCTACTAACCAACCCGAATCCTAACTAAGAAAGGTCTGTAATTCCACCAAGATGAAAACTTAATGGGCGCTAGAATCTAGCGAAGCTCAATCATATGTTCCAACAGTGGAGTAGAATTTAAGAGATACCATACAAAGCCACCTTTTTCCAACAAGTTTCGAACACTCCGACTTGATTGGAGAGGAAGAAGCACCAGATCTCTCAACATAAGACCACCCTCAATCACTAAGTAAAATGGTATAGCAACATTGTGGCTATACCCCTCTACCCCTTGGGGCCTCGACATGTTAGTTTAGTACGGAAATTTGCACATTGAACCAACGAAAAAATAAGCGCAGCCAAAATTTGAACTTGATTTGGTAGGATGCGCCAAACATTGTTGAAGTGCAACACGCTGATTCCCAATAACAAGCTATAGTGATGGACTAACCATTTAAAAAAATTAATTTAATATCATGTTGATTTACATATCAGATATTAAACTAATAATATCAAATATTACATCGGATCTTAACCAAAATATTGAAAAATATATGAGTTTTTAATTCTAATCCTTGCTTATTTATACATTATTTATGTATGTGTTTTTCTCCTATGATTGATGTGGGACTATAGACGCTCTACAAATATGTATGGACTAATCTATAATATGAGCTCAACTTATATCTCCATCTTCTTTTTTTTAAGAATAATTTTTTCTCGATATATCTTCCAGCTAGCATGATCAATTGGTTACTACATACATCATTCCTCATTTACTGCTTCTTCTTCTTAAGAATAAACTTATCTCCATGTTCGAGCTAGCATGATCAACTACGTCCATACATCATACCTCGTTGCTGCTTATTCTCCATGGCTTGGTATCAGGTATTCAAACTTATCTCCATCTTCTTCTCTGTTTTGTTTTTTAACATATATATCGAGGATTCATTATCCATTACTAACCAAACAAGTAAATATAATCTGACATATATTATCAAGTCAGCCTCTCCTCGACCCAGACTAGGAAGAACATGATCTGCACTGTTGCTCTAGACTGTGAATTGATCATGTTGCCACTTATTTGTTGAACGTACGTCTTCCACCAAACGACCTACGGCAACCTGCAGTCACTTAACAACCTCCTCGCTTCCATGGAGTTAAGTCCAATGCAGAAAGTTCCAACGAACTAGCTATAGAATCCCAACAATGACTGCAATCACTTAACAGCCTCCTTTGCTCAAAGTACAAATCCCTCTTGCTTTTAAACCATCTCTCCAGCTCTCATACGATTTTGAAGTCTGCTCATCATCTAGCTCTTTAAATTACTAAATTCACAGCTGCAGCACATAAGGAAATCTGAGGAAACATAAAAAATATAGCTCTGTAAATTACCTGCCTGGGATCCTACTCGGTGCAATCGTCCAATTAGTTCTCAATATTTCATTCAGCTTATTGAGATCTTGACGTATGATTAGTTCTCATAATCTTGGATGCCCATACAAGAAGAATTGGTCGCTATTGGACTACTTGATTTGTGAGTAGTACGGTATGTGCACCATGAAGCAACGCCGGAAGATTACCAGCACTAGGGAAGAGTCGATGACGTATTCAGTCTCACCGTTATAAAACAAAGCAGCTGTACTCGTAACAGAGCCATTCCTTAGTTCCCTATCCTTGTTTGTACTTTTTTATTTGAATAATCCGTTTTGTTTTTCATTCTAGCTTTCTAAAAATAATTTGATTGCAAGTAAACCAACTTTGTTACTGATGTTTCAAAAAATTATGCTCGTTTTATTTATGAAATATCAAACTCCAAATAACAATATTTCTATTATCAACCTTCATTTCTTTAATTTTTTTTGTTTTGGCAATATTTACCTTGAAAAATCTATTTATTTAACTGGGAAAATTATTATCTATATACATCAAATTGCATGAGATCTACAGCTAATTTCCTATATATAAAAAAGGAGTTTTGGGAATGATTATCAGTGTAGTTGGGTTCATATTTTAAAGGGAGATGAGGTAACGCAGGCGCTGAAACAGTAGAAGAAGTCCGAGTTGCCACAAATCTCAATGACACAGTCTGACTTTTAGGGAAAGGAAGGGGAAACATATGAAAGGAATATTTCCTTTAACGGCAACAATTTAGACCCGAGCCGACCACCCTTTTCTCATTATTCAATTCAATTATCAATTCAATTCAATTATTGGCGCTCCTCCATTTTTCTTTGCTTTTTCGGATTCGAATTTCATTTGGCTCCAAATGGCCCGGGCTGTTCTATATTAAGATCGACTCATC
Source organism: Comarum palustre (assembly GCA_951800085.1). NCBI lineage: Eukaryota > Viridiplantae > Streptophyta > Magnoliopsida > Rosales > Rosaceae > Comarum > Comarum palustre. Next base: position 4,292,292 of record OX637582.1, on the reverse strand, counting down.
GACAAGAGAAAGTGATACTAAACTACAATATCATCTTCTTCCGCATACCCACACTTTAATGGTAGCCATGCATGCCGGAATCGCAACCAAACCCTAACTAATAATGCAAATTATAATTTAAAAGAATGCATGAATAATTTACGAGTATTCTCTATTATTGATTGATATTTGCTGTCCAATATCTTGTCCAACATTTAGATGTCATGTGAGACCCCACATGTTTTTATCATAGTTAATGACGAGTTACTGAGGTTTAAGTCGCATTCGGTAACTTCACGAGTTAACGACCACGTTCATTTTTGAGTTTTTCTAAATTCTTCAAATTCCTCATTTAACGACTCGATGTCATAGTACGTGTCGACACGAGTCTCCTGGTATTTTCAAAATATTTTTCAGAGTTTCCGTTTATTTTCTGTGAATTTTCGAAATTTTTGGTAATTTTTAATTACTATTCTGATAAAACAGTTTTAACTATTTACTTTTTACCCATTATTAAATCTGGGTCGTTGGATCGATTCCAGATTTAATTTGGACTGCTCGTTTCTCTATAAATAGATAAGAGAGGTTTGACATCGGTTAAAACTCTTCTCCTTCTCCTAACCGAGCTCTGCAGCGGCGCTCCGCCGCCTCCGGCCACCACTGGCCGGCGGACCACCATCAATTTTCTCCTCTACTTAGCCCTGTCCTCAGATCACATCGACGTCTGCCGAGGAAAGAGATCGAGCGCCACTGTGCTCGGCGGTCAACGGCAAAATTCCGGCATTCCAAGCAGTGATTCGACGAACTAAGGTCAGATTCTTGCTCCTCTCTTTCTTCTCTTCCATCCTATGCCCTAGATTGAATAGATTATGCCCTAATCGAAAATCCCTCTTTTCCTAGTTTTTCTGATTTTCTGGGTTTCTCTGCTTCTCTCTCCAGCGATCGTGTTGTGGAGGTTTTGGTGAGCTTCTCGAGCTCATGAGAGGCTGGAAGTTAAGGATTGGGGCTGAGGCGAGGCTGTGGGAGGTCCTGCTGGAAGGGTGTAGGCAGGGAGGAGCCACTGTATTCGGGTCAGCGACGGGCAGAGGTGAGGAGGAGCTGCTGGAGCTGATGGAAGGAGAATGGGTGGAGGCAGGCAGCTGAGACGTTGCTATTGAGCTTCTGGGTATGAGTTCGGAGAACACAGGGGGTAAGGTTCGATTCCTCTGTTTCGTTTAGTTTCTGTGTTTTTGAATTGGTGAAACCGTGACTGAAATCGTGTTGTTCTGGTTATATTTGTCAAGAACTTGGTGATCGAGAAACAGGGGAAACTATGGTGAAATTCCGGCAAGTTGACCGGAATCCGGCAGGAGATTCCAGCAAGTTGTTGGAATCCGGTGACTACTCCGGTGATGTAGTGAATCCGGCAGAATGCCGAGGAGGTAGACTTTGAATCCCTTTAAAATGTGTTGAATCCGTTTAACCGAGTTTAAGAGTCGTAATCGAAAAATTTACGTTTAAGAAAACTTACTAAAAATGGAAACTAACCATAATTGGGATCTTTCCATTTTAGGAAACTTTCTATTTTAGAAACCTACTAACATGGGAAACTTTCCATTCCAGGAAAGTTTCCATTAAGAGAATGTTTCTATTATGGGAAAGATCCATTTTTGAAAAATAGTTTAGTAAAGAATTTAAGTTCGAAATTGGTAGAGTGTTAAATTATTATCGGAAAATGATAACTGAAATTCTGAAAATGAAAAGTTGACCGTTTTAAGAAAAATTGGTGATTCACGCAAATCGACTCTTGGTAAATAAATTGGCTAATGTGACACGTTGGGTGTCCATAGTAATTCAACGAATTATTATGTGACACCCAAACGTCAGATTCAAATTGTTAAGGAAAGTTTGAAATTTAAGTCAGACTTTCAGAAAATTAGCAAAAAGTCGATACCCGAAAAAGCAAGTTAAAAAGGTTAAAGTGTCATAAAAAGGAATTGGTTGGTCAACTTAGACAATGTGGTCATTCCTGATCAAACTAGGAATGCTGAGGTCAACATGACTGTTATTGTTTTTTCGTTGCTAAGCTACTCTATTCTACAGTGAATCTTTCGACGAGGTAGCTTACGTGGTGACCTCGGTTTACCGAGGCGGTTCCTGAAAGCTTAGAGCTTACGTAAGGAACAACAATTCTAAGTAGGGAAGCTAATCCCCCTTTGACAGTGCTTTTGCCTATATATGAAAGTGTATGATTTTTGTATACTCATGGTCGATGCCTCAGGAAAGTTTTCAACATATTATGTGATAAATGATTTATGATTGGGCCAAGAAAACCCGAGGCTAGACATAAATGATTTTTATGTGATGATTCGGATCGAAAAGTAGTACCGTTGTCCTGATTTCTGGTGCTTGGCCTGAGAGTGGTGGGACCTAGTATATAGCACTCACATGGTGTCGATGACCGTGAACCTCCGAAGGGGCAATGTCTTGTTTATTTTATTTTTCCGCTTACGCTTGTCTCATACAGAGTTAAGCGAGCCGTAAGTAATGTGTTGTACATTAGCTGTAAATGGACACTCTCGCTACTACTCGTATTTGGGTGCATAGGTAGTTGGCTCCGGTTTGCTGTATAGACAAACTCGGGATTTGGCCGCTTAGATCCGTGAAGTCCTGCAGGCTGTATTGTTCATTGAGCGCTCTGGCCCCTGTTTTAGTATACTGCACAGTTTTTCCCGAAAGATATAAAAAGATGATTTTGTGTGCCAAGAATTTTCGAAATGATTTTATTTAGAGCTCAAATCTATATGTATTTATATATGGTTTTATGGTTTTCAAACCTATCATTGGTGGGCCTATATGTGAGCACGCGAGGACGACGCTCACCCCTACAACAGGTTGTTTGCAGGTACTGTGTATTGTGACGGGATAGATAAAGAGAGCTATGTGTGGAGCCTCATTTCCTACTCAGTGTGTCATCCGAGCCATAGACACTTAGCATACTTTATCATTCGAGTCATTTACCAAAGTATTTAACATAAACAGTAAATGTGTCTTCCTGATTTATTGACCTTGTTGTATATTTTTATTGTTGTCACTAAAGCTTTTAATTGACCCTTTAATTTGCTCACCTTCCGCGAAATTAATGGGAAAAACTCCGATGAATGTTTTTAGAAACTATTTTGGTGCCACTCAAGTTTAAAAATTAATTTTATTTTACCTACAAAATAGCCTACGACTTTAGGTTAATATGTTGTCGACACGTCCTTCGGACGTGTTGGCTTATTGTCTTAAATTCATTGTCATTATAGCTCCCTCTCCCGGGCCGCTACATGTCGTCTCATATTGGTTTTTTTGTTAGTTTCATCATAAGTGTCATATAGTTAGAAAGCTACTTATTTTATACTTTGTAGCTCAAACTGAGATGATCATGAGTAGAAGTCATAGCTATACCATGAAAGATTTTAGGAGAGGGTTTTATGATCATTTGGAAATGCTTCACTTTCGGTAGAAGTCGATTTTTTTCTGCTTTGGTCGAGCTTGTAGTGAGCAAGTTGTGATTCTCCAAACAGAAACGACACCGATGTTATGGGAGTTGAAAGGAGTGTTAAGAGGAAAGGGGGGGTCAATTGCTGAAGATTGGGACTAAGGTTTTAAATATCTAAAATATTTTTTTTAATTTTTTTTAAACTTTATTTTTTACAAGCACTGATATTAATTTTCATATTTTTCTTATAATTTATATTTAGTCTATTTTTAATCAAAATATATAATTTTATATATGTTTGAGACCAATTTAATATTGGATCTGAAACTAATTAATTAATAATTTTAGATAGAATTTTGGCCAATAACAGTGACCCAAAAATAGATCTTTTTGGGTTTTGATCGGGGGTAATATGAGCAAGCGAGACGGTGTCATACGTGGACAATGTCGGCTCGCGTGTATGCACAGGGCTCTAGCGAATGAGTCTGCGTCAGACATTTGTAGATTTTTGATAAGTGAAAGGTTAAACTAGTGAACTATGCGAATTTCGCTTGTAACTGAAACCACGTCATTTTAGTCGCTTGGTTTCCAAGTAAAACGAATCTTTGTATAACTATAGTGGTAGAAACCTATTTAGATTGGTTAGTTTGCATGTTTATCAAATTATTATTCGAGCCAGTATATAAGAGGGCTCGAGGATTAGACTAAACACGTAATCAATCAACAACAAATACAACTACTCAACCTCATCTAAAATTATCTGACACTAAAGCCTCACGCCGTAGCAAGATCCAATCGGTTATCCAGAACCACTCTCGGTGCTCAACTCATGTACTAAGCGGTGTTTTGCTCCATTTCCCGGTGAAAGCTCTGCTCGTCTAATGTGAGTATCGATAAAGAAATAGAGACTACTCGTAAATTATTCCTTTCAAGGTAGCGCCTTAAACCCATCAAGCTTGACGCGAAGTCTAGGTGGTGTGCTTCCCTTCTTTTTACTCATTCTCTTTCGTACCTATGCAGTGGCACGCCCGCACCTGCTTTAATTCTAGTGTAATTTACTTTATGTATTTTAATTTCTGCATTTGTAATATCTTTCATCTGAATGGGAAACAAAGCCAAAATAATATACATTTTGGAAAAATTTCTATCGATATTCAAAAATTTCTCGATATATCCATCGAGATATCTATTTTTCAAATTACCGAAATTTGCATAATTGTCAATATTTTAGTTCTTGATTAGGACCTTGGCTCATTAATGGACACGTTGTCTTACTTATGCAGGTGCGAGATTCGAGGTTTTCTCTCTCTACACTTTGAGATGATGATGATCTACGTTGCACGGAAACAGAAACGGGGAAGCGAAGCATTTGGAAGCGCGGAAGCGTTTTTTTTTTCAAAATTCAATAGAAGCGAATCGTTTAGAAGCGTCGAAATAAAATAATTATATATATATATATATATAAATATTAATAAATTAATATTATGATTTTTCTAATTTTTATTATTTTTAAGAAGAGTACTTCTTAATTCCTATATACCTTTTGGTGTAGAGTTGTAAGACCAAAACAATGTATTAAATTCATTAGAGGAAAATTCAGCATCGGTCTCTAAATTCTAGTGGCAAGTTCAATATGATATCCATACTTACAAACCTATCAATATGACGCCCAAAGTCATATATTGGTATCAAAGACATGCCTACACCCAATTTTTGTAATAACTGTTAAAATACTGACGTGGCAAACACATATTACAAAGTCCGATATTTTTTGTATGGGCAAAATTGTCTTTGGGACAAACAAAATTTTCAAATATATAAATATAACAAAATTTCATTCTTTTCAATTATTTACCTTCTTTTTGATCGTCTTGTGCTCCTCCCCTCCACCATTGACCTCCCAGAAAACCCAGTCAGGACTCTCGGCCACCAACTCGCCTCCAACGTCGCACGTATCGAACCCGACATCAAACCTGCCTCCAACGCCGACCGAATCTCGACCTCATCTAAGCATATGCAAATCTAGGCAAATTCTGACAATTGGGTTCCTCTCTTCTGTAAAGCTTAAGGATCATGCCTCTCTCCTCTACCTCTCACCCATTCAATTGATTTTCTCAGATCCCAATTCTCTCGTTATTCTTCCTCACTAACAGATTATCTATCTTCTAGGAACAAAAACCTAGAAATTTTGATAGGTACTTCCCTCATCCTTTCTTTTGTTCTTCATAGTTCCAAAGCAAACCTAGCCAAATGGTTTCTGTCCGTCAGCAACTGAACCTGCAACACCAACAAGAAATCCGTGCAACGTAGATGATGATCATGCATATGCCCTACCACTCTAGTCAACAACGACGACATGTTTTCCACCCATTAAAAAGACAACCGTGTTGCATGTGATGCAATTTGCAAACGCATTGTAGCACCCCGGGAGGGGAAACTACAGTGGCCATGATTTTAAGCCAATAAGAGGCCAACACGTCCGAATGACGTGCCAACAACTTATTAACTTAAAGTCGTAGGGTTTTTAATAAGTAAAATTTAAACTTTAAACTTTGAGTGGCACCACAAGAAATTCTTAAAACATTCATCAGAGATTTTCCAATTTCGCGGAAAGTGGACAAATTAAAGGGTCAATTAAAAACTTTAGCGACAACAATAAAAATATAAAACAAGGATAACAATTCAGGGTGACACCTTTACTGTTTATGTAAAAAGCTCTGGTAAAACAGGAAAATTGAGTACAACTCGGACCAAACATCGAGGAAGGAATGAAGCTCCACACACATAGTTCTCTTTATCTATCTCGTCACAGTACGCAATACCTGCAAACAATCTGTTGTAGGGATGAGCGTCGTCCTCGCTTGCTCACATATAGGCCCATCAATGATAGGTTTGAAAACCATAAAACCAAATATATATATATATATATATATATATATATATACATACATACACGTATAGATTTGAGCTCTTAATAGAACCATTTAGAAAATCCTTGGCACACAAAAACATCATTTTATATCTTTCAGAAAAACTGTGCAGTATGCTAAAATAGAAGCCAGAGCGCTCAATGAACAATACAGCCTGCAGGGCTTTATGAATCTCTGTGACCGAATCCTGGGTTTGTCTATACAGTAAACCGGGACCAACTACATATGCATCTGAAGACGAATAGTAACGAGAGTGTTCATTTACTGCTAATAACTAACACATCACTCGTAGTACACACCGCACTTATGGCTCGCTTAACTCTGTGCGAGGCGAACGTAAGTGAGATAATTAAAATAAACAGGGTATTGCCCTCCGGGGGTTCACGGTCATCGACACCGTGGGTGTGCTATATACTAGGTCCCGTCACTCTCAGGTCACACACCGAAAATCAGGACAATGGTGCTCAACATATCACATCATCATATAAAAATTATTTACGTCTAGCCTCGGGTTTTCTTGGCCCAATCATAAATCATTTATCTCATATATAAAGAAAACTTTTCCGAGGCATCGACCATGAGCATACAAAATCATGCGCTTTCACATATACAAAACCACTACCAAAGGGGGTTCAGATCCCCTACCTGGAATAGTTGTTCCTTACGTAAGCTCTAAGAATCCAGGAACCGTCTCGGTAATTCGAGGTCACCTCGTAAGCTACCTCGTCCAAAGATTCACTGCAGAATAGGGTAGCTTAGCAACCAAGAAACAATAACAATTCAGTTGACCACAACATTCCTAGTTTGACCAGGAATGACTACATTGACCAAGTTGACCAACCAATTTCCTTTTTAACTCTTTAACCTTTTTGACTTACTTTTCCGGTTATCGACTCTTTACTTATTTACCGGAAGTCTGACTTAACTTCCAAACTTTCCTTAACCATTTTAATTTGACGTTAGGGTATCACATAATAATTCGTTGAATTACTATGGACACCCAATGCATCACATTAACCAATTTATTTACCAAGAATCGATTTACCGATTTACGTGAATCACCAACTTTGCTTAAAACAGTCAACTTGACTTTTTCCCATAATTTCAGTTATCATTTTTCCGATAACAATTCAGCACTTTACCAATTTAACCAAATTGTGTCAAACTTCGTTGAACTTCAATTCTTTACTAAACCGTTTTTCTAAAAATGGAACTTTCCCAAAATGGAAACTTTCTCAAAAATGAAAAGTTTCCCAAATTAGTAGGTTTCCAAAAATAGAAATTTTCTCAAAATGGAAGGTTCCCAAATTACGGTTAGTTTCCTTTTTGTACGTTTCCTTATACGTAAATTCCGATTTCGACTCTTAACTCGACTAAACGGAAACACTTTACATTTCTCAAAGAGTTGAAGACTACCTCTTGGCATTTATGCTGGTTTCATTGCATCGCCGGGACATCACCGGATTCCGGGAACTTGCCGGAATCTCATGCAGGATTCCGGTCAACTTGCCGGAATTTCGGCAGAGTTTCCCTCGTTTCTTCGTCACCAAGTTACAACAAACATGCAGTCAAACAAAAAAATCAAATCAACACCAGATCAACATCAAATTAACACAGTTTCCAACAAGAACAACATAGCAACTACACAGTACTAACTAAAAATGGGATTCTCACCTCCAAACTCCTCCAATCCAAAATCCAGCAGCTCTCCTTTCCGATTCCTCCACCCTCTCCTGGCCACTGCACCGAATCCAGCTGCTCCTCCACAGCTGCAGCACATCAAGCATCTCACTGACTCACTCAAGCAGAGCTCCTGCATCGATCCTTGAACTTTGCTGGACTCCACAAAGACTTCCAGGAGTCACCAGAACCGGTCGCCAGAGCAGGGAGCGGAGTAACCCAGAAAACCAGAAAATCAGTCAAAGAGGGGTTTTTGATTAAGGGCTCGAATCAAACATGAAGTCAAAGAGCCCAAACGTGTCAGATCTCCTTCCATCTTACAGTGCCTCCAGTCCATCATTTTGTGATGGATAATCGAAACCGATCTGATCCGACCTGAAATTCAAATCAACCGAAAATTCGGTGAGAACTATAGAAATCCAGTTTCAGGTCACAAAATCTTCAACCGAATAATTCAGATCTGGTTTCGGTTTGGGCCTATAACCGATCTGATCCGAGGTTGCACAGCCCTAGAAAATATGAGATTTTGGTTATGGATTAATTAGAATTTAGATTATTATAGTCATTGTCAATTAGTTGGATATGAAGTCCAGACTACTTTATCACTTATCAAGCGGCCCTAAAATTCATGAAATTGTGGAAGCCTCTTTCATGTTGTCAACACCAACCCTTCTACCAACACTTCTCACCAATTAGGAAATCAAATCAGAGTCTCAACCAACGAAATTGAACCCTAAACAAATCTGAAACCACAACCCACCAACGAAACGAACTTTCAAGAGATCTAATTCAATTCAGAAATCAAACAAGAGCCCCAGTATAAAAATTGCTAAACACATACGGTGAATCTAGATAAGTAGTCTTCTCTCTATTTGGTTACAATAGTCTTCTCAAGTTCTCGATCTTTATCACATATTGCAATTGGCAACACAACAACTTTTCGTTAACTTATGAATAGCATAGCAGTGAAGTCATTTTATTTTCTAAAGGGGTGCTGCAATAGTGATTCATGACGCTAATGAAGTAGTATAAAAAAACAGATTAATTTAAAAAAAATTGCAAAAGGTGCTGCCGCCGTGTCGGGGCTTTTGCTATTTATACGATAAAACACAGCCAGAGGTGAAATTAACCCAAAAGATTAGTCGTGGGCTAACAATCATTAGTTTGGATAATGACCCTGGTAATGATTTCATTGCCATTTGGATTATATCAAAGGACGCTCTAACTAGTAAGTATATAGGATAACGGCCCACTCCATAATCAAAAGGGAATGAGGGACTATTACCACTAGTTTATTGTGATTCTAAAGTTGAAGCCCCATATGGACGTACATGACACACGTTGTAAAAAATGTACCGAAATACAATATAATTGTCCTGAAAGACTAATCGTACTCGATTGTAAATTAAAAACGTGAGTGACTGTAATACTATTTCAGATCTAATCAATTCCAAGTAACCTAGAGAATACTAAACTTTAGTGGCCAATGCACATATGTAAGACTAGTGACTAGAGCGAAATAGTACCATAATAGTCCACCAAATTGCGTGGTTGGATCACCCTACTTAATGTTCAGGTAAATGATTGATTCAACACATGTTCCAACGTATCCACCTACAACGGGTCATAGTTGCTCACATACATGAGAATGAGAACATTACCTAAATTTTCATCCGAAGTACAAATTTTCGTGGTCGTTCACGTTCACGTTCACATTCACATTCACGAAAACAAATGTAGAGTGCGCCCTACTATAGCGTTCTCACAACAAACTAAGGTGAGAAAAGATGAGAATGACATAGCAGTGGAGCAGTTGGTCACATCAGACGAGGATAGGAATGGGCATCTGAGGACGGGAATGTGACTCCACAGAGATTTCTTCATTTGAAACACGGGATGGGTGAGAATTATTTTTTTTTGCGATGACACGGGAACGAGGTTTCCTCATTTCACGGATAGTGTCTCTATTTGAGTGAAAATTACTAAAAACAGAAAAAGGAAAAAAAATTACAGTCAAACAAATTTTACAAAAATTAATGTCAATATGATAAATGAGGACGGGTTGGAAACCCAATCCCATAAGAACGAGACGAGAATAATTCTACCGTTTGGAAATATCCCCATGGGGCACGGGAGCGCGTGGCAGCGGTGAGGACGCGGAGTGGGTAAAATTTTCGGTTTGCCCATCCTTAGACGGGGACCTCTCGGCTGTGCTTTCGTTCTGTTATAGAGCAATTCAATGACGAAGCAAACATCATCACCGTACACGCGTGAATCACACGAGTTATGCAATCAACCAGATTCCTGACGAGATTCTAGAGTGATAGTACACGAGTTATGCAATCAACCAGATTTCAGACAAGATTCTAGAGTGATACCCACGCGCCATCAAGAGAGTGGAGGCGGCATCAGTCTCCTACTCTAATTCCACTAGCCAACATTTGAAAGGCAAAGAAAACGAATAATAAGTGAGCTGAGGTGCGGTGGTTGGCGGGACGAGGCTGCGATCAGCTACGAACGGGTCACGAAATACCCGGGTCCATGAATTGTGACACTTCTTTACGTGGATACAGTTCATTGGCTACTCTGTAATATTAAGTTTCTTTGGTGGGCAGCTCAGGAGTTGCCTCCTTTTCAAGCGAATGGAATGGAGACACGTGTGGATGCGGTCATCGAGTTCATCAACTTTGCAATTATATAGGAGAGTGGCCAATGGGAGACTTGGCAGTGAGGTACGAGCTAGGATGTGGGGCCCAGACTCCCCACTCGATGTTGCAACTGTAAAAAGAGCTTTGTTTAGAATAACTGTAAAAAGAGCTTGAAAGAGATTTATGGGAGGAAATCTAGTCATGTACGTGTAATCATTTCTGTTAATCACATTTTATATCTGACGGCTATAATCTTATAAGGAGAGGAAAGAGGAGAAATTTACTTTGGAATAATTTTCAATTTGTATAAATGTCGGCGTTGTTTTCAAGTCTTGATTAATAAAACTATCGAATACAGTGAAAGTTATAAAATTTAAATTCATAATTACAAAGACTTGAAATAATATCAAAAATCCATATAAACATGTACTCAAGACACCAACTAATAAAGAGTAACGCTCTAAGACCATCTCCAAGAGCTTCCCCATAATTTCTCTATAATGGGGAAGCAAAAGGCAATGCTTCAAGCAATTTTTCTTCTCCAACTCCAACAGATTCTCTATTTTGGAGATTTTATGTTCATTCCCCAAATCCTTCCTTCAAATTTTAGAGTTTGCTGCAAATATGGGGAATTTGGTTTTCTCTCTCCTCACATTCCCCATTTTGGAGAAAATTATAGAGAATCTGTTGGGAAAAAACACCCAAAATCTTCCCCAAATTTGAGAAAACCAAGAATTTGAGGAAGCTGTTGGAGATGGTCTAATAACAACTCTATTTTCTTTAAGACAACGGTGAAATATTGAAAAAAAATCACTAGATATGTAACACGTTTACACATTGTAATATCAGCTTCCCAGCTATGTTGTTGCCGAAAACTAGATCCAACAACACCTAGCTTCACTCTACCACTTGATAACAACGATAATTTGACAAAGTAAGGAGCTTGTTGCCTACCTAGAGCAGACAAAACACATAGAGTGCCAACACCGGCATGAAACTCACTCAACCCTACATTACTAATGTAGAAACTTATTACTTCCTTAAGGCGTAATATTAGATAACAAAGTAAAATAAAACAGTAAAAAATATAAAAACTAGGGCAAGGTCCACTAGGTGAAACCAAACCCAAACACTAGCTCAGATTGAGCCCATTAGCTGCATTCCAGCTCAATACCTCAAAACAGGAGGTGAGTCAACTCTAACCCACCTGGCCCAAGACAGTTGTTGTGCCACCTATCCACCGATGTCGAGTTGCAGCCGTGCCATCCACCCCAATTACCAGTCGCAACCGAAACCAATATGAAAAAAGGTGTTTATATTAGACACCGACTTCCAAGCATCTTCGTCCCACTGGCCATCTACCCACCAATACTGACACCTTCGATCGACTCCAATCAGCCATCGATCCTCGCTTGCCCGCTAAGGACGACAACCACCCAACATCGATTTGACCTAGACTAGATTTGCTTAGATCTCATTCTGATCTCGGACCACCACCATGACATATAAACTCCCTTCAACCGAACAAGGGAAAAACAACCTCCCAGTCTAAGGTATCAAGCTCGAGGTATGCCCATTAAACAAGACTCCCGTCTGGCCACAACCTTCTTGCGCCAACGAGACGAGTAGCCTTCACCAGCGACGAGACGCAACCGAAAGGGACAAAGGAGGGAGGCTGCATTCTCTAGCCTTCTAGTGCTCTAAAGATATTTATTTCTATAAGAATTGGTGGCCGAGTGAGCTACCACCTTACAACAAGAAACAATTTTGAGTAAACAAATATCCAAACTAAAAACCTCATATTACCAGGAGAATCTCTGTTATATTCAACCTATTTTACAAACGTAACATGTTTTCACTAAACCAACTCTATTAAGTAGATAAGATTTTTGTTTAGAGAGTCTCGATTGAACCTTTATTTTCTTCTTCTAGCAAAATGAATGATATTTACACATAAGAGTTGCTAGTTCGTTTCGAACTTTCGATCAAAATTCAAAAAACAATTTACATACAGGATGAGGTAACAAGTCACCTCGTTAAAATTAGCAATTTAGTAACCATGCATATTCAATCAATATTGAGACTGAGATCTACAAGGTATATCGGCAAAAATAGACTAATTTTTATTACAGATATACTTCAAATATTTTAACCATGCTGATAAATTAATAAGAGTTGAGACTCAGACGCTAAATATATGTTCTCGTAATAGGTTAGTCAACTAACCTTACCATACTTGACGGCTATAAGGTGTTTTTTTATTAACTCAAAATACAAGTCCAAGGGTAAAATATTTAAACATTATGTGAATATATATATATATATATATATATATATTTTATAGAGAATGGGATAAAGTGTGATTTAATTAAGAAAAGAAAATGGGAGAAATTGAAACATAACAGACCATCGAGTGTTTTCTTTATTTTCTTCCCATAAATTTCAGTATCTACAAACTTCTTGCTATCCAATCACAACTGCCCACCTCTGAGTACAAGCTCTGGTTTTCTTTCCTCTTTCCCTCTTTTCTTCAAAGATTTCAGCAAAAATTTAGATTCATTTCTTCAAGCTTGTCTATGCTAAGCTTTCCTTTATTGAAGCTTCTATATTTCCCTCTCTTTCCATTGATAGCTCAAACACTTTTCCTTTATTCTCTTTTCTTTGTTGCTCAGGCCTCAAGAAAACAGAAGAAAGAAGAGATCTTCCCCCCTACTTTCTTCCATTCCATTGTCCCCTCACTCTCTGTCCCTGTTGCCTTCTCCCCCCATTTATTGCTTAGCTTTCCTAATTGGGTTTTCAAATAGGTACAAGAAGCTGCAGATACAACTCTGTTAGCTTCCTCTACCTCTGTGCTGAAAGTTTTATCCAGTTCAATGGGTTCAGATCCCATCATTGGTTCTGGGGGTTTATCTTGGAGTTTTGGGTTTTAAAATGATTTTCAACACCAATTCCTTTGAAAATTTCGGAAAGGTGGGTCTTTTGTAGATTCCTATACAGATAAAAGGTATTCTGATTCCTTTTGTAAATGCCCCCTTGATTTAACGCTGATATTATCATCCTCAAACCTCCACCTCTTGTGCATTTCCTCTCATACACTTTGTCCCTCATCTCTCCCTGCTCTGTTTTTTCAACCCCTGAAATTCTAATGTTGTGAATTTAGAGCTTACTTTGATTTGGTGTTATGAAGTTGGAAATGGGAATTCTCTCCCCTTCATACTTCTCTCCTCCGAATTGGCTCCTTGAGGAGACCAAGACCGCGAAATGGACTCCTGCGGAGAACAAGATGTTCGAAAACGCCTTGGCCTTGTACGACAAGGATACGCCGGACAGGTGGCACAAGGTGGCGGGGATGATACCTGGCAAGACTGTAGGGGATGTGGTGAAACAGTACAAGGAGTTGGAAGCTGATGTGGGAAAGATAGAAGCGGGTTTGGTTCCTATTCCGGGATATGGTACTTCTCCGTTCACATTGGAATGGGTGAACAGACATCATGGCTTTGACGGATTCAAACAAACGTATGGGATTGGTGGGAAAAGATCGACATCAACTAGACCAGCTGATCATGAAAGAAAGAAAGGAGTTCCTTGGACAGAGGACGAGCACAAGTAAGTTTCCTAATTTGGATTTCATTTTGCGCCTTTGGTTGTAATGGTAAAGCATTTGTGAATAGTTGGTTCTTGAAGTAATATCATTATCATGTATGCAATGTGAAACATGAGGAGGACTCGAGTTGTCTGTGCACTTTATCTTTCGGCATTGTTTTGATGATTACAGGCTGTTTTTGATGGGACTGAACAAGTACGGCAAAGGGGACTGGAGGAACATTTCTCGTAATTTTGTTGTGACCCGAACACCGACTCAGGTGGCTAGTCATGCACAAAAGTACTTTATCAGGCAGCATTCAGGGGGGAAAGATAAGAGAAGAGCGAGCATACATGATATAACAACTGTGAATCTCAGTGACACCAGAACTCCATCTCCAGACAACAAGCCTCCCTCCCCGGATCACCACCATTCTGCTGCCTTCTCTCAGCAGCCGAATTCTGCTAACATTCCGCCCTTCCGGTGGCATCAGGGCGGCAATGCAGCAAACATGGCTTTTGGTCAGGCTCATGGGAACATGTTCGTGTCCAATACTTATGGGATTGGTTCCTATGGACTTAACAAAAGTTCATTTCATGAATCATACTACGCACCTCATAATTTGGCTTTTCAGATGCAATCCGGACACCACTACCCCCATGGATGATGATGTAGCAGCTCGTCTACTAAATTATCTGCAGGATTTATGTCCCATTATGTTCTTTTAGTTCATTAGTATAGCGAGTCTTGTTTTTGCTTTCATTGTGAATATGTAATTCAGAAATTTGAGTTGGTCTTAAAGTATTGGAAGGGGGAACAGGATCAAATCCTGGATTTTCAACTCATGGAATATGAATGAAAACTGAGTTGAAGCATCTCAGAAGCCCTTTGTTGTGTTCTTTTTTCGCACCCTATGGATCTCATATTCCGTTATCTGATTTCGAACAGTGATGAATTATTGCTATAAGGCATCTACACCGAGAAATAAGCATATATGACAGCAAATGCTGTACATTTCAGAGTCTTGTAAACTGAACAGTTGACTGCTCCTTTATTTTGATACCTTAAGAAATGAAAGTGGGAATTCAATGAGATAAAATGCATCTTCAATCCTCTAGCAGACATGAAATTCCAAGCTTTCCTGGAATATGAAATAAAGGGGCATAATCAAGATAAGCATCTTCTTCTTCTTCTTCTTCTTCTTCTTCTTCTTCTTCTTCACTGCAGCTCGGTTTGCTATATGTCCAAGTAATATAAACTATGATTTAACTTTAATACTCATGGGATCTTCAGAGTTTTACTATATATGAATTTGGAGTCAAATGACTAATGATTCTGCCTCAAAGGCATAGACTTTGCACCAGATTATAATAACAAGCAAAACTAAAATGACAAAAAAATATCTACAAACGTCCCATATTCCCATAAGACTATTGGGTTAATCTAAGAGCCATTTGGGATTCTTTGGTGAAGGTGTTTCAACTTCTAAGTTCTAACTTCTAACAAAAGGGTTGATCCCTTCTGTAATTCACAAATAACTTTGAACTATTTCTATTGAATCCTGTCAAAAAGCAAAGCCAAACGAACCTTAAAGATTTCTACTGCAGCTTAGTAGATCCCATCCATTGAAACATATGATATTTTTGATGTATTTTAACTTACGCAGTCAAAAACAAATCATAATTTCTATGTCAGTCTACTTTTAACTGTTTATTCTGTGTCCCTAAACCAACTTTCAGGAAAAAAAGATGGCCAAGTTGACTAGGAAAGACCATGAAAGTTCCAAACTTTGATCAAATGCTGACTCTGCATGCACTAATGAAAGAATCATATGCTTCAATAACTTTTTGTTGCTGGGTAATCTTTCTTTTTGTATGAGATCCTCTTATAATTAGAAAGAAAAGATCCCTCCTTGGAGTGATGATTAGTGACTTAATTACAAAATAATTAGCATTTAGAGTAGGATATTAGATTAGATTACCCTGGCATTGTATTTTATTTTGTGGTTGATCTTTTTCTGTAAAGCTCTTCCAAGATTTCTCTCTCTCTCTCTCTCTCTCTCCTGGATTTGGTTTTCTGCGCATGATTTTGCTGATTCCTAGTGTACGGCACCTACCCAACTAAATAAAATGTTAGAAAGACTTCATGTCTTCATGGTGCTCTAATCAGATCAAAACTAGACCTGTGACACCAATTTTGCAGACAAATTTTGTGTTGCTTTTTCTTTCACAGAAAAGACTTCTTTACCTTGGTCTTGGTATTTGTCATTACATTTTATAATTTGGTATTTCACTACTACAATGGGGCTTGAGATTCTCTTTGGTGGAGGAAATCTCATTGACTTGTATCCTTTCCTTCCCTCTTGTATTATTTGGAACAAGAATCTTCTGCATAATTGAGTGCAACTTTGAACTAGTTTTGACATCTAGTTAGTGAAGAGATTAGCAATTATCACCTACCTGTAAAGCTCCATACTTCTGTAGAAGTAATGAGGTATCAGGTTAGGATTAAGCACCGATTTGTAATGTAATTAGATGTAGCACTGCGCTAATGGTTTTGGTTTGATGCTAAGGTAGTGTCACCAGCAAGCTTGTCACTTTGTCCAAAAGACTATTATGCTTTGCTTGATGTTATTATCAAAGTGCTTTTATTTTGTAGGGGTCTTATTAGATATGCTTTTGTTTTCTGGCAAAATTTTCAGAATGCTTCATGTAAATGCCTATGAAAGTGAAGTCCTTGTCATTATCAATGAAAATTATTGTAGTTTTTGTCTTAATCGCTCACTATTACAGTGTTTTAGATGAACATATATCTTTAGGTTTAGTTTAAGTTCTATTTATCCTCATTGTCTTCTTTACCTCTATCATCTCTATTATTTATCCAACTCTATCTTCTCCCCTCTCTTTCAACTGTAAAAACAAAGAACAAGGTCGTTATCCAACCAATCTCACTATTTCAGAGTATACTTGTTAGTTGCTACTATGGAAACTGACAAACAATGACAGTGATCAATTTGTACTGTGCTGTTTTCATCTACTTAGCTTGTACCAATTTTCTTTTGCTTCTACCATGAAAAGCAAAACCCTCCTATCATTGGGACACAGTTCTGTTCAGTCCTCTCATCCCATTATGCAAAGATTCCAGGCCATCCTGGGTAAAATTGTCATTCTACTCAGAGTTTCTATACAGCAAGTGACAAAACTGATCTACCATATTTTTCAAAAGCCTTTCTGCAACTTGCATTTGAAAGCATTCTCTAAACCACTTTATTCTCAGTTTGATTAACACCTTGAAGAATAGTTGAACCACAAAGCTTTCGGCTGGTCTTGTTTTTTCTCTGTAATTTCTATGCTATGTTCTGATTCTTATCTCGCAAAATGTTACTATCTCAATGCACTTCAATATATATAAATCTCAGTGTAGGGAATTCAGTGTAGAAGTGGGTGTTGATTCTGTATGTTGCTTCAGTGGCCCACTAGGATCTGGGAATAACTCTTGTGGGGGCTTAAGTTTTGTATCAAAGAAAAGAATATGGAGGGTCGGAAAGTAGAAGATGCATCATAGTTTATGCAAACACAGAATCACATAATGACAGAAACAGTTGATTTGAACAGAAATATGACAAAGTGAAAATGGTATAACAGATAAGACCGTACCGTTGTGACAGTGTCAACGGTACTGGTTGGGATATGAGGCTTTAGCTGAGACTAGGAGATTACAAATCCTTCTCCTGGTTCCACTTTATTAACATGAGACAATATGACAACTTAACTGTTGTGCATTGATGTGATCATATACATTCTCAGCAAACATCTCACATATACACAGATGATCATGGCCAAACTGTTTATACTTGTTCAATTGATACACATAAAAATTTGAGCACAGATACCTTTCTAATCAACAGAGCCATTCATTCAAGAACAGCCATTCTGCTTAATAGCCTTGTAAAGATTCAATGAACTTGACTTACGCAGTAGTGCGCGCTTGACAATAGCCTCGGCAATCAAATCTATCTAATGTGTAGCTTTCTCCTTATTGTATGTCAATCCAAAGCCAAGAGGATTTAAAGGGTCATAGGAGTTGCTCCCAAAATTTAACGGCAGCTGTTTAATACTTCTAAACCATGTCACTGGTAGCTTGCCCTTGAAGTCATAATCGCCAAAGATAAAATCAGTAATTCCCACCGCTTCACTACCAGACAACCATGCAGCAATGAAAGCATCCATCTTTTCGAGGAGTCTTGGCTCTAAAGTTAAGGGTCTTCCAGATATCAGAATTGCCAATGTGGGAATTTTGTCCGCAACTGAGCTTATGACATGAGGTCCATTAAAAGGAATCACAAGGTCCGCTTTGTCACCAGTGAATTCTGCATATGGATCTTCACCAACAGCCACAATTGCAAAAGAGATGTCTTGACATGCTAAGGTGTCTGTTGATGGATGTGGCTCATAAATTATTTCTGTTTCTTCTCCAACTGCCTTCTTGATAGCTTCCAAGATGGTTGTGCCTATAGAGTTCAGAAATGAAAATATCCAATAAGTTTCCCTGTGTAAACGAGCTTAAATAATAAACATGACACACAGTTCAGATCTATGATTGCTTGTCCTCTACAGATAATACAGGAAACTTTCTCTGTTAGACAATTTTCCACTCCAATGAAACTTTGGTTTAAGGTGACTAGACTAAAGAGATTAGAGACTGAAATGATTCAAGTAGTAATTAACACACAAAAAAGAGGACTATACAACCTTTATTTTCTTCACCCTTTTATATATTTTTATATGACGGGTCTATTTTTTATTTTTTTATACTTCTGGAGTTTTGGTTCTAACGTACAATTCAAAATAAAAATGATCTACAATTCAAGGACCTAGGGACATGAAGTCTTCGACCAAGGAAATGTCAATAGTGTTAGACAGTGACAAGCGTGACCCGTGGATCATCCTTGTAGCGATATTGTCCCAAATGATCCACCCACTTATTAGTTATATTTTATTTATCACTTTTCTGATGTGAGATCTATTACTCTCCAACACGCCCCCTCACGTGCAACCTGACTCAAGGCTTGCACGTGATGAAATGGGACGGAACAAACCAAGAGACACTTGGTGAAAATCCAATCGAAACTTTCTAATGGCGATATAAGCCTATATTGGGTGAAGATAAGGAATCCACTTATTAGTTATATTTTATTTATCACTTTTCTGATGTGGGATCTATTACTCTCCAATACTCTCAACAAATAGTGATTATGAGCATTCAACAGAAACATTCTGTAACAACTGTAATTCTACCACTTTTCCCATCCCAAGTAGCTGTCCATCCTCCACACTGATATCCAAGATTAGCAGCATGTGTTCCAGCAACAAGAATTCCTTTAGCTTTCCTGTCTTATGGAAGAAAAGGTTTGCTTGGGTCCTTTCCATTCTTCAACAGAACCAAAGACTTACGGACAGCTTCACTTCACGTGCTAAATCTCTATGCGGCTACAAAACATATAGTGATTTCAGTGAAAACTGTATATTAAGTACCGAACTGATGAGGGCCTTAACGTAAGATGACTGGTAAAGTTAAAGCATTGGAATTGTCTACTAATGCCTCAAAATAGTAGTATTACTGAATATATATATATATATATATATATATATATATATATATATATATATATATATATATATATATGCCCCATATGCAAACTATGCGTTTCTAAACAAGAAGAACGTAACAAAGGCTGAGTCTGCAGATTTACCTTGCAACCAACTACGTCAAGCAAAGATCTATTGGCATAGGGATGCTCGAAAAGACCAGCAACAAACTTGACTCTCAGTATTCTCTCAACAGAATCATCTATTCTGGACATTGGTATCTCCCTATGTTTGACTAGATATACTAAATCCTCCACAAATTGTTCAAATTTGAAAGGCACCATAACCTGTATACTTTCTCAGTTAGAAACATAGTAAATCCAAGGAGGCGACAAATAGTTTAGGTTTTCGAAATTGGACTACAATAGGTACCATGTCAACTCCAGCATTAATGCCAGACAAAAATCGATTGTTTGACACTGGAGGATCGCAAATTTTGTCAAGTGCTGCCCAGTCAGAGATCACAAAACCCTGCAGTAGAGCATACCCTTATGTTTATCAGGACACATGGTCTTTTATTTGGTACCACTGCAATTAACTAATTACACCAAAAATATGAAAGTGGCATGTGATAAACTAAGACCAAGGACAAATGCACCACTGTTGATTTATTGAAGTTTTCTATATCAGTCTAATGTTTAGCAAAATTGATCATGAGGAAAACGATCAAGGAGGTGCTGGAGCTCAGACATCTACTAAATAACTAATCAAAATGTTCAGTACCATATTTTCTATTAAATATCAGATTTTGTTACAGTGCATGCCTACTATGAGTAAGAAAACATCAAATACCAATACTATTGTACTTTGGAAGATAACAGCCGATTTTCCAGTAGATATAAAAATTGTACTGCCAATACTAAAAGGGTAATGACTGGGAGGGTATGAGTAAATTTTGGCTTCATATCTCCTGAATTTCATTTTTAACATGATCTTGAGTTTTACCTTAAAGCCTAGCTTATTTTTCAGAACTTCTGCAAGGAGAAAACGATCAGCATGTAGTTTACTTCCATTCCAGCTGGAAAAAGATGCCATGACAGTGGAAACTCCTTGAGAAATACAGTCCAAATATGGTGCCATATGAATCCTTTCTAAGTCATCATAAGATGATATGGTATTCCCCTCATTCAGACCTTTATGTGTACCCCCGTCTCCAACAAAATGCTTGGTACATGCAATTGTGTTGTTTCTGGAATAAAAAGAACAGAAAATTAAAAACCAGTTTCTGATACTTGAGAGTAACTACTATGCGACTTTGATTGGAATACAATAGCAACTCATCAAAGAGAGTACAGAAGATTTATGTTGACACAATGTACAGGATATAAGTTTAATCGGAAAAAGAATTTACTTGATATCAGTAGCTGGTACAAATGAAGACAAAAACTTACAGAAAACCATTTCATTAGTGCCTGAGTGCATCAATATCCAACAAAGCACTCTTTACTTTATTTTTCTGTTTCTAATATGCATGGAATAGTATTTGGAAATATAGAGACAATTCAAAATTCTTTGAATGAAGACTGTTAATTATCTGAATCTGATACTTAACATATTAACATTATACATTAAACATCAAAATTCCTAAGAGAAGAAATCTCCAGCTACACTAGAACTAAATCTAATCATTTCAAAGTTCCACATATTAGTGAGTAGCAGTTGATGACAATGGACAGAGTATAGTGATTAGGACGAATTCCGGAGAGAAGCATTTGGGAATTAAGAGAGAGGACTGTTGGATAGTGTGCTTGAGTTTGACAAGAGGAGCCAATATCTGATTGAAACGCACACCTTCAAGGCATCCTTGGCTTTGGCTCGATGGGTTTCTCCCGAATGAAACAAAGCCATGAAACAGTTGAGGGGAGAGTGAAGACAAGAAAGCATACCTCTTGTGCTGCTGACGCGCATCATCTTCGGATCAAGAATTGAGCTTTGCTAGAGATATGTGCTCTCAGCTTTGTTTTCGGTGTTATTATGATTTATTTAACTGTCACAAGGCTGAAGTCACAAGTTTACTGCCAATATAAGAAGTTACCAATTCTGAGTTCACCATTGCTTCTGTTTAGTAATCAAGATAGCAAAATCAGTACTTGTACCATCTTATAGAATGCAGCCTCTTATATCATCATCTTGAATAAGGCCTGAAGGAAGAGTATAAGAAACCAAATATTAGGGAAGTAGAAGCCCAAACCCCCCAACCCATGATGATAATGAACACAAAGACATAAACTAGAAAGATGAACTGAAATGGTGTTTTTGTGATTGTAGCATGATGAAGTCTATTAAACTAGGTCCTTAAGAAAACAAATCTCCAGCTAAACTAGAACTAAACCCAATCATTTCAAAATTTCACAGCCAAACAAAACAAAATCACAAGGCTTCTTATTGCTTCTTTGAAACACAAAAGAACTAAAAAAAGGACAAAATGCAAAGTCATTTTTTTGTTATCTTACTGGTTGAATGAGAAATACTTCTTCAGATATACTTAATGCCAGCAACCAATATCCAGTCTATCATGTGAGAATGCACGTTCGCGTGCAGGCACGATCGTGAGCGCACATGGATATTTATACTATGATACAGAAACCGAATGTGACCCATAATTGCAGTGCAAATTGACATTGTATTTCAATGGTGGTCTTACAAACAAGATTCATAGAACATCCAAGGTCACCAAGGAGAAGCAAAACAGCAGTAACAAATTTCCTGGTGATATTGAAAAATACGTGTATCAAATATTCAACTAACTTCAGACTGAAATTTTAAGCCATGCCGATAATACAGGATCTACCGTATCCTTGGACAACAAATCAATTATTAATTTCATAGTTGATGCATCTCCAGAGAAACCCATCTCACGCATTTCTTCAATAAGTACCACAGCCCTTGATGTCTCGTTATTATTGAAAAACCCCCTGATAATTGTGTTATAGGTGCAGCCATTAGCAGAACAGCCTTTCTCTTCCATTTCTCTAAACAACTTTTCTGCTTCAACTAAGAGGCCACCATTACAAAGTCCACTAATCATTACGGTATACGTCCATGCATCAGGCTTGACTCCTTCCGATGACAAACCAGAGAAGACCTCCATTGCAGACTCAGTTTTCCCAGCTTTCAATAAACCTCCAATGATGATGTTGTAAATTACAATATTTAGTTCCAACTTCTTGTCCTTCATCTCTCTAAGCAATTCAATTGCCTTTGAAAGCTGTTGGTTGTTACATAGGCCATCAAGTATAACTGCGTAAGTTTGAACATCTGGAAGTTGGCCAGAAGCTTGCATCTTGGAGAACAACTTTTCTGCTTTTTGTAGTCTCCCAGCTTTACAAAACCCATCAATAAGAGTGTTATAAGTAACAGTGTCAGGAACAAGTCCCCTGAGAGGCATTTCCTTGAAAATCTTGTAAGCCTTATCGATTTTTTTATTCTTGCAATACCCGTTGATCAGTATGCTACAACTTCGAGTGTCAATAGAGATTCCCTTGTTAAGCATTAGATCAAACACTTGTTTAGCATCATCCATTTCACCTCGCAAACAGTGACCGTCCATAAGGGAATTGTATGTAATCGTGTCAGGTTGAATTCCTTTTTGAATCATAATCTGAACCACACTTTTGGCTTGCACAACCATCCCGTCCTTGCAAAGTGCATCAACTAGGATATTAAAGGTGAATACATCTGGAAAGATACCTTGACTGGCCATTTCATACAACAGCCTTGTAGCTTGTTTCCAGTTGCCTATATTGCAAACTCCATGAATCAACGAGTTGTAAGTAACAACGTTGGGCTCGCATCCATTTGCTTCCATATTCCCAAGTAACTGAATAGCCGCAGTGTTGTTTCCAATCATACAAAAGCCCTTGATCAGTGTGCTGAAAGTAATCACATCCGGCTGGCAGTGACCTCCCTCCACCATTTTGCTGAAAAGTCGCGCTGCATCAGGCACCCGATTTTGGAGAACTAAGCCGTGGATGAGAGTGTTGAAGGTGGTGACATTTGGTTGAAGACCCAATTGGAAGAAGTGGGCCAAGACAGACAAGGCATAGTCGGTTCGGTTTAAACGACAGTAGCAGTTGATGGCAATGTTGAGAGTATAGTGATCAGGACGAATTCCGGAGAGAAGCATTTGTGAATTAAGAGAGAGGACTGTTGGATAGTGCTTGAGTTTGACAAGAGGAGCCAATATCTGAGTAAAAAGGACAACAGAAGGGAGAGGACGTCTCTGAAGCATTTCGTCGAACACCTTCAAGGCATCCTCGGCTTTGGCACGATGGGTTTCTCCCGAATGAAACAAAGCCATGAAACAGTTGAGGGGAGAGTGGTGAAGACAAGAAAGCATACCTCTTGTGCTGCTGACGCGCATCATCTTCCGATCAAGAATTGAGCTTTGCTAGAGATATGTGCTCTCAGCTTTGTTTTCGGTGTTGTTCCTTCTTCCTTTTGGTTTGCCTCGTCTGTCCCTTGTCTTTTGGTTTTGTTTGTTTTTTTTGTTTTCGTTAATTTTATTAACAAATCTCAATTTACACACGGTTCCGTGACGGAAGGACAAGAATGACTTTTTCGTTTGTCACAGTAACAACCTAAATTTACTGAAGGACAGAACATCCAACATGAATCCCAAACCCGACTGATCGGCATCCAAAACTGGAGGAGGCTCATCGCGGAGAGCCCCCTCAAATGCCTGGAAGAAGAGCCGGAAAAGAGGAGATGCGCAGGACATTAGTCTTTATGCTGGCCCTAATGGCAGCCACAGGTTTGGCCGGACTGTGATGACACACAGGACATTATTGGCCAAACAGAAGAGTGCAGTATACCGGGATGAGATAGCGTGCTTTGCCCCAGGAATATGCCTCACTAGTTGTCTAAGTGCATTGTCTCTACCCAACGTTTTGGGTTCAACTGGAAATTTCTTTCAATAACAGTTGATGGTGATTGCATGCCATTAATTATGTTGTGGCTGCTCTTAACAAACCGGGGCTGGAGGACTGGTGGCTACCAACATACTTCTCGGTGAGTTAATACTTGTTTGGGGTAAATATTTCCACGACTATATATATATATATATGTGTGTGTGTGTGAATATGGGTGTTATCTTGTATTTTGCAATTAAACACATGTGAACAAGCCTTTAGAAATGCACAACCTCTTACTGAGGCATAAACATGAAGCACAGAAGAGATAGCATAAAATTATCCTATTTATGGTGAACAGGTGAAGGCAAACGCATTCAGTGGAACATCCTTTCAAGCTTGGGTGGAAGACAGTCGAGACGTCTGCAACCTAAAAAGGTTTGCTGGATTGTTTGATAAGTGCAGGAGAGTAAGTGTTGGGTTCCATGAAGTTGTTTTTCATTTACTCTGCCAGTTTGGGATGAAAAGAACCCAATTTGTGGATGATTAACAATATTACAAACTGTCCATTTTAACTATGTAGATTTTTCTGCCGATGCGCGACGAGGCATTTGGTGGCCACTTTTACCTTGGGGTGGTCGACATGGTGAGGAGAGTTGTGGAGATTTGGGATAGCTTGCCGTCTAGGAGTCGGGATGCATGGAGATGGGAATTTTTGTTGACAACAGTAAGTGATGATGACTATGCCACAATATAATGTGTATTTGCATTCATAGAAAAATGTGTATTGGAGCATGAATTTTTCCTGTGAACTTGGATTGAAATATTTATTGTTCATGGTTTGCAGGTTCGCCATCTCGATCACTGCTTCTACTTTGAGAAAATGAGGTCAAAGAGAAAGGACTTGGAGTTTGGTAATTTCCCTGTCATTAACTTTGAAGGGGCACCAAGGCAGCCAAACTGTTTTGACTGCGACATTTATGTGATTAACAACATGATGCACTTTGGTACCAGTTGGGATACTGGGGTAAGAGTTGGGTTCTGAAGATTGCCATTTTATTGTCATATATGTTTTTGATTAACAACATGATGCACTTTGTTAACCCCCACTGCAATTGTTGTAGCAGTACAACTCTGAGGAATTTCGCGCTCGGCTGTTGCTGCAATTCCTGAAGGCGCCCTTTAATCAACGGGATGTTGCGACTTTAACTGAAGCTCGGATGGCCAAAAACGGTGATTAGGCAGAGTTGATGCCTTATCTTTTTGAAGGGCGGATTGGAATATCTGTTTCATTCTGCTCTGAGGCAGTGTCGGTTTAGTGAGACTGGAAGCTGTCAACTTTTGTGGTTACCACTTACCACCCATCTGATGGCATGATATGGTCTTAGGGAAAGGGGTGGTTAGGTTGTTTATTTTGTTCAAAGGGTGTGGACACTGCCTGATGTTTAATGGCATTTCAACTAGAATAGTTTGTATTTGAATTTGTACAACTCTAGCTATCAGACGTGTATTTTGAATTCTACAACATTAGTATCCATTTTTTGACATTTCCATGCGTCTGATGCCTCTTACATGGCTGGAACAACTTCTGCTATGGAATTATGGAGAAGAGGTTTCTTGGTGCAGCAAGGTCTCATATACATGATCAGCTTCGATCACAACTTGAAACTATCAGTAAGGGAAACATGTCTATGAATAAATATCTTATACAGATCAAGCAGCTAGGGGATGGTTTAGCAGCAGTTGGAGCTCCTGTTTATGGCGTTGAACTCATTCAGTATGTGCTTAATGGCTTGCCTGAGGAATAAGAGCCTTTTGTTATTGATACTGACTTGAGTGTAAAGGGTCAGAATCCCATTCACAATATCAATGCAAGATTTCGTGGGAGCTGGAGGTTGTGTACGGACACATTCTCGGGGAGGATTTTTACATGATCTTCGGTTGTGACCCGCTGTTCCGCATTTTTTACATACGTATGTCTGCTTCCCTTTTTCCATGTTATGTTGCGGTCTGTTAGACGGTGTGCCTTTAGTGCGGGATACTTTTGGATCCAACAGAACATTGTCAGTAGCAGGAAATCATGCAGTGTCATTAGGAGCTTCACTTGTGAACCTGACAGACGCTTGATGTAGCTTAGCAAATTAACCAATTCCCGCTGTCATGCCCTCTTCACTGTACGAGTAGTTCAGACAAGCCTTCGAGGTTTCTAACATGAGTGCAGAATACCTTGCGACCTGCGCTGTCCTCAAGCTTGAGATGGGCCTTGTTGGTGGCAAAAATGTCTGCTCACCAGCCTTCTTAGTCCACCGCTCTCTGATCAAACTCTTGGGAAAATGTGACACCAGCTGTGCTTTTAGGACACAGAAAATGTGGCAGCATGGGATGCCATCAGATTCAAAACATTTGCAAGAGCACATCCACTTTTGGTCTATGGGGTCAGAAACAAATTCCACACACCAGTGCCGCCCCGGCATCTCGTATTGGGTGAGATAGAACATAATAGAATCTGAAAGGAAATGACTGCTTGTGTGAAATGGTAAACTTCTACTCAAAAATGATTTGAGCCTTGATCATCACGAATATGTCATGTGTGAACTTCTGACACACCTCTGTCTCAATACCCCTCATGTGAGTCTCGTATACGGGTGCGCTGTTTTTAGAACAGAAATTGTCGTACAGGACGCGGTTACGGATGCGTGCAACTGTTCTCTCCGTCATTGGCATAACGTCAGAAATGCGCCTGGTCCTCCCAACATCCTTTTTCAGCTTTGAATGCATGCATTCCACACGTTGAGTGTTGCACATCCCACCATAAAAGTGCCCTCGAAAAAAAGCCTCCTTCCTCTTCTGAAAGGGATGCAACATATGGACGTTCATCACAACGGTCCTCAAAAATGTCATCATCTGAGTCCTCGTCATCGGATGAGAATGGATCAAAGTACTTGCTGTCACTATAGCGAAGGCCTCCTTCATCTAACTCCATCCCTAATGAATGTAAAAAGTGCAAGGGCTTGCAAACAACTCGGAAATAAATGATACAGAACTTAAACAAAAAACTATCCGATATAGAAAGCGTGGCAATCACAATCAAGAAATATAGATTCCAAGGAAAGCAGAACCAAACCAAAAGTCATTCAATCTTTCTTTCTTCTCATATTGTTTCTTCCAATTATCGATACAACAAAACCAAACCGAATATGTAATCTATAACAGAACCAACAGATTGACATGAATCATATGTTCTGAACTACTGGAGAGAATCGTATATACGATTGAAATGAATCAAGCAGGGAATCGTTCATACCTGGTAGCTGTTGAGAGGAACACTCTTCAGTTTCCACTCCTCTATCTTGAGATTGAGTCTTTCTTTCTTCTCTGATTGCCCCCTCTGTAACCCACGACCAATTCTCCCGTCTCTGTTTTGATTGCCTCTCTCTGCCCAATCTATTCTATCGACGAAAGAAAACAAAGGGGGAAGAAACATTTCAAACATATGAATACAAGATTACCGTCATCTTTTTTAATAGAAATTTTAAATTCAGATCTATCCTATTATCCATCGGATCTTTAATAGCTCGATCTAAATTCAGATCTGACAGGTTAACAGATACTGACCCGTTAATTCGATTCATTTATAATAAAGATTTCAAATTTTAATAATAATTTTATAGTTTTATCATAAAACATTAATGAAATTTTATAAGAAAATAAAGGTTTACATCAAAAGTTGAATTAGATGCTTAAAATACTTCTTAATGGTATACTAATATAATTAAAATATTAACAACTTTCAACTTTATCAAATCATATTTTAGAGGCAATTTAGAAATGAATGCTTAAATTATCTAAATAATTATCATATTATTTAATATTTATTAATAATATTATATTTATAAAAATAATATTTAATTATTTTTAAATGGATACGGGTCCTTAACGGATCAGATCAACCAAGATCCGGATCCGTTCCATTTAGTAAACGGGTTAACAAATCCGGATCTTTAACGGATTAACGAATTAAATTTTCGATCTAAACCCGTTTAAAAACAACGAATCTAAAACGGGTCTGGATGAAATCTGATCTATTTACAGATGTAGAAATTAGGCTCTCCTAGTTTGAACCGTCTTAGTATGAATCGTAACCCAATCTAGCTCATGAACTAGGGCCTTGAGGGAACCTTATCATCTTTCTCTGCTTAAATAGGTAACCGATAATGGCATAAAGCAACAGACACAACGACCAAAACCCAACAAACTCTACAGATATTGATCTTCACCATTTTGAGGGTAGAAGAAATTATTTTCAGAATCTATGAGTGCAAAACAATCTCTTTTTGAACAAGCACAAATATATGTATCCAAAAGCATTCCAAAACACTACTGATTTCTAAAGATAATGGGGTCAAGTTTTACCAGGCAAGACTAATGATTTCTGACTCAATCTACCCTCAACCTACACAATCCCATGAATATGGGACCTGGATGGAAAATACTTGTATCAATATCGGTATTGACGCGTGCGTTCATACTCTCTTTTATTTACATATTTTTATCAATGTAAATGCATTTGGTTGAACAACGATTTTTTTCAAATTGATTTTTTGCATAGATGATCTTGATTGGTTAATTAAACTTTTGAAACGGTTAAGATTATAATTTGGTGTATAAGGTTCTAAGTAGGCAATTTTGGTGGAATGAGATGAAGAAAGATGTGGCGGAGTTTGTGTCTAAGTGTCTCACTTGTTAGCTGGTAAAGGCAGAGCATCAGAAACCTGGAGGTATGCTGAAGCTATTACCCATGCGAATGGGAGCAAATTCCTATAGATTTTGTGAATGGACTACCTAAGTCCAAGCTTGGACATGACAAAGTAAAGGTGATTGTCGATCAATTGACGAAGTCGGCACATTTTCTTCCTATATTGATGACGTACACAGTAGATGCCTTGTGCAAATTGTATGTGAAGGAGATTGTGAGATTTCATGGAGTGCCTACATCGATTGTTTCTGATCGAGACCTTCGATTTACTTCAAAGTTTTGGAGTGGCTTCCAAAAGGTAATGGGGACTAGCTTGGATATGAGTACGACTTTCCACCCTCAGACGGATGGTCAAAATGAGCGGGTGAACCAAGTGTTGGAAGATATGTTGAGGGCATGTGTCATGGATTTCAAAGGAAGTTAGGACGATCACCTCTAATTGATTAAGTTTGCCTTCAACAACAGCTATCACTAGAGCATCGGTATGGCCCCGTATGAGGCTTTATATGGTAGACCTTGTAGGTCTCCAGTTTGTTGGCAGAGGTACGTGATAGTGGGTTGTTGGGGTCCTGATATTGTGCAAGAGACGACTGAGAAGGTCTTTATCATTCGAGATAAGATCCGAACGATAAGCAAAAGAGCTACGCTAACTTGTAGAGGAGGCAAGTTGAGTTTGATGTTGGGGACACTACCAGAACAACCACTTTAGCCGATGAAATTTTTTCGTCGGCTAAACCCTAAATTTCGTCGGCTAAGAAGTCATCGGGCAAAATCCATCGACCAACACTATAGCCGACGAAATTACTGTTCATCGTCGGCTAAAGTCATTTATTTAACCGACGAAGAAATTTTTCGTCGCTTAATTTCTAGACTTTAGCCGACGAAATTTTATTAAAATTCGTCGGCTTTAGCTATTATTTTTATTTATTTATTTAACTTTAGCCGACGAATTGTAGGGTAATTCGTCGGCTATAGTTATTATTATTATTTTTTTAATTTTAGCCGACGAATTTGTTAAATTTCGTCGGCTATAGCTATTATTTTTATTTATTTAACTTTAGCTGACGAATTTTATTAAATTTCGTAGGCTATAGTTTTTTTCTTTTTTTTTTTAATTTTAGCCGACGAATTTTATTAAAATTTCGTCGGCTATAGCTATTTTAATTTTTCATAATTTTTTTCTTTTTTAATTTATTGTATTTTTGATTACATTTTTTACATCTTTTTCATTTTTACACCGAAAGATGAAGAGAAGAGGAGAGGAGAAGGTTAGGAGAGGGAGAGGAGGAGGAGGGGGAGGAAGGAGGAGAATTTAGAGGAGGAGGAGGAGAAGAATTTAGAGAAGGAGGAAGAGGAGGAAGGAGAAGGATTTAGAGGAGGAAGGAGAAGGATTTGAAGGAGGAGAGGAGGAGGAGGAGGAGGAGGAGGAGAAGAAGAAGGTTAGGAGAGAGAGAGGAGGAGGAGGAGGAGGAGGAGGAAGGAAGATGAAGAGGAGGAAGAGGAAGGAAGAAAAATATAGAAAATTTTGAACTTTAGCGGACGAAATTTCGTCGCTATAGTTATTTATTTATTTTATTTATTTATTTAACTTTAGCCGACAAAATTAGGGTAATTCGTCGGCTATAGTCATTTATTTATTTATTTATTTAACTTTAGCCGACGAAATTAGGGTAATTCGTCGGCTATAGTTATTTATTTATTTATTAATTTAACCTTAGCCGACGAAATACCCTAATTTCGTCGGCTATAGTTATTTATTTTATTTATTTATTTAACTTTAGCCGACGAATTACCCTAATTTCGTCGGCTAAAACCCTAAACCCTATACGTAGAAGCTTCAAACGAAAAAAAAGTCGTGAAATAAGATATGACCGGAATGGTGAAATACGTCTATGGTTGAAAAATCACGTAATTCCGGTAAAGTCTCGGTACCGATAATTGCGGTTAACTCAATTTTTC
Source organism: Comarum palustre (assembly GCA_951800085.1). Lineage (NCBI taxonomy): Eukaryota > Viridiplantae > Streptophyta > Magnoliopsida > Rosales > Rosaceae > Comarum > Comarum palustre. The sequence continues at coordinate 4,260,796 of OX637582.1, read as the reverse complement.
ATTCTTTCTCCCTAGAGGTAGCCCTATCTCCGGTAGTTATTTTTCATAAAATTTTTATACCACTGGTTGCGTCTCATCGATTTGAAACTATTTTCAGTTGAAGATCCGGGCAAAATAGGTAATTTAGATGGTCAGATTAAGATCCGGGTTTGACTTACGTGATTGACCGTAAGGATCGAGCCCTTAACGTTGTCAGATTAAGTTAAATTTTTTCCTATATACATATTTCAACATAATGATCATATTGGACGGTCAAAATTTTGTTTCTCAACTTTGATCATCGGAATCACAACATGCGTACTAATGTTGTATAACTTGTTTACTAAGCTTTAAGTAAATGTTTCGTTTCTAAAACAAACTGTACGTAGAAACTTCAAACGCAAAAAAGTCGTGAAATAAGATATGACCGGAATGGTGAAATACGTCTACGGTTGAAAAATCACGTAATTCCGGTAAAGTCTCGGTGCCGATAGTTGCAGTCAATACAATATAGAGGTTTGACTTACGAGATTGACCGTCTAGATGAAGTCCTTAAATTTATCGGATAAAGTTGAATTTTTTACCAGAGATATATTTCAACATATTGATGATATCTGACGGTCGTATTTATGTTTGTGAATTTTGATGACCGGAATCACAACATGCCTACTATTTACCATTATTTATCTATATGGGGGAGGCCTATCATGGAGGGGTAAATGTCTCAAAATTTTTAGATGGACAGTTGCGTCTCATTATGGTGAGTGTTTGTTGTGTTGAAGGTTCGGCCAAAATACCTCATATAGGTGTAGATATGGACATTTTCGTGTGTTAAGCATTTAGAAAAACTTCATTTTGAAGCCTTAAACGAACTCGTAGGGCCGTTCTGCTTTCAGATTGGTATCACAATAGTCAATCGGACACCGAAATATCCGTAGTGCAATTTTGTAACTAAAAGTTACTTTAGCCGACGAAATACCCTAATTTCGTCGGCTAAACTTTTCAAATTTCGTCGGCTAAAGTTCACATACTATAGCCGACGAAAATTGTTTTTGTTGGCTAAAATTTAACTATAGCGGACGAAAAAATTAGCATAGCCGACGAAATTATTTTTCGTCGGCTAAAATTACACTTTAGCCGACGAAATTTTAACTTAGCCGACGAAAAAAAATTTCGTCGGCTATAGTCTTTTTTCTGGTAGTGGGATTATGTGTTCGTGAGAGTCTCACCTATGAAAGGTGTGGTGAGATTTGGCATGAAGGGAAAGTTGGCACCGAGGTATGTCAGGCCATTTGATATTTTAGAGAAGGTGGGGGATTCAACCTACCGACTTGCCTTACCATCTATCATATCCAGAGTGCATAATGTGTTCCATGTGTCCATGCTGAGGAAGTATGTCCCAATAGGCCTGGGACTTTTCAACCCATAAACCGCAAAACCGGTCCGAACCAGATCAAAACCGACGGTTCGGCATGGTTTTCTGTGAAAATTTCACTAAGGTTTTTTTAACCTGAACCGGGTCAACTTTGTCGGGTCGAATCCGGTTCCAGAGTAAAAAAGTCCAAAACCCGCAGGAACTGTTGGATTCAAATACATGTGTTATTTACCGTTAGATTTAACCTTAAACCCCTTATAATAATATACTTTAACGCCTCCGTTGCCTCGTTCTCTGCATCGATCTTTACTTTTTCAGTTTGCCTTTTCACCTCTAGACTCGTCTTCGAGGTAAGAAACTGACTTAATTGACTAAATTGAGACTGGGTAGTGGGTACTGTAAGAGCATCTCCAACAGCTTCTCCAAAAATTTCTCCAAAATGGGGAAGCAAAAGCCATATTCTCCAAATTATTTTTGCTCCAACTCCAACAGCTTCCCCATTTTGAAGAATCTTGCATTTATTACATTAATAAAAATATTCTACATCTTTGACTGATAAATAATAAATTATTTTTTATTTGAAACCTTGAAATAAGTCAATAACGGCTAGTTTCCAACAGCTAGTTTCCAACGACTATTTTCTAACGACTAATTTACAACGGCTAGTTGACTTCTATTGTTTATCTATATATAAGAACAAATCTCATCACTTTTGTTATCTCATTCTCACATTCTTTGCTTCCTCATCTTTTTTTCACTTTGAAAATATAGTTTATGGCTCGTCGTTCGTTGGCTAGTCGTTATCTAGTTGATACGTTCATGGATGAACTTTGCTACGGGGAGCAATTGCAGAAAAAAAAAATTAAAAAAAAAGAGCAACAATGGTCAGCAAGCATAAAGATTTAGACATGAACTTTAACAATAACATTGTTCAAGGTCCAAACTTGAGAAACAAGATACACTTTTCTAGCTGAACTGATCTCACACAAAAACTATACCATCTAAATATTCAGCAGCTGAAAAGCTAGAAAGAAGAATCCAAAACGCATGACAAAGTCTCTGCTCAAAACGAGTCAATATGTATCATTATAGAGAAATAGCATAAATATCCAGGAGTAATGACACAAGAGACTACTCATTTCCATTCTTACCAGCTCTTTTTGCCAAAATTTCTCTTTGAAGGCTGATGATATATTCTGCTTGAAGAGGATTCATGGAACTAGTATCCATAGACATTATTTTAGTTTCCTCACTTCGAACTTGAAGTTCAATTTCCTTTTCTCTAAGAGCAACCTGCTTTTGCTCAATATCAATTAGCAACTTAAGTTGTTCTGCCTTTACGCGGTCACTTTCTAGTCTCCTTGCCCTAAACTCTTCCAATTCAGTACGGACTTTTGAAGATTCCTTCTCATCATCATCACCTTGCTCGTTGGATTTTGCTTTTTTGTTCGCTTCTTTTGCAGCCTTTCTTCCAATAGGCCTCTTCAAGGGTGCAGGTTCAGGAGCATTTCCATTATCATCTTCCAAGTTAATTGAAATTTGATTTTTAGCAGGAGGAGCCTTGAAGTTTCTACTTGCTTCAATTTTTTTATGTTCAACCATCCATTTTTGCTGAAACCTCAGAAGAGTCCAACAATGGTCTAATCCAAACTGATGACCTTCCTTATCTTTGTAGACCGTTTTTGCCTCTTGTATCTGCAAAGAATACCTCATGTAAATATCTAACAGAAAAATACATTTGAGAATGCAACATCAGTACTAACATTTGAAAATATAAATAAGCAGTAGGATGCTTTGAAGATAATGAAGATAATAATAGTGTGCACCTTATCTGCCTCTGTGTATCCACTTTTCCGTAAGTGTTCAACTGCAGCATAATGTCCAGAAAACCTACTCACACTGAAGCTAATTTTTGACCAGCGGTTTGTGAGTGATTTTTCAGTTCGTTCATCCGGCCAACTCTTATGATCTTCAAAGTACTGAGTAATTCTTTTCCAGAATTGGCTCTTCTTTTGATCAGATCCTTTGATTGGATCTAAGCTTGTATTCAGCCATGCGGCTATAAGAAGTTTGTCTTCCTCAGGAGAAAAGTTGATAGTTCTTTGAGATTGTTTTTGTGATTTCTTGCTGCCAGGTGCACATGGCGACTCTTGATCAGTGTGAGCTTCAGTAGTATAGGTCTCTTCAAAAGTAGAACCACTGGAATGGTACTGAATCAATGAAAAATCATATGTCAGATGTGGTTCAGGGAGATCATCAAGGGACGATCCATTGTTAAGGAGCTCGGTGAAATTCATCTGCAAAATCTCAGAATTGCTTAACCACCAGATATAGAACTACTAAATTGCATGTACATAGAACTACTAAAACGTGTACATGATCATAAAAGCAATAATAGACATTCAAGAACAGAAGAGGACATAAGGAATAAAATTTTCACCATTATAAATCAGAATAGAGAAAGAGGAGAGTAAGACTGGGTTCACAGGGTTTTGAAGTAACAGCTAATGAACATGAATGAAAACCTCACCCAAGAGTTAAAGTTCCAATCTTTATGCATATTTTCATATAAAGACTATAAATAGACACCTCTAGAAAGACTACAGATAGAAACCACATCAAACATTAATAACAGCTCATTGAACATGAATGTAAACCTCACCCGAGAGTTAAAGTTCCAATCTTTATGTATGCTTTCTACAAAGACTACAAATAGAGACCCAGCAAGACTACAAATAGAAACCTCACAAATCTATCAGCAAATTATTACAAATTATCAGCAAAATTATCAGCAAATTATCATCCATTCTCTTCTCTATTAATGTCACACAGCCAGTTATTGTTTTGAATTTCCACATATTATTAAGTTGTTTCAGAACTTAACTTTACGGTTATTAGCCTTAAATTGATTCTTTCAAAATATTTTTTTTGCTTAGAATATAGGGCCTGAAGTGAGTGGCTATTCTCTAACATGTTAACATTGACAAAAGAACTTTCTCGGGAAACATTTTGATTCAGCTACTGATCAAAACCGAAATTCGCTTTCTTAATGTCATATGCTTCACAATCACACAATTGATATTGTTTTCCCAAACTTGATGCAAGAAGGATTAGTTGAGTACACTATTTACAATATTCAAGGAGGTGACTTCAAAGACATAGTTTGTCAAAATAGAAAGACAGTGTTAGTGTATTAAAAGAATTACCTTAATTGATGCTTTCCTTGACTAAAAAACAAATGGGGGTCTTCAGAAGTGGCCTGCAAGAATCAAACTATGAATGTCATCTACACAGGAAATCAGGGTTTATCTACAAATCATAAAAGATTTGGTATTTAGATTCAGAAAAATGTACACAAACAGTTGCAATGGAAATAAAGAAAATAAAAAAGAGACGGATTTGGGGTCATCAAGCCATGCACCTGAGCTGCGGTGACTCTGGTTGATTTGTGTAGATAAGAACAAGTAAGAAAGGCTTTCCAAATTCTGGGTCAGACGAATTAAGTCTAAAGAGGCATGACAGAAAGAAAGACGAAGACGAAGGACCAGATCAACAACAAGCTTTGTGTTGTTCTAAACCGAAGACAGTAACCAATTAACAAAAACTCTGCACAAAATAGGTAGCAATGAGAGAGGGAGAGAGAGACCCAGATGAGATCTCGGTTAGCTTTGCCTTAAAAAGAGAAGGGGGATATGAGAAGGGATGGAATGGATGCCAATCGAAATCCCACTTTGTTCGTTCTTTGTAAAAAGGATGCCCTTATTCTACGTTTTCAGGGAATCAATCAATCGACGTTTGTTTGGGGTGGTGTTAAAATGTGGATTGGAATCCTTTAAGCTCCTGTTTCTACTCAGTAAGATGTTTGATCCTATACTTCTCAAATGAGCTTCAAACATGTATACATGATAGGAGACCTGAATTAAATATACTCCATTGAAGTTTTAAGTGCTACTACTGACTTGGATAGATTCAAAAAACAGTCAAATATGTGTAGCAGTAGCAGCAACCAAACCTAATTTTCCATTTTAACAAACATACTATATATTCTATAAACACATTCCTTGGTAATATTGACAAGCAGTTTATTCATGCCATTGTATAATTCCAATCTAGTGCACTGTCTTGCATTCTTCTTGCCATATATGTATAAAGTAGACAACAGCTATCAAAAGCTTAACTAGCAGAAGACCAGTTACTCAAACAGTAACAGAAATCACAATTCCCTCATTTCCCAACATTCATTAAGCCAAGAAATTAAGTAATCATATCATACACAGAACAACTGAATGATACAATTCTAGCAATGAACAAGGAATCAAATTATACCCAGAGTATGAAACCCTATACAGAGATAATAGAGATTAGCAGTACTGTAGCTACAAATGGAAATTTAACACTCCAATAAAAAATGGAAACAGATTCAGGAGAAAACCCTTATTGATCATACCTCTGATATACAAGCGAAACAGAGAAAGTAACAGATTACTTCGCATACAAACACATGATAGAATTCAAAATTGAAAACTAATCAAAGAAGAGAAGCAAAACATGATAGAATTCGAAATTGAAAACTAATCAAAGAAGAACTGAACGAGGAAATCGAACCGCGAAGAATCGGAGAAGAGATCAGGCGTTCGATCTCAATCCATGACTGAATCTATTGGAGTGAATCGAATGAACAGAATTGGAGGAGGGCTCACCTGAAGCTATGTCTTCTTTCTTGGTTGAGAACTTGTCGAACAGTCGCAGTGCCTCTGTGAGAACTTGTCGAAGTCGAACTTGAGAAGTTGTCGAAGTCGAGTCGTTTTTTGAGTCGATGGAGACTTGGAGAACGTGAAACATTTATGACAAAGCTCTCGGCAAAAATTTGCCGAATGCTGCAAATATGGGGAAGCCTCCCTTTTTTTTCTCCTCCTTTCCTATTTTGGGGAATGGGATGGGGAATCTGTTGGACCAAAAAAAAGCTCAAAATTCTCCAAAAGTGAGAATACCAATAAAATGGGGAACCTGTTGGAGATGCTCTAATTGCCAGTACTAGCATATGTGTGATCGACTTATTGCTTTCAACACTATCAGTTTCTGGGTTTTATATGTTTGATCGATTATTGTTTTGAATACTATCAGTTTATGGGTTTTATATGTTTGATCGATTATTGCTTTCAATGCTATTAGTTTCTGGGTTTTATATGTTTAATCAGTTTCTGGGTTTCAATCTATCATGTTTGTTTCTGAAGTAATTTCTGGGTAGTACCGTAGTAGAGTTTAATGGGTCATGAGGTAATAGAGTTTAATGGGTCATGATAAGGGTGCCCAAATTGTAATACTAATCTGAGCAGTCAGAAAATTTTGTTTTGGAGTTTGCATATGCATTTCATTGCTTTGACCTTTCAAGTTGAAGTGCTTAGTTCAATAGTCGGCATTCAATTGTTCAAGGATTAGTTTGCCTCAAAATAGGTGCAATGTCGAATTTGTTGATTTAACATCAGATGTTTTCTCAGCCTAAATTCTTGTGCACTAGGTTGCTTTGTCTGAACTCTGACCGTTATATGTTTCTCATATTTTTGCAAAAACAGTTATATGATTACTGCTGCTAGTTTGGTATGTGTTCTGCCATGTGGTTTATTCCTATTCTACAGTATATGCTTGTTGTGCAGCAAGAGAAACAATTTGCATTTGATTGAGTTCATTCTTATTCGATATTTTGATGTGTTTATATCTAGTGATATAGTTATATGATTGAGTTAGTGTGATATTGTTATATGATAATTATGATTGATTACTCATCTTTTTATTTTTACTTCAGTGTTAGTTATTTCTATGTTTTGGACTTTTGGGTTGAACTTTGTATATTTGAATGTTTGAAACTTTGGAACTTTGTTGTATTTTTGTTTTGCCTTTATTTGGATGACTTGAATAACTCCACTTTGCAGCCTACTTTGCTGACTTTGAGCTTTTGAAATTTTGATAATTGATATTTGAGAATGACATTCAGGAACCGTTGAGACCGAACCGAACACAAACGGTTCGGTTTGGTTGCGGTTCCAACCTAAAAAAATTTGTAACCCGAACCGTAAATTGAGAAAAAAGTTACTATGAAGTTTTACTTTTTTTACCCAATCCGAAAAGTCCTAGGCCTAGTCCCGAATGTGTCACATGTGATTGACTATTATCAAGATGAATGGAGATGCGACCTTTGTCATTGAACCCATTCGTATCCTTGATAGGTCAACCAAGAAGCTTCGGAGGAAGAAAGTTGATTTTGTTAAAGTGTGTTGGAGTCACCATGATGAGGGCGATACATCGTGGGAGTTAGAGTCAGAGACGAGGAATAAGTACCCCAAGTTGTTTTGTATTAATGTACTTGAATTTCGGGAAGAAATTTCTTTTAAGAGGGTGGAATGTAGAGACCGAGATTTTTCATAGCATTTTCGTTAAAATAATTAATATTGAATTTATGGAAAGAGTATTTTGTGAAAAAAAAAAAGTAATTATTGAAGTCATTTAAAGAAAGTGTTCAAAGTTGACTTTCATATCCTTACAATATTTTAAAAAAAAAACTTTATTCACAGAAGTTGTAGTGTTCGACGATACGAATTCGTGGACACGAAACACGTCCAAATCAGATATTATACGAGGAAATTATAATCAATCAAAATTTGGCTTCCATTTCGAGAATGGTATAAATAAAAGTTTGGAAAACCTGATATCCCAAAACTTTTAGGAAATTCATTACAGCCGCACGGGACTGTTCTTCTCTCCAGATCTGCTCTCGACTCAGCCACTGTGCGCCATCATTCCCCGATGTGTTTTGCTTCCTCCTATTTTCATTTTTGAAATTTTGATTTTTTAAAAAAGGACGGGAAATATCCCACATGACACTGCTGTACAGGCTGGCTTTGCTCGGTCAAAATCACATCCTACCCAACTCAACCGTTATCAACTCAAACCATCCTTATCCCTTCAATAAATATTCTTTCTTAACTGTTTTTTTTTCTTTTTCATTTTCTGCATAATAATTATGCATATACTTCTACATAAAAACTAATTCATTGCATTCCTTTTATTAACTAAACAAGGAGCATCGATTGTCGCCAATGTTTTCAAAGATTTTCTAGACGCTCGAATCAGCTCATATAATAGCGTGTACATGAACATTTTATTGATAATAAGATGTTAATATTATGCGTTTTTGTAAAAATAAAACTGACCTCTCATAAAACATTAAACATATAAGTATTGACCTGAAATTTTAATCAACATTTTTTTGTTATTATTTTCTACCATATATTATTTATAAAATTATATTTCGGACAAAAAAAGTCACTTCAGTGAAGAAGACGCTCCGCAGCAGCGCCAATAAAGAAATAAAAAAGAAAAGGGTGATGTGTTGGGACATGACGCGTGTCCGTTAACCAGCTGTATCGCTAACCCAAAATCAACCGATTCCTTGGAACAAGCGGTGGCCTCTATAACCCCAACCCCCAAGCCAGAGGCGGCGAATGATGTCCAAGAGGCCACGAATGATGATGAGACTGCCACGAATGTTGATCAGATTCAAGAGGATCATATTCGGGGGGAGCCTAATCAAGAGCAGCAGCAGGCGAATGCCCAAGTACCAGTTCGAATATCTCGAAGAGCGCCGAAGTCAAGTGCTAAGTACCCTTCTTCTCAATACATTTTGCTCACCAGTGATGGAGACAAACCATATGCCAGATATATTCTGTTAACCAGTGATGGAGAGCCTGAATGCTTTGAGGAAGTAAAGACTCATGCAGATAGCGACAAGTGGATGTTAGCTATGATGCAGATAGCGACAAGTGGATGTTAGCTATGATGTCTGAGATGGAGTCTTTGATGAAAAACAGCACCTATGAGTTGGTGGAACTTTCCAAAGGCAGGAAAACACTCAAAAACAAATGGGTGTTCAAGCTGAAGAGGAATGAGAACGACAAGTTGACCAAGTTCAAAGCCCGGTTGGTTGTCAAAGGTTTCGGGCAAAAGGAAGGAGTCGACTTTGAGGAGATCTTCTCACCTGTTGTCAAGATGACTTCTATTAGTTATTTTGAGCATGGCAGCTAGCATGAATCTTGAGGTAGAGCAGTTAAATGTGAAGACTGCATTCCTACACGGTGATTTAGATGAGGAAATATATATGGAGCACCCTGAAGGTTTTACAGTTGAAGGCAAGGAGCACATGGTTTGCAAGTTAAAGAAAAGTTTGTATGGGCTGAAACAAGCGCCAAGACAATGATACAAGAAATTTGACTCTTTCATGGTGAGTCATGGGTACAAGAGGACTTATGCAGACTCATTTGTGTATATTCGTCGATTCGCTGGTGGTAAATTTATCATTTTGTTGCTTTATGTTGATGATATTTTGATTGTGGGGCAAGATGTTCCTATTATCTGCAAGTTGAAGGCATATTTATCAAAGTCTTTTGACATGAAAGACTTAGGTCCAACGAAGCAGATATTGGGCATGGAGATTACTCGTGACAGGAAGGCAAAGAAATTATGGCTGTCACAGGAGAAGTATGCTGAACGAGTTCTTGAAACGTTCATCATGAAAGAAGCAAAGGCAGTGAGCTCACCTCTAGGTAATCACTTCAAGTTGAGTAAGTTGTTATACCCAACTACACAAGAAGAGAAATATAAGATGACAGGTATCCCTTATGCATCAGCTGGTGGTAGTCTTATGTATGCATGGTATGTACTCGCTCAGATATTGCTCATGCAGTTGGTGTTGTTAGTAGATATTTATCTAACCCTGGAAAAGAGCATTGAGAAGCTGTTAAGTGGATACTCAAATACTTGAGGGGCACCTCAAAGTTGTGTTTGTGTATCCGTGGTTCTGAACCCGTTTTGGAGGGTTTTACAGATGCAGATTTAGCTGGGGACCTTGATAACAGGAAGTCCACTTCTGGGTATTTATTTACATTTTGTGGGGGAGCTGTGTCATGACAGTCCAAGTTACAGAAGTGTGTTGCCTTATCTACCACGGAAGCTGAATACATAGCGGCGAATGAAGCGGGCAAGAAAATGGTTTGGCTGCAAAAGTTCATTCGCGAGTTGGGTGTGATGCAAGAAAGGTATGTGGTGCATTGTGATAGTCAAAGTGCTATTCATTTAAACAAGAATTCAGTTTATCACCCTCGCACCAAACATATTGATCTCCGTTACCATTGGATAAGAGATGTAGTGTCAAAGAAGCTCTTGCAGTTGAAGAAAATTCATACCAACAAGAATACTTCTGATATGTTGACTAAAGTTGTGTCGCATCAGAAGTTGGAGTTGTAGCAAGTCCGTTAGAATGAACTTCAAGTAGAAGTCTCATGTCGTATTACCTCGGGTTGGTCTGGAGGGAAAAATTGTTATAATATTCAAACCTATAAGTTACACCACTAATTCATTATAGGGATGTTAAACGTTCATGAGTTATGAGTTAGTGGTATTAAGAGTTAGTGACTCTTAAGTTACATGGTATAAAGACTTGAGTTACACAAGAATATGGATGATTATTGTCATGAGTTATGAGAGTTACATAGAGCACCATTATGAGAGAGCACTAATGAGGGTTCCTCCTTAAGCCTATAAAAGGAGAGGTCATTTGCTCATTCCATCAGATTAATCACATCGATTATCTCATCCATCTTAAGTGTCTTCATCCAAGTAGAGAGTGCAGAGTGTCCACTCCAAGTTGAGAGTGTAGTGTAGTGTAGTGTAGCAAAACAAGTGTGAGAGAGTGTTTCCTTCAAGTGGTGTTCTTGAAGTTGTGTATCTCTTGTGTATCCATTATTTGATAGTGAAAGTTCTTGTTGTTGCTGCCCTATGAACGTTGGCACATTGCCGTACCACATTATATCCGGTGTTCATTTTCCTTTATCCTTTACATCTTTGCATATTTGTGAACTGTTGGTTTGAGTTTGTCACTTCTATTATATTATTGTTCCCCAACATATCAGTCCTCCAGAAGTCCAAAACATTCTAAGAAGAAGAGCAACGCAATCGATAAATGGAGAGAAGAAAACAATTAGATTGAAAAATGCATAGAGGAACGAGAATTGCAAGGCGCCTGCAACAGGGGTAGTTCTGCGACACATGGAACTTGTGCTCATCGAAAAGTGAAGGAAACTCCATACACACTATTATATCCTCTGCACCAACACCCATATCTACAATCTTTCCAAGTACATAACCAATACAAAAGCTCAGGGAGTTCTAAGCACCTATGAGAAATACACACACACATTCAAACCTAGTACAATTGGGGAAGTAGTACTAGGAACTTACATATGTAGAATCAGAAGCAAAACAACATTCTGAAAATATACGAAACTCGGGGTTTGGTGAAGCAAATAGATGAGAGGGCAGCAACAGGAAATCTAGAAATGGGGGATGATGTTTCAGGTAGAAAACCATGAGAGAATGTGAGAAGCACAAACGAAGAGCTTGACAAGAAAGATGGAGGGCAAAAAAATGGTGAAGTATCACAATCTATGCTTTGTTTTCCGGCGGAGCTCTGGATTTGGGTTTTCCAATTTTAGGAAATTTCTTTAATTTTTGCTTGGCTGATGGCTCTGTTAGATCACTGTAGGACTACTTGAGCTTCGATTCTACTTTCTTTCTCCTCCATCATTCATATGACACAATAAGGACAAAATAGCAGACCAGTACTTCTAAGAATGGGCGGTTATTATTATTATTATTATTATTATATTGGTTATGGTTGAGGTCCACGAAGTTTAAAGTTGAATTTCGGTTATGATTAGACGATCATAGGCGCGTTAGTTATTTATTTTTCTTAAGAAATGAAAACTTTGGTTTTGTGCCATATATAAGTGTAAACTTTGGTTTTCTGTTTTAAAAATTAGTAAACTACAATTTAGTTATCAACTAAATTTTAATTGACAAATACATCATTTAGACAATATCTTACATTTTTAAGGATACAAATTAATAAATCAAGACAAGTTGATGTCCACATGTCATTATATATTTTACCAAATTACTCTTAATGAAATTTTAAGAAAAATTGTTGTCCACATGTCATCTATCATTATATATTTTACCAAACTACTATTCACTACATATTCAATTCTCTGCTGACGTGGCATGCTGCTATTGCCGAGTTGAAAGGTACTACTGCCCGAGTTGAAAAGTGCTACTGTCAACGCTATTGCAATTTTTTTTTTCAGACAATTCTTTGTTGCTGATGTGGCGCGCTGCTACTGTCGAGTTTAAAGGTGCTACTATCAGTTCGGAAGGTTCTACTGCCGACACTATTATAATTTTTTAATACAGTAACAGAGGTTTTTATTAACTTAATGTAGTATAGTTAATTCCAGTATACACAGTAGCATAAGTTAACATTCTAGTAAAAGTAGTACCAACGATTAACATGTGAGTAGTAGCTCAAGTATTCTTCACAATCAATCTGCTACTGCTTGTGGACTAGACAATGAAGGTTTCCACTTCTGCTACTGCATTATCCTTAACTTCTACTACTGTAGTTTTGCTTGAAGATTTATCCTCCAATTTTGCTATTGCTAATTTTCCAATTTCGCTACTGCCTTCTCCTACTCTGGACTGAAAGGCTCTGCTACTATTCCTGACCTAAAGGTCCTGCTATTGTCTATTGGAAGGCTCTGCTACTGTTACCGATTATTATGAAGCTGTTACTGTTACTGTTGATGTTACTGTCTGCTACTACTAACCACAAAGCTGCTACTAGTGGCTGAGATTCAAATCTACTTTCCTCCCTTACCTTTCTTAGTCTACTTCAACAACAGATTAACACCACCAAAACATCTCCAGTAGCAATAACTTCATTTCTCCACAAATTACTTAACCATACAACCATAACACGCAAATGAATTCAATCATCTTACCTTAACCCAGACCTAACCTTCCACCGATCCGACCCGGTGCCCCAACTTAAGTTTTACGGCCAACTCTGACGGATCCATTCGACGGTGCCAATCAAAATCTTTTCTTCTTTTCAATGCGACCCTTCTTTTGTCAATGGATAGTGCTAATTCGAGTCAGGCAATGAGTTTGGATCGACGACTTGAGTCTGGTAGTAAGTAGAGCTAGCTGGCTTTTGGAGCTTTGCACACACAGAGAGAGGGTTCAGATCGGGTTTGGGGTTATAAAGGGAAAGATGAAGGGCTTAATGATAATTTGTTTAATTTTGTTATAAAAGATGGATATTTTGATCATGTACGGAAGAAACTTTGCTAGTCATGTGATTCAAGTCTGATATTTTTTTATGATAGGTCTAAAATTATGTTCTTTATTGTTTAAATCTTATATAAAATAGGTTTTTTGTGTTTTGATAAATTTTAAGTCGCTGGAGACGTCTAGAATCTACCTGAGAGGTTGTCTACCCGGGCTGTCTGGGACAGATGTTAAGGGGCGGTTGTAACACGTGTAGACACCGTTTAGTTGCAGTTGGTTGAGGTGGAGGGTAAATACGAGGGATGTATTTTGGGAGTTCCTGGTAAATACGGGAAGTTGTAATTGGAGTGTGAAATGAAGAGCAAGATTTTGGTCTTGTGTTAAACAAGAGTGATGGGGTTACTGTATCTCGATGTTGAATTATTGCAGAGAAATAGAAATCAGATCGAAGATGGTGTTGAGCGGGGTGACCGAAACGGGATCGAATTTAATTGGGTTGACGAGCAGGAGGGCCAGTCGTCGTCGTTTTGATCTGGAAGGACATAGCATCGTCTTGATGCCTAGGAGTACTCGAAGAATGAATGCTACTCAAGAACACACCATCATCTACTCAATTTAACCTTTTGATTTCAGGTATTGATGCTCTTAATAGATTCACTTTGATCTTGGATTTATGTTGCTGTGTTTGAAAATTTGAACATGGGCAATGAGATGGGTAACAACAACACATCAGGTATGCTGATTTCCAGCTTTTGAACAGTTAGATTAGTTTTTTGTTTTATTTGATTACAAGAATCATGAACAATTTACATTGCCAATCTGTCTTAGACGAAGAGAACACTGCAGTGAAAACTTGCAAGTCATCTTTGGTAGATACTACTCATGAAAATGATACAATTGAAGAACATCAGTTAGTACCTGAAGTGAAGTTGAAGGGAAAAATTTTCATGACAAAGTTGCAAACTTGGCTTCTGATAAGAGAACAGGAGTTCCTTGCATTGAAAACCAGACATCAAGGATATAAGGTTAGCATATTTTCCAAGATTGGGTTAAGTGTATATATCTATATATTTCATTGAAATTAGTCAAATTACATATATATGCTGTCACTGATGACTTGAGCTTGAAATTTGCAATGTCCATAGAGCACCAAAATGACGAAGTTCATCCTCTATGAAACTCCAAAAATTACAATGGAATCAACTGCAGTAGAGGAAATAGACAGTAAATTGCAACCAGGTACTTCACTAAATGATTCACGACAATAGAAGCCGATAGAGAGAAATATGGAGAAAAGTGAGCTACAAGGAACAATGCAATACCAGCTTGAGAATCATGATTCTTTTAAGAAAGGTATGTGTTATGCCAACCTCAGGCTCCATGTTTGCATTGAATACTATGTTTCTCTATATATGTCTCTCAGTCTTTGAACCAACTTGGTACTTTATTAAGTTCTTTCTGTTCAGAGTGTACTAATAAAATAAACTAGAGTAGAAGCCACTACATTTACATGCTATTAATTAACTTCACAGACGATAAGGAAGATTTTTAGCGTTTGATTTGATTGTTAAGGACTGGATTAAACTTTTCCACTTTGTCAGGTTCTTCTCAAAGAATTTCCGTTCAATTTGCGAATTTGTTGATTCTTCAATTATACATGTTTATAGTGGCAAGGATTCCAGTGGATTGGCTCGATTGGATTGGAAGAGGATCTTTACGAATGAGGCTATGGATAATGACTTGTTGTTAGGGGATCAATCTTTTAGTTTCTAAGAATTACAACTGTTAGTAACTGACTGTGGGTGTGCAGTCAATTTGGAATATTTCAAGTGAATATGGGCTTCTGAAAACAATTCTAGGTTTTCCTTTGATTATGGGCTCTGCTTCCTCCCGTCCAGGTATATGACGACATTTGATTTTTTGTTTTTGATTTCGATTTATCTAGGTTAGTTTCTGAAGTTGGAAGATCATGTTATCGAGCTGGGTTCAATTATATATTAGAGTGATCGATTAGATGTTTCAGGTCTTTTTGGTTGTTATTAGAGACACCAGGTTGTTCATTAACATCGATCAAGTACTGTTTTACTTTGGTTCAATCTGGATCCTCATTAATTTTGAAGAAAGTCAGTTTTATGCATATTAATATTATGACTTTTTGAACATTGATAGTATAAACTTGTAGTTAGCGCTAACATGAGCTAGTGAAAAAGCTACCAAATGGGGCTGCCAGGGTTATTCGTCATCCAAAAACAAACCCAGATGGGTCAGATATTGTTACCACATCCAAATATGAGTTTCCTAATAAATTTTGCTACTAATTCTACGAGAAGCTCCACAAAGTATATGTTTCTTTTGTGAACTTAGGATGTGCTACCTGTAATATTACAAACTTGCTTGCTCATATTGAATGCAACTCTCTCTCTAATAACTTCCCTTGCGCCGGCATTGTGATTGAATGTGGAAGAGGATGTCTTGATTTATAGCGAGCAATCTAGGGAGTATTGTGGTATTGAAGTGAATTTGGAAGGGATGAAGAATTGCTATGCTACTTTCTCCACTTTAGGTAAACAAATTTGGAAGGGATGAAGAATTGCTATGCTACCTTTGCAGCCTCTGACTGTAGCCTTTCTCGCCAAGATCTTGCTAGGTTTAGGAGAAGTCGTATGCCACCATCTCGCATAACAGCTTCGGCCCTCCCGCAGTCTATGCTAGCATTCTCATCATCAATAACAACAAAAGTTGCAAGTCCAGTAGCTGCCCTCGCCTGGACATCCTCTTGTGAACTCTGCATTAAACTGAGCAACAATGTTGCACCTTGTTTGAGCCAAAAAGCATCCAAACCTTGTTGATTGCTCTCGGCAATGCGCAAAAGGGTATGAGACAGAATCCACTCAAGCCAGGTCATAATGTCATCCAAATTCTTATCCTTGTTCACTGAATTCTGCCAATCCAAAAACACATTCTTCCCTTTTTTTGTAATATCGACAAATAATAAATCTAGTTCTTTCAAAATATCTGTAAAAAGGGCGAGTAACAATTTACTTTTATATTTACGGGGAGCAAAGTTGGTGTCTCCTTCAAGCTCGGGACAATTCAAGGCACATAAAACCTTCAGGCTCTGTGATGATGACAACAATCGCGATACAGCAGCAGAACTAATATCAATTCTTGAAACATCTAGACCAGTCAAGTTAGGCAGCTTATGCCAAAGATGTGAAACCACTCCCCATTTCATATTTGATGTCCCTGCAACAGAGAGGAACCTAACTGACACAACATTTTCCAGTGCCATCTCGTCAACATTCAGACAGTCGATGAACCCAATATCAGCCAAATTTAGGCAATGCTTAGTTAGAGCATTAATAGCATCAGCATGAACATCCCTAATTCCAGAAAGTCGAAGCTTCTTAAATTTAGGACAGCAAAAGGCTATGGCTTTTATAGCATCACTGCTGATCCTTTCACAGAAATCTGGCCCAAGCTGCAGGCTTTCAAGTGCCTCATGTCGAGCCACAATCACAGAAAGAGTTGCATCGGTTATTTTCCTGCAGTAATCACCACTAATTTCCCGTAAATCCCTTGCCTGAAGATGCAGAATAACATCAGCGGATTCTGCCCCACGAAACCTAAGCTTCTTAAGATTTACACACCTCAAAGCAAGTGAAGTAGCCATTGCATCATTACATTTGTGTGCACGAAGATCCAAAGAGGTCCACAAACAAGGAGAAATCCCAAGAACCCTCCAAGTCTTGCAAGTGGATGCTAAACTTGCCCGGTCATGATCATTCAGACATGAAAACAACTGAATCACAGTATCATCAGACAAATCAGTCCAATCAACAAACCCATTATACACTGAACCCGAAACTTCTTCCTCAATCTCAGGATAACTGGGCAACACCACCTTCTCCTTCTCTTTCCTACCAACCTTCCTCCTCACCCTACGATTCATATCTAATCAATATACAATCACTCACACCCACAATTTCAATACTCCAAAAGCATCCAACTTCAAAACACACACAATCCTTACAACTAATCAAACAAAACGTAAAGACCCAGAATCACACAGCCTCTGAACTCAAACACCCAAGTCCTACAAAACCCAGTAAACCCAATATTAACCCACAACAAAAAGCCTGATGCACAGAACAAAGCTACAAACTTTGACAACCCATCAAGCACAACCACACAAATCCAAGTCCAGCGATTTCAAATTTACAAAGTAATGATCACAAATGCAAAAGGGACGATTCAATTGCAAAGTAATTAACCCAAATGTAATAGGGTACGATGCAATTGCAAAGGGTTTTAGATTGGGGGTTGTAGATTCTAAATCCCTCTACTGTTACGGCTTCCATGGATAGTAACCAATGTAAAGATTAGACACGAACCCACTAACTACCACCTCAATTTCAACAACATGACGAAATCGATGGGGAAACGATCCCAAATTCAGAAGAGGAATCACTCGTGTGTTGCACAGTTGAGAAGGTAAAAGCATCGAATACTTAACATCCCCAAACGGAATACTAACGGATGAAGAATGGAGACAGTATAAAACAGCACAGGTAATCTCCTATCCGGGTAGACAGCAGAATTGCCCTTCACACAAATTAAAAATTCATACAAACGATGAGCATGCCACTAGGTACATACCCTCTCCTGGCCCGCGACACAGACGATCATCTCCCACGTTACTCACCAAAGCAGGTCCCCAAAAGAAAAAAATCAACGGTTCAGATCTCCAGCCTAGTCCTCATCCAACGGCCTGAATTCCAATTCCAAATCCCTCGTCTTCTTTACCCAAAGTCGTTACCTCAAAAAAGCCCAAACCTTCGTACACTGAAATTCTGAAAATGGCTATACAAATTTATACACCTCTATATATAAATACATGAACTTTTTGAATTTGGGTTTCTCGATTCGTTAGGGTTTTTCTCTTCTTCTCCGGGATGACGTCATCGTCGGTGGAGCATTTACGTCCGGCAATCCATACTAGGTTCAGCTTAAATTCGAATCCAAACAACGGATTGAGCTTCTTCTTCCTCCGCGGGTTTCAATCCCAGTCTCGGGTTTTCAACCCGGACGCGAAACGCTGCGTTTCGGCGGCGCCGTTTCCGAAGGTTGCGCCGGTATCGGAGAAAAGGTTCGGACTTTTCGGCAAGAGGACGGTTAGGGTTTTGGCGAGCGGGCCGGAGGGGGATTCAGGCGAGAAGAGCGAGGCGGGGGAGGGACAGGGAGGCGTGAACGGCAAGACGCCGGCGGCGTCGAATCATAGGAGGGGGGAGAAGCAGAAGGAGAACTGGTGGTTTTCGAAAGGAGGGAAATGGAAGTGGCAGCCGATTGTGCAGGCTCAGGAGATTGGGATTCTGTTGTTGTAGTTAGGGATTGTGATATTCGTTATGCGGTTGCTCCGGCCCGGAATACCGTTGCCAGGGTCCGACCCGAGTCCGCCGACGACGTTTATTAGTGTGCCGTATAGTGACTTTTTGAGTAAGATTAATACTAACCAGGTGCAGAAGGTGGAGGTGGATGGGGTTCATGTTATGTTTAAGCTGAAATTGGAGCCGGCTGCTAATACTGAGGTGGACAGTGAGATGAATGGTAGTAAGTTTCACGAGTCGGAGGCTTTGTTGAGAAGTGTGGCTCTGACAAGGAGCGTGGTTTATACTACCACCAGGCCGACTGATATCAAGACACCGTATGAGAAGATGCTTGAGAATGAGGTGGAGTTTGGGTCCCCGGATAAGTGCTCTGGCGGATTCATGAACTCTGCGATGGTGAGTTTGTTTGGCTGAACATGGTACATAAATGTTAATATCTGTGAAAGTTACCACTTTTAGTTACAAGTAGTTAGCAGTAGAAGTTATGACATGTATTGATTCAATGCTCTGAAAATGAGTACTACAAGCTTATCCATGTTCAAATACTAAACCTTAGGATGCTGTATTGTTTTCCGCAATAAGTCTTAAGAGAATTTTACGGTACTTTATGCGAGGACATTCTAATATATTGGCATTGGCTCTGCCTTTTGCAGATAGCTTTGTTTTATGTTGCTGTGCTTGCAGGACTTCTCCACCGGTTCCCTGTAAGTTTTTCTCAGGTGCGAGTCATGTGTTTTGAACTTTTGTTTTTTTTTGTACTTCGAAACTTGTGCTACATAGTTCTAAGGTAAATATGTGCTTTGTACAGCATACGGCTGGTCAGATTAGGAATAGAAAAACTGGGGGCTCTGGTGGTGCGAAAACATCTGAACCCTCAGAAGCAATAACCTTTGCTGATGTTGCTGGCATTGATGAGGCTAAAGAGGAGCTAGAGGAAATTGTGGTATGTAAATGTTTGACAATCAATTTACTGCAAATCAACAAAAGATAAACATTGGTCTTGTTGGAGGTTAACTTTAATACTGTTTTCTTAATACTATGCTGGTGTTTACTTGCCAGGAATTTCTTCGGAATCCAGACAGGTATATACGACTTGGTGCTCGCCCTCCCCGTGATGTTCTGCTGGTGAGCTCTAATTAGGACTTGATGCTTGAATGCAATTATAATTATTATTTTTTCGATGGTCAATTTTGATTCCCGAATATGCTTGGTCTTTCTATTAGAATTTTCCCATGGTACAAGTAATTAGTAGAGTGCTCCCTACTAAGAGTAATATCTGGTCTTTATTTTGCTTCTGACATCCTATTATCATTTAGTTAAAATGTTATGTCGTGTAGTATAACTGGTGAGAAATATTTATGCTACTGTAGTTTGAAATGTTGGGAATTGTATGTACAAAGAATCCCTGGTGAGAAATATTTATGCTACTGTAGTTTGAAATGTTGGGAATTGTATGTACAAAGAATCCTCCATTGTCTAATGGTGAGTATGGCTTGTTTATCTTGCAGGTGGGTCTCCCTGGGACAGGTAAGACTCTTCTTGCAAAGGTCGCGTGGCTGGGGAAGCTGAAGTGCCCTTCGTAAGTTGTTCTGCTAGTGAGTTTGTGGAGCTGTATGTTGGCATGGGCGCCTCGTGTAAGGGATCTATTTGCACGGGCAAAAAAGGAAGCACCGTCAATAATATTTATTGATGAGGTTTGGATTCTGAGATGTGATCATGTTGCGTATAACTATCTTGATTCTTGACATATTACAGTGGATTGAAGTTTAAATTTCTTCTGTTTTGCAGATTGATGCTGTGGCAAAAAGTCGTGATGGAAAACACCGCATTGTCAGCAATGACGAGAGAGAACAAACATTGAATCAGTTGCTCACTGTAAGACTCTTTGTGCAACTTAGTTATGAGCATTTTAGTAACTTGTCGTATATGGGGCTATGAACTCGTTAATAATTTATATCAAATGAATGTTACTTGCAGGAGATGGATGGGTTTGACAGCAACTCAGCGGTTATTGTTCTTGGAGCTACTAATCGCGCAGCTGTATTAGACCTGGCGCTTCGTTGACCTGGGAGATTTGATCGTGTGGTTATGGTTCGTATTACAGTTCTTTTGCCTGTCTAAATGTCAATATTGATTTGCAAGCCAGATGCACTTGTAACAGATTTTTCCGTATATGTTTGTTCGCATGTATTTACATGTCTTTGACTCTTTGTGTATATAAATGTTAGGTGGAAACGCCTGATAGGATTGGAAGAGAATCAATTCTCAAAGTGCATATTTCTAAAAGGGAACTCCCTTTAGCTAAAGACATTTACCTGGGAGACATCGCTTCTATGACCACAGGTTTTACTGGGTAAACTACCTTACGTTTTCACTCTTTAGGTTTGCACTGACCAATGAAAAAAATTAAGCGGTTAGAGAAGAGGACATGCCTGTGACGACATTTTTACTAATTGTTTCAGTGCAACTCTGCAGGGCTGATCTTGCAAATTTGGTGAATGAAGCTGCTTTGTTGGCGGGAAGACAAAGCAAGGTTGTTGTGGAAAAGATTGACTTCATTCAGGCTGTGGAGAGATCAATAGCTGTAATTTCTCTCTCTCTCTCTCTCTCTCTCTATATATATATATATTCACACACACACACAATAACAGACACAATTGTAATGTTTGCTAACCCTATGCTCTCCTGGTTGAATTTATTGTTATAGGGAATTGAAAAGAAGACTGCCAAGCTGCAGGGATGTGAGAAGGGTGTAGTTGCACGACATGAAGCTGGTCATGCAGTTGTAGGGACAGCTATTGCAAGTCTTGTTCCTGGACAATCACGTGTTGAGGTCAGTTATTAGAGTAATTTTTCTTGTTTTTGTTTCTCATTGAATTGTTTATAGACAAATGATGTTTATATGAAAGTGACTTAAAAATTATATGCTAGAGTTTGTAGATAAAGTAATGTCCTGCTCATGCAATAGCTCATTTATTGACTTTATGTATAATATATAACATCAACTATATGTTGACAGAAGTTGAGCATATTGCGAAGGACAGGAGGGGCATTGGGCTTTACTTATACTCCTCCAGCAAGTGAAGATAGATATTTACTATTCATTGATGAGTTACGTGGATGTTTGGTTACACTTCTTGGTGGACGCGCAGCAGAGGAGTTTGTGTATTCAGGTCGCGTATCAACTGGAGCGCTTGATGATATTCGGCGAGCCACAGAAATGGCATATAAAGCAGAATCTGAGTATGGTCTTAATGAGAACATTGGCCCTGTGTCTATAGGAACACTCTCTGCTAGTGGAATGGATGAGTCTGGTGGAGTTTTTGGAAGGGATCAGGTACTGTGTATCTTATTTCTGTTACTTATTGATTTATATTCTGTAAATGCTGATCTTAGACTCATAACAACAGGGACACCTTGTTGATCTTGCTCAACGAGAGACTCAAGAATTGCTGCAATCTGCTATGGAGGTAGCCCTTTGTGTTGTGCGTGCTAATCCTGTTGTTTTGGAGGGCCTTGGTGCTCATTTGGAAGGTGATATTCTTCAGCTTTACTTGTCTTCTTTTCTTATGTGATTATATTATATGTTCCTAGTCTTGTAACTTTGAAAGAGCGTCACGGCATATAAACATTTTAGTTTACTGGTTCTGGAAAGAGTAGAAACCCGCATTCGATGTTGCTTGGGAGATGTTGAATAAAGCATTTATTTGGGTATTTGGAAATGCATGCATGTTGGGTTAGATGTGAAATGTCTAAACTAAATACATAAGTTGTAGTCTCGCACTTTTTGCTAATTGTGTGGCTTTGAACTCGCACTTTTTGCACCCAGCCAGCCAACAATTGGGATATAAACTGGTGAGTAATATCTGCTCGAGCCTTCTCAAATGTGCCAGCAATATTAACTATGACCAAGCGGTTCGGTAAACGAAACTATTGTACATTGACTGTTAATAACTACATATTATCAAGCTATTTGCCAAGTTAAGCAATTTTAACTGTTAATCACATTATCTGGCTATCTGCAATTGTTGCCATCAAGTTGTATACTGTATCTGGTTCTTTTTTGATGAAAAGTATACGAATTTGTTATATGATAGATATATTCTTCATTTATTGGTTCAAGGAGTTCAGATGAATGGTGTTCATGCTTGTTTTCATTGTTATGGCCAGTTTTGGCTTTGGTCTATGGGAAGTCTGATCGCAATACATAATATGATGGTTTGTCAGTTTGGCTTTTTCTTTCATTGTGTTTCCCCTTGCTGTGCTAGTTTTGTTTTCACTGTTGTAGTAGTATATATGATTTTTTTTGTTGATGTATCATTCATTTATACCTGGTGTTTCCGGGTAAACTCGTGGCCCCTTTAGCGGGTTACACGGTTCCAGAAATAGCGAACTTCCTTGTACTCCGAGTTTTCCTGTGTAAAGAACAAACACGTCAGAGGGCGTCCCCGGGTTTACCGAGGGAAGCCACTCCGATGCTTAAGTCAGACACTGTCAGATAAGCAGAAGAACTCAAGAGTAGTTAAGAAAATGTCCGTCCTCTTACCGGGAGGTCCTCACCGGTATTTATAGTAGCATTAAAGGCAGCACTTTGTCTTTTTCCAATGTGGGAATGAACTTCCTTGCTTTAACTCAACTTTACAATGAACTGGGCCCTTAGAAAGGACCCAGAGTGGCTTCTCGATTCTGACTGGGCTTTGACCCTGTAAACAGCACTTCAAGCATAATAAACGATGCACATTTAACAATCGACCACTTAGTGTTATTTCTTGAATTGTAACCCGGTAAAGGAGAAATATTAGGTTCCACCTATAAACAAGTCCCCCAAGTCCTCAATCAAGGGGTACGCTTGGGTAGGGACTTGAAATCATTTCTTTACCGGGTTACAAAGGTACCGTCCAGACCCGGTGTACCCAGTCCCCCAAGTCCGTACGCAAGGGTACCCCGTAGACATGTTCACTTTGAGAATTGAAAACGACGTCTCCGGGTTGTAGTGGGGGAAACTGAAAAGTTTTTCGGTTTTAAGTGGAGGAAACTGAAAAGTTTTTCGTTTTTGGGGCGCGGCATGCACGACACGTGTCGATTTTCGCGAAAAACCGAAACGTCCCTTCAGTGTACGTTTCTAACTGTATAAATAGGGGTTGAGGGTGACAGTTTTGTCTCACCCTCGAAATCGATAACTTTTTCGTGCTTTTGCTCTCAATCTCTGTTGTCGCTGTGCTTGTTGGATTCCCAAACTTAAATCAATCTCAAAAGCCCTTCAAACCCTCACAAGTAAGGTACTGTTTCCTCGTCCGTTGTTGTTGAGTGTTTTGGATCGACTATGTGTACTGTTTCTGGGTTCCAATCTGGGTTTCTGCGTTAGTGTGTGAGTTTATCGTTGTGGTCGCCGGGTTGTCTGGGTTCTGACGACGTTCCTGTGTTTCTTGTTTTGCAGATGACAAACCCCGCAATGGATGCTCACGTCCCCGAGTTTGCCTCAGTAACCTTCACTGATGGGACCGCTCTCGACCCTCCCGGGTACTCACTGACCGCGGAGGAGATTGTGGAGCTAAGGAGCAATTGGAAGATTCCCGAGTCTGTTGAAATTCGGACTTTAGAACCCGAGGATCAGTTCTTCGCTCCCGGGGATGGGTGGACGCTATGCCACGAGTACCAGCTACGCTGCGGCCTGTCACTCCCGCTGAAGGTAGAAGTGCAATACCTCTTGGCTGCGAGCAACTTCGCAATCGGGCAAGTTGGCCCGAACATGTGGAGGCAGCTACTAGGGTTGTGCGTTATGTACAAGGTGCTGAAGCAGCAGATGCCCACTTATCACGAGTTACACGCCATGTACCGGGCCGAGTACTCCCGGAAGGCGGGTTTCAGCGGGACCATCCAACTGAAGTCCAAGGCGGTTTTCAAGAAGATCGTCGAGGACCTGCCAACCTCCGTGAGCCGGACCTGGAGGGACAAGAGTTTCTTGATAAGAAACTTTCAAGACCCGGGACGTGCGCTTCAAGTGCCGGGTGACTTCCAACCACTGATGAGTAAGTCCTCCACCTCAGGGTATCTTTCTTTTGTCTGTCCCGGGTTATAATTATTTTATTTGTGTTGCAGATGTCCCAGACATTCCTTTGGAGCCGGTGATGGAGAAGAGGATCCGGCGGATGCTATGGGCCTTCCGGGGTCAGGATGACCGGAGTTCGTACCGGCTTTGTAGGTTGTACGTGTACAGCAGGTGCCGGTTGATGGAGCTCCCAGGTTTGTCTCGTGTCCTTTAAAAATGTTGGTCCAATGCTCGTTTAACCTTGTCTAATGAGTTATGTCTTTTTGTTGCAGCTCTTCTCCCGATGGAGTTCACGAAGCGCAAGAACCCGGGAATATATGACGGCTTCGAGGACAAAGCTGTATGGGCCGGGATCCGGACGCAAGGGACGGATGGCCTAGCCTACGATATCGACTTGACGAGCAAAGCGGCTTTCCTGCGTCCAGACACCGAGCAAGGGGAAACTCGGCAGTTCCACGTTGACGTCTCTCACTACAACGAGGTCCCCGAGTACTTGGCTGAGATTCTCGGGCCAGAAGTCTACCCGGAGGGAGAGGAGGTTGAAGGGAATCCCTCGGAGGCGGACGATAACCCGGTATTTGAAGAACCGGGAACTCAATTCACGTTTGCCGACGAGACTGAAGAACCGGTGGTGAGCGCGGTTCCCTCGTCTGTGCTCCCGGGCGAGGAGGAAATTTCCAAAGAGGATGACGACGGTGAAGAGGTTGGAGGGTTAGAAAGGGAAATAGGTAGTGAGAACCCGGAGGGGAGTGACGAGGTTCTTGAAGTGGAGCCCCTGCCTTCTCGTAAGCGTACCCGGGAGGCATCCAGCTCGGGGAGGTTCGAGAGGAGGAAAAGAAGGAAGGAGAGGAAGGAGAGGAGGGAGAGAAAACAGCAGTTCAAAAATTTACATATAACCCCGGTTTGCCATGTGAATAAAGATAGTGCCGCTAAGGGTTACTTGTCCGTTAGGACTTCCATGGGCCGCTAAGGCCTTGCGCGAAAATGTCCTTCTATAACACGGGGTTTTTTTTTTTTTTAAAACAACACGTTAAACTGATGCATAATTTGCAAGTGTTAACAAAATATACACATAGTGCCGGTTCGGCATGTGAATAAAAATAGGGCCGCTAAGGCTTTACGGGTCCGTAAGGACTTTCAAGGGTTTCCTGCCAAATAACATGGTAATCTGATGCAAAATATGCAAATGTGACAATTTTGCGCATATGATGCCGGTTTGGCATGTAAGTAAAAATAGTGCCGCTAAGGCTGTATGGGTCCGTTAAGACTTTCACAGACTGAAATAAGGCCGTGAAAGGCTTGCAATATTTCATGTCAAATGGAGATTACCGGAGATTATCGGAGATTTATCGGAGCTTGCCGAGTTTTGACCATGAAATAAGGCCGTGAAAGGCTTGCAATATTTCATGTCAAACGGAGATTACCGGAGATTATCGGAGATTTATCGGAGCTTGCCGAGTTTTGACCATGAAATAAGGCCGTGAAAGGCTTGCAATATTTCATGTCAAATGGAGATTACCGGAGATTATCGGAGATTTATCGGAGCTTGCCGAGTTTTGACCATGAAATAAGGCCGTGAAAGGCTTGCAATATTTCATGTCAAATGGAGATTACCGGAGATTATATTTCATGTCAAACGGAGATTACCGGAGATTATCGGAGATTTATCGGAGCTTGCCGAGTTTTGACCATGAAATAAGGCCGTGAAAGGCTTGCAATATTTCATGTCAAATGGAGATTACCGGAGATTATCGGAGATTTATCGGAGCTTGCCGAGTTTTGACCATGAAATAAGGCCGTGAAAGGCTTGCAATATTTCATGTCAAATGGAGATTACCGGAGATTATCGGAGATTTATCGGAGCTTGCCGATTAAGGCATACAAGTAGGGCCGCTAAAGGCTGCATTCACTTCAACAAACTGTTTAATAAAACATAACCCGGCAGGGGGTTTCATGCATTGTGGGCCTGAAAGGCTTTATATACAACATCATAAACAATAAATTTGGACATTCATAGATAACTCGGTACCTATTTGGGGAAAAGATGCAGATGTTGGGCGTTCCATGGGCGTGGAAGCGTAACTCCATCTGTACCCCGGATGTAAAACGTTGCCGGGCCCACGACTTCAACAATTTCATATGGACCCTCCCATGGAGCTTTGAATCCCGTTGGCTTAGGGATAACCTCCTTCATTACCCAATCCCCGAGTTTGAGTGGGCGCTTGATAACCTGGGAATTGTAGTGTTTAGCCACCTTTTGCTTCTTGTTGATATTTCGGAGATGTGCACGCTCCCGGCGTTCCTCCAGGAGGTCCAAGTTAAGGCGGATGCCTTCGTTGTTGGTTTCCCTGTCAAACAGTTGTACCCGGTCACTCGGGACTTCCATCTCTACCGGGATCACTGCCTCAGAGCCAAAGGTCATAAGAAATGGGCTCTCCCCATTGGCTTCTGTTGGTGTTGTCCTAAGTGCCCACAAAACCTCTGGAAGTTTTTCAGCCCATAAACCCTTTGCGTCCTCCAGCTTTTTCTTCAGAATTTGCTTAATGAGCTTGTTGACAGCTTCAGTTTGTCCATTAGTCTGCGGGTGTGCAGGGGAGGCATATAGCACCTTTGTCCCATTGGAATGTAAGAATTCCCGGAACTCATCATTGTCAAACTGCGTCCCGTTATCTGTGACAAACGTCTCTGGGATTCCAAACCGGCAAAAGACATTGTTCCAAAGGAATTTCTTAACACTCGCGGTTGTGATCCGTGCCAGGGGTTGAGCTTCTATCCACTTGGAATTGTAGTCCACTGAGACAATGGCGTGTTTGAGCTGTCCAGGAGCTGTGGGTAGAGGCCCGATGAAATCAATCCCCCACATGCAAAATGGATATGGAGAAATGATTACTGATAGCGGGACCGATGGGGCACGGGGAAAGCTTGCAAATCGGTGACATTGGAGACAGGAATCTACGACGACTCTGGCATCGTGTTCCAAAGTAGGCCAGTAATATCCCATTCTTAGGGTTTTGAAAGCCAGGTTACGGGCTCCAAAGTGATTTCCACATACCCCGCTATGAAGCGACTGCAAAACCCGGTCTCCTTCCTCGGGTGTAATACACTTCAAATCAGGAAAAGTATGCCCCCGTCGATACAGTTTCCCATCATGGATACTATACTGCGCCGCTCTAACCCGTAGTCGTTTGGCCGCTACCGGGTCCTCAGGTAAGGTTCCATGTTGGATGAAGTTGATGAATTCATCCATCCAAGATGGTGGCGGGTTTGCTTCTACTGCGAAAATCTCAGAAAAGGAGAGTGAGATGCTTGGTTTTTCCAATGTCTCAACCAGTAAGCCTTTAAACTCGGTATTGGAATCATCCCCTGTTGCAATCCTAGCCAGAGTATCTGCTCTCACATTCTGCTGCCTCGGTATCTGAGTAACCTCAAAGGTGTCAAATTTTTCCAGCAAGAAAGCCGCTAACTTTTGATAGGACGAAAGATGTGCTTCCTTTGCCTGAAATCCGCCGTTAACCTGCTGCACTACCAGTTGTGAATCACTCTGTATGCGGAGATGCCGGGCCCCATATCTTTAGCGAGTTGAAGCCCTTTGATTAAAGCTTCGTACTCAGCCGTGTTGTTTGATGCTTTGAAGTTAAAGCGTAGAGCATAATCAAACATGTTACCCTCCGGGTCTACCAATGTAATGCCTGCTCCACATTGCCTCTGATTGACTGACCCATCTACAAATATCTGCCAACTTTCCGGTTTAGCATGTGTAGGAATAGTTTCAGCAACTGATGAATCTGCTAGGATTAACTCGGCAATGAAGTCTGCTGCTGCCTGCCCTTTGATTGCCGTTCGCGGTTTAAAGTGCAAATCATGCTCCCCCAACTCAATTGCCCATTTGACCAGTCTTCCTGAAGTCGCCGGCTTTTGCAGAACCTGCCGTAGCGGTTGGTTGGTGAGCACATGGATAGAATGTGCTTGAAAATAGGGTCTTAACTTCCTTGCTGCTACAACCAAGGCCAGGGCCAGTTTTTCAATATCTGGATAACGAGTTTCAGGATCATTGAATCCCTTTCCAGTGTAATAGACCGGCAGTTCTTCAGACTCTGGCTTTCTTATCAAGGCACAACTGACAGCCGTTTGAGATACCGCTAGGTATAGATAGAGTATTTCCCCCGGGTTAGGTCTGGATAAAGAAGGAACTGACGCCAAGTACTCCTTCAACTTTTCAAAAGCTTGGTTGTGCTCTTCCTGCCATGTAATCCGCTCGCGGTGTTGACTCTTGAGAATTTTGAAGAAGGGGGCACATTTATCTGTTAACCTGGATATAAACCGGGATAAGGCTACCAGCCTGCCAGTAAGTTGCTGAACTTCATTCCTGGTTTTTGGCGGTTGCATGGCCAAGACGGCTTGAATTTTGTCGGGGTTTGCCTCAATTCCCCGAGCGCTGACCATAAACCCGAGAAACTTTCCTCCCGAAACACCGAAGACACACTTCTCCGGGTTTAACCTCATCCCCTTGCTCAAGGCAATGTCGATAACGGTCTCCAAGTCATCCGGGTGTTTGCTTGTTTCCCGGCTTTTGACCAGCATATCATCTATATAAACCTCCATAGTATCCCCGAGTTGGTTTGCAAACATGCCCACTACGAGGCGCTGGAACGTGGCTCCTGCATTCCGGAGTCCAAAAGGCATCACTCTGTAATAATACATCCCCTTGTCTGTTGTAAAAGATGTGTGCTGTTGATCCGCGGGATTCATCGGGACTTGGTTAAATCCCGAGTATGCATCTATAAAGCTCAACTGGGGGTGGCCCGCGGTTGAATCCACCAGTTGATCAATCTTTGGGAGGGGAAAACTATCCTTCGGGCAAGCCTTATTCAGATCTGTGTAGTCGACGCACATCCTCCACTTTCCGTTTGCTTTCTTGACCATCACCACATTGGCCAACCAATCCGGGTATGTTGCATCTTCAATGAACCTGATGTCTTTGAGACGTTTAACTTCAGTTTGAATGGCCTTGTACTTCTCTGCGCAAAATGCACGACGCTTCTGTCTTACCGGTTTAACACCCGGGATAATATTGAGGGAATGCGTCATAACTTTCGGAGAAATCCCGGGCATGTCTGCATATGACCATGCAAACACCTTCTGTTTCCGGGTTAGCAGCTCAATCATTCGGGTTCTGACCTCGGGGTCAAGGCCTGTGCCAATGCAAATCTTCCTCTCTGGGTATTCTTCTGAAATCTGAATCCATTCTGTTGCTTCGATTGGGGCTGGCCGGGGGAACTTGGCAGGATACTTCTGGCTCTTCTTTTGTGCCGTCTTGCTGATGGGCAAAGAATCCGGGTCATCCCTGGGGTCATCGGGTTTGTCAAATGGGGACAAGGAAAAACCGGCCGAAAACATCTCATGCTGGGACTGAGTTGCTATGGCGTTGCATTTGACAGCGGCTTCTTGGTCTCCGTGAATTGTAACCCAACCCCCGGGTGTAGGTACCTTCATAAGCAGCATGTGACCCGCTATAAAACTTTGTAGGCCCCAGAGTGCATCTCTCCCGAGTATGGCATTGTAGGATGATGGGCAGTCCACAATTATGAAGGGAACTACAATTCTTGTGGACCGGTGCCCGGTTCCAACTGTGACCGTTAGCTGATCAGACCCCAACGGTTGAGTTGTCTCACCTGAAAAACTGATCAAGGGCTCATGGTTTCTATAGAGTTTATCTCTTCCTCTTTTAAATCCCTTATAGCAACTGCTGAAATGACGCTGACAGCGGCTCCCGTGTCTATTAGAACCCTTCGAGTTCTCCAATGGTCAATCTGAAGAGTGATAATGAAAGGATCATTGTGATGCATTTTCAGCGTGTCTTCAGACTGAGAAAATGACACGGTATCCCAAGGGACCAGCTCCTTGCGACATTCCTGACGAAGCTGCATTATCTCTAACTCTGGGCCTCTTGGGCAGAGTCTTTTGGCCCGGTGACCGGACACTCCTTGGGTGCCACCCCCGTGAATCGTCATTATCTCCCCATATACTTCAATCAGGTTGACACCTGTGGCGGGTGACTTATACTGCTGTAACTTGCCGTTCTGGATCATGTACTCAATGGTGTTTCGAAGGGAAAAGCACCGGTCGGTTGTGTGGCCAGACTCGTTGTGATAGGCACAATGTTGCCCGTTGTCCGGCCCTGCTCTTTTGGGAAACTTTCTTTTTGGAGCCGGGGGAACTTCATTCCTATGGCGGTTCCAAATTTCTTCATAGGAGGCAGTCAAGTTGGTCAACACTTCATATCGAGGGATGTAAGTGGTTTTTTCCTCCCGGGCTGGATGTCTTGGGTATGGAGCCTCTCTCGGTTTCTCCCTTGGTCTGTTTGAACTCTTGCCGTAGTAT
Organism: Comarum palustre; assembly: GCA_951800085.1. Lineage (NCBI taxonomy): Eukaryota > Viridiplantae > Streptophyta > Magnoliopsida > Rosales > Rosaceae > Comarum > Comarum palustre. Next base: position 4,229,448 of record OX637582.1, on the reverse strand, counting down.
CCCTGGCCACTCTTATTCTACCCTTCCTTTTTCCATCCATCAGCTCGCTGGCTTGTGAACCCGGTATTCGTCCGGCGTTCCCCGAAGGTATCGTACTCGGCTTGAGCTTGCCGAGTTACTTCATTAATTAAATCGTCGTAGCACCTGAACCGCTGCTTCCTGAGCTTCACCACAAAGCGGGTTGGTTTGAGCGCCTGTAAGAACGCCTCCGATGCTACTGACTCGTCCAGGTGCCCACACTTGGAAGTCGTGGACAGCCAACGGGTTACAAAAATTTTCAAGCTCTCATCATCCCTTTGCTGGACTTTGAATAACGAAGTGGTGCTTCGGTTGGCACTAGACAGCAGGATAAACCGGGACAAGAACCTCTGTGTCAGCTGACCATAGGTTTCTATTGACAAAGCCGGTAACTTGAGGAACCAACTCAATGCCTCCTCACTGAGTGTTTCCTGGAAAGCATGGCATGCTTGGGCATCTGTGAACCGGGTTGAATCCAACTGAGACTGGAACAACTCAAGGTGTGCATACGGGCACCCCGTTCCGGCATATCTCTTAATCTTAAATGGCTTTGCTTCCGGTGGCTTTTTGTCTGCTTGAACCCGTGTGGAGAATGGGCTTGCACGGGTAATAAAGGGTTGGTATTGTTGTGGTCCCGTTCCCGAGTTGAGACGCTGCTCAAGTTGGGTCACAGTTTGTGTCAACTGTAAAAGCAGCTGGGTCTGGGCATTTGCTGGGGGAAGTGGTTGATTTATCAACGGCTCTGGAGGTGGAGGAGGTCCTGTAAGATTGTGATTAACCAAAGGATTGGAGAGATGGATAATTTGTGGATTTGGGTCAAGGTGGGCAGTGGTTGGGAGAATAGCGGGTTGTATGTATGCATTGTCAAGAGTTCGCGGGTTTCCATAACCTAGAGGATTCCCTTCTGGGGTGATGATATCAGCTAGTCTGGCTGACGTCCCCATGGCTGATTCCCTTTTGAGTTAAGGTTGCTTGAAGAAGCCCATGCTCGGCCTGGATAGTTGCTAACTGCTCCCTTACCGTCATTAACTCGGCATGTTCTCGAGTAGATTGCTCCTTTTGAGCGAGAAAGTCCTTTTTCAAGAGCTCGAATGCTGCTGCCAAATCTGTTTGGCCAAACTGGGTCCCGGAGGTCCCTGGGTTATCATCCCCTGAGAAATTAAGCCTCCTAGTTGGATCTTGTTCTCCTGCCATTTCCACCGCTCTTCAAAATATTAATTGGGAGGTCCTGAGTTCGACTCTCAACGAGAGCACCAATTGTTTCCGGGTAAACTCGTGGCCCCTTTAGCGGGTTACACGGTTCCAGAAATAGCGAACTTCCTTGTACTCCGAGTTTTCCTGTGTAAAGAACAAACACGTCAGAGGGCGTCCCCGGGTTTACCGAGGGAAGCCACTCCGATGCTTAAGTCAGACACTGTCAGATAAGCAGAAGAACTCAAGAGTAGTTAAGAAAATGTCCGTCCTCTTACCGGGAGGTCCTCACCGGTATTTATAGTAGCATTAAAGGCAGCACTTTGTCTTTTTTCAATGTGGGAATGAACTTCCTTGCTTTACCTCAACTTTACAATGAACTGGGCCCTTAGAAAGGACCCAGAGTGGCTTCTCGATTCTGACTGGGCTTTGACCCTGTAAACAGCACTTCAAGCATAATAAACGATGCACATTTAACAATCGACCACTTAGTGTTATTTCTTGAATTGTAACCCGGTAAAGGAGAAATATTAGGTTCCACCTATAAACACCTGGAATACTGGATATATGATGGAATCTGGAGGAGAATAAGTGAGTTGAAAAAATTTAAGGCTGCTTTCCTTTTTTCTTTTCTTTGTGATCAGAAACAGTATATGTAATGCTTGGTCCAAAGCAATGATGGATAGTAATTGCAGAGGATATTGTAATTTTGATGCATTGATATTTGGGAGGGGTTCTATTAAGGGCCTTCTCGTTGAGGATTAGTTGAAGACTTTTTCGTTTCACCTTATTTTCGATCACATATTCAAATCTCAACCGTCTAGTTTGTAGATTTATATGAGTAGATCATCTCTACAAATTTTCATACAAATTGAAAATCTTTAAGGCATTCATAAATGTGATTCATCTATTATAAACTTGAACGGTTCTTGTTTGACATATTTGGACCATCCATTGATTTGATCTATTTCGATGCCTTAACAATCACCAATTTGACTGAAAATTTTTAGAAGTGATCTACTCAACCGAACGGTTGAGATGGAAAAATATGATTGAAAAGTGGGTGTAATAAACCATTAAGGAGAAAGTCCTTAACTAGTCCTCAATAAATCCCCTCCCTTGATATTTGTGGAGTACAATATATCTATCCTTTTCTGAAAGCAATGTATGCATTTTCTTTCTTTTGGTTTTAACCTGAGGGAAGAATGGGAAAGCTTAACCTGCAAAAGGACCACTGTTCCATGTGGTTTTCTTTCATTCGTCCATTCACAACGTTTGTTCATTCAGTTGTTTTTAGTGAATTCTTCCATTTCTTCCATTTTGATCTCTTTATGGTAAGTTTTAGATTAAATGAAGGGAACGGAAAAGGATAGGCTAGCTTTCAAATTGGCCTGAATTCACATTTTCATTTTATGACAGCACATTTTCATTTTACTTACAAACATCACCCTTTCATTTTACCAGGTGAACACTATTGCATCAATACATCAATGGTTTACTGCGTTTTCTTTTGGGTGGATGGTTGTACGGCATTTTCTGGGTTGTCCTTCATGGCTGCATTGTTGCTGATCAGAATGAGTGTTGGGTTTTTAGTTTTCTGTTCATAGATAATTTCTTCACAAATCCCATGTCTTTGCCAAAAAGAAAATAAGAATCCTGTGTTGCTCCATCATTTCATTGACGGGTAGATTTCACTCATTTCAGCCCCAATTGGGAAAGAAACTGACAAAATGTCTTGAGATTCCTATTCTTTACTAAATTTGTCTTGATTGTTCTCCATAATGTGCTTGTCTCCCAAGCAAAAAAAAAGTTGGTTTATGTCTTCCATGCCCTTAATTGGGAAGTGATTAGACAACTGATTTGTGGTGGAAGATAATTAATAAGAAAAGACCAAACAACATAAGACACAAAAATAGATGTGAGGTACCTAGATAACTAGTCACTTTCTTATATTTGAAAATACGAAAATTCTGAGAGATTAGTTCATGTAATTTGCGGATGTAAATAGGGATATTTTTGTTGGTCAAATATGCAAGAGCGTTACAAAACTACGTTGGAAATGTAAAAATTTTCAGGACAAATGCATTTGTATCCAACAAAGGGAAATCACAGAAATATCTAGAGAAAATGGAAGTCACGGGACCCAGGGTGGCAATGCCCTTTTTGGTAGTGTTTGGATTGGCCTGCAGGGCGCACTTACCGTTCAACTCCCTATAAAATTGCTGAGCGCAATGCCAGTGTCATAGTGCCCTTTGAAACTTTCTGTAGTGAGAGACTGAGACACAGGATAAGATTCAACCACACCCTTTCTTCTTCTTTACCACCCCAGATTCCAGGTATGTCTTCTCTTTCTCTCTCACCTTCAAATTAAACACTTCACTCACTCAGTTTACGGCTTTAGCTCACTTGGGTCTTGGTTTACTGGTACTTTTCCCTGAAATGTAATGAATCCAAATGAACCCAGATTGTGAATATTGTTGTTTTAGTGGTTTCGTTCAACATGCAAATTTGATATAACACAGGCTATGATTTTTATAATTTTTTTGGATAAAGATTGGTACTTTGAGTATTGTTAGTTTCAGTTTGGTGTTTTCATGTCTGATTATATTTTGGCTGTACAGAATTGTGTGCGGAATGCATTGTGATTAGATTGTGCAGTTTCTGCAGCAACTATTGTTGTTTGGTCTGTCATGCAGAACACAGTGTTAAAAGTAAAACGGAACAGATCAATCACATGTATGCTTTGTTTCTAGTTCATCTCAGATATTTGTAGACCTGTATGTGTAATTAAGATGGAATATCTGTAAAAAGAATATGCCTTTTTTCAATATTGTTTCTCTCTGTTTCTGTGAATTTATACCTTGTGAAAAGTGAGTATGGTTGGAGACAAATTGTCTTAAGAAATTAATCTTGAAGATAAAAATGAATTGGTTTGCAAGCCTAAATTTTTCATCTAGATTATTTTTTAGCTGTTTGTGAATTGGGTTTTTGATGCTTCAATTCTTTGTTGGTCTCAAAGATGGCATCGGTGCATAGTGCCTTGACATCAGTTGTCTGCAAGAATGGCAATCACACTTCCCCTGCAAAGTTCCCTAGCAGTTCCTTCTTGTCTGGGTTTGATGCTGTGGGACGTCCTTCCAGCCCATATAAGGAGATATGTCTGAGTTCCATCAGCTCGGGTTCTAAGGCCACTTTGACTTTTGATCCGTCAGCAACCAATTCAGAGAAAGCCAAGTTACCCAACGTACCGAGGCATACACTTGATCCTGCATCTCCTGATTTCCTGCCTCTTCCATCATTCGAAGAGTGTTTTCCAAAGAGCACAAAAGAACAAAGGTGTGGTTCTCCTTTGATTTGGATATGGTTTACCTATTGTACATGTAATTTCTAATATCCAGTAACACACTCACAAGCTACATTTTGGAAACGAGTTGTGGCGTGCTGATTTGTGATATGATCTTCAGGGAAGTTATTCATGAAGAAACTGGTCATGTGCTCAAAGTTCCCTTTCGACGAGTTCACCTGTCTGGAGATGAACCAGCCTTTGATAACTATGACACCAGTGGTCCGCAAAACATCAACCCTCGTGTTGGTATGCACACCAAGCTTATTTTGTTATCTTTTGTGTTGGTAGCCTTTGTTAAAGATATCTCACATTAATGTCAGACTTTTTGCTGGCTGCGGTTTTACACTAACATGTTCTTATCCACTCCTTTGGTTGATATTGATAACAGGTCTCCCTCAACTAAGGAAGGATTGGGTTGACAGGCGAGAGAAATTAGGTACACCAAGATACACCCAGATGTACTATGCTAAGCAGGGAATTATCACCGAGGAGATGTTGTATTGTGCCAACCGTGAGAAGCTTGATCCAGAGTTTGTAAGATCAGAAGTGGCTCGTGGGAGGGCAATTATCCCTTCTAACAAGAAGCACTTGGAGCTGGAGCCAATGATTGTTGGGAGAAAGTTTCTGGTCAAAGTTAATGCAAACATAGGAAACTCTGCTGTTGCTAGCTCTATTGAAGAGGAAGTTTACAAGGTCCAATGGGCAACTATGTGGGGTGCCGACACTGTTATGGACCTCTCTACAGGTCGCCATATTCATGAGACACGTGAGTGGATCTTACGTAACTCTGCTGTACCAGTAGGGACTGTACCCATCTATCAAGCACTTGAAAAGGTAGATGGAATCGCAGAAAATCTTAACTGGGAAGTGTTCAGACAAACTCTGATTGAACAAGCTGAGCAGGGTGTAGATTACTTCACCATCCATGCTGGGGTTCTTCTACGGTACATCCCTCTAACAGCAAAGCGTATGACAGGAATTGTCTCGCGAGGTGGATCCATTCATGCAAAGTGGTGCTTAGCTTATCATAAAGAGAATTTTGCATACGAGCACTGGGATGACATACTTGACATCTGCAACCAGTATGATGTGGCCCTGTCGATAGGTGATGGGCTTAGACCTGGTTCCATTTATGATGCCAATGATACTGCACAGTTTGCAGAGCTCTTAACTCAGGGAGAACTGACCCGCAGGGCATGGGAAAAGGATGTACAGGTAATGAATGAAGGACCTGGACATGTTCCAATGCACAAGATTCCTGAGAACATGGCAAAGCAGCTTGAATGGTGTAATGAGGCGCCTTTCTATACACTTGGTCCTTTGACAACTGATATTGCTCCTGGATATGATCACATCACCTCTGCCATTGGTGCTGCCAATATTGGCGCTCTAGGCACTGCCCTTCTTTGCTATGTAACCCCTAAAGAGCATCTTGGATTGCCCAACAGGGATGATGTGAAGGCTGGAGTTATAGCATATAAGATTGCTGCCCATGCTGCTGATCTAGCCAAAAGTCATCCACATGCTCAGGAGTGGGATGACGCATTAAGCAAGGCAAGATTCGAGTTCCGGTGGATGGACCAGTTTGCTTTGTCTCTAGACCCTATGACTGCCATGACCTTTCATGATGAAACTCTGCCTGCAGAAGGTGCCAAGGTGGCCCACTTTTGCTCAATGTGTGGACCAAAGTTCTGTTCTATGAAGATAACAGAGGATGTTAGGAAGTATGCTGAGGAGCATGGTTATGGAACAGCAGAGGAAGCTGTGAAGCGTGGTATGGATGCCATGAGTGCTGCTTTTCTTACTGCCAAGAAAACTGTCAGTGGAGAACAACATGGTGAAAGTGGTGGAGAAATTTACTTGCCAGAAAGTTATGTAAAATCTGCCGAGAGGTGAAGGTCAGTGGATGCTTTTGGTTTTAGTTTTTCTTAGGAATAGTATACCTGCTCTAAAAAGGTTCTGAACGTTTTGCTTCAAAGTACAATTGTGTTTTAACACTTGCCATCTCTCCTAATTTTGAACCAAGGATACATTTGCATGTTATAAAACATTCGTCAAGTCTCAAGATTGATAAACTGGGCGAACAGAGTTAGGATGTGATTTCATGGGACATATCACTCAACTAGAGCACAGGATATTATAATGTACTGTTGAAGCATCATGGATATATTGACTGCTATTGGATAGATGGCATACCTCATATTTTGCACCCATCATGGATATCAGAACTTCTTGTGGCTTCAATTTCTACTACCTTGCATTTTAGTACACATTTATCTGGGCAGTTTGATCCGATCTATTCCAATTTTCTTATTCTAAATATGAATATGTTTATTTCAGGATCAAGTAAATAACTGGAACCAGTTTGACAACCCTGGAGGCTTTCGTCCATGATTGGCTTGTCCAAAACGGAGATTTTAGGTTTTCATTTTCGTTCTGTGCTAGACCAGTAGTTGGGCGTGTGAAGTACTTTTCAAGACACCTATCTATCTTTTTTTTCTGCTCGTGCATGTGTTTCTCCATAATAAAATGCTTCCTTCATATTGCATAGACATTTGGTTTATCTTTTGGCAATCTATTAACATAAACGACGCACCAGGGGTGCCTGTATCTGCTCGAGCACTGCCTCTTTGGTTGGGATTCGAGCAGGTCAGGCTGAGATAGTCCCTTTGAACCTGAACAGGTTAATGCCTGCGTAGGGAGTGTGCATTTATTTTTCCTGTCTATCACAGGGGGAAAAGAGCTTTTGTTCATGGCTTGGGCTAGCAGACGAGTGACGTACATGGGAGCAGCTGACTGGTGATTCTATGATGCTTGCTCTTCTTTAAGAAAGCTCTGTCAAACAGGGAAACTATGCGATACATAATCCCATCACGATTATTCCTACATGGTACAGTTACTATAGTAAAGTGAACCTTATTTCTTTCCTCTTGTCTATTCCAATTGCCCTCCGAACTCGGTTTTAGATCCAGTGATAAGCTTGTTTGAGCTAGTAGAAAATTGAACACTAAGCTACCATTCTATCATTGGCTGTTGGCTAATAAGAAAAGTAGAAAACACAGCCAATACTGGCTAGAACAGTCATGCACAAATATAGCAAGTCACACATAATTCTGCATAATCATTTCATGGAGCAGAATAGAATTAGAACCTATTTCTATACCAGTAATCTAACATTGTAATGATTGCATATTTCAATAGGGTCTGCTGAACAAAGCATACGAAGTGCTCAATACTGTGTATTAATGTAGATGTACTAGTTTTGCATTGATGCATCATGAAATTTCTGAAATCTTTTCCGATATCTTTTGCTCAAATCTATACCTCGTTGAGAACGTTACTTGCCAATTGGCTTGCTCCTATTTCAGGGATCGATATAGGTAAGCTAACTAGCATGCAACTATGTCACTACAAGGAAATTCTCATTTTAAAATGACACCACGGCCCTTATAGAGCTTGAATCAGTCCTGTTTTGTTACAGCAAAGAAAAACCGGACGTGGGTCGCCTTCAATTCATTGATGAAAAAACTTGGAATCATTGTTTTAGCAACCAAAGTCCTCCCTCACTGCCTTTAATGTATGTAATAATAAGCCAAGAAAATAAACAAGGATTAATTATAAGACACCACTGGAATTATGATATTATTTTTATTTTCATATTTAATTATTATATTTACATATCTTAAATTTTATTCCGTTAGCATTTTGATACCTTGACTACTAACACCGTTAAAATTTGAAAATACTCAAAGGCGTTTATGTCAATTCTCAATATCTTTGTAATTAAAATAAAAAGTTATACATTAAATTTTTTATTAAAATTAAATATTTTTCATTGTTATTGTTTAAACTCAAAAACACCATTTCTTCACTCAAATCAACAAGTTATTGTGATCATTGACTAAATTATTCAGGATATCCTTTATATTTTCTTGAACTTTTGTTTTTTTACAAGTATTCATATTAATTTTCATATCTTTATGATATTTTATATTAAATCTATTTGCGGCTAAATATACCAATTTTATATAAAATTTGATAAAATTTTCATGGATATTCGATTTTCTTTTGATATATCCATCAGAATTTTTTTTTCGAACCACCTATATTTGAATGATCCTCGATATTTTAGCCATTGATTGTGATTGGTTATTCTTACCGGCTTGTAATTTATCTAATTGTTAGAATGAATAAGGAAAATTTTTGGGATGTGTACACCAACTATGAACACCACTACTGACTTCAGCATATTAAATTTCAAAACATTTAATCCCCGAGCTCCTCAAGCAAGAATGAGCTCTTCCATATGCTTTTGAGCTTCTTTCTTGTTACGGAATTGGATTGTTGCCAAATTGATAATGTCGATACAGAGGTGTACCTACGTGTATTTGTATATTTGTGCGTGGGGCAGCGAGACGTGAGCCTATACGGCGACCTGCCAAAGAAAGCATGAACAGTCACTAGAGGTCTAGACCATTAAAAGGCAGCCTTCGACTCTCCAGCGTATGAGTTAGTACTTGCGATGATAAGATAGCGGTATCTAAGTGCTTAGCTCTGCTTACCCGCCTCCTTCCTATAAGGTGGTAGGTGGTTACCCCTTATAGGATGTGGGATGGAAGACATTCACTTAGCCTCTGATGTGGGACTGGATCTGCATTGGTTGGTATTGAGCTGTCCCTAAGTAGCGGTGTTGAACCCGTGCGTGAGGGCGCGTCGCAAGCCTGATCCGGTAGCGGCTTGCAGCTTTGCGATGCTGGTGCTACTGTCTTGCCTATGCAGGTCTCACATAAGGCGGGATTGGTACTTGTGGTCGGTCTAAGTGCAGCCTCAGTGCTGTAGGGCATATATGCCTACAGATAAGTCCCTGACTCCCCTGCTTTGAGAGCGGGCTGCTGCCTGAAAGCGGAGGGCGCTGTTTGAAGATGGAAGGCGCTCTAAAGTTTGATGATGCTCTCAATAGACAGGGCGCTGTCTGAATGCGAGACGCTGCTTGAGAGCAGAACGACGCTTGATGATGAAATGCTGCTTGAGGAGTAATTCTTGGAGCAACTGAATGCTTAAAACAGCGGGTTGTTTATCGCTATATGAATTCTTCTTGCTTGATTATGGGCTCTTGCAGTATTTGAATGAGTGCTGGTCTCTGTATTTTCCTTATCTGATCACGCTTTTCCCTATATGAATGAGTGTTGCGTGCTGCCTTCCTCTTGGCTGATGAATGAGCATTGTTCTCTGAATAAGCGTTGCTCGCTGCTATGTGGCGCGTTAAGCATTGGAAGTCCCCGAGTTTCCTGCTAAGAAAATCATATGTTTGTGAGAAGCGGTCACATTTTCATTGCGTAATGAAATCGCTATAAGATTATCTTTATTCTTGGTTGCACAAGGATAATAGCTTAGGATAATCCTATTTCATTTATAGTGTTTTTAGCTATACAAAAGAAAATGCCTAGAACAGATACATGTATATGTGTCGGGTTGTCCCCGGGCTTTAAACGTTGGTGGTGCGGATCCACGCTTATACGTTAGTGTATGCAAATGACAATGTATATGCATGCATATCTGTTGTAGTGTTTTCGCTATTAACATGAAGCATAGTGAGGTAATGGTTTATGCTTTATCTAGAGTATGATGAGATGAGTTGTAAATTAGGTGTTGTGAACGTGTAGGCGTCGTGTCACTTGAGGGACGTTGGCCCGATTAAGCAAGTAGCCATGCTCTTAACCGTTTACAATTTCTATCCATCATATTTTAGCCAGTCTTATTGTCCCAACATCTCAAAGCTTGTAATTATAGCGGAATGACTACGTTTAGCAAATCTAACAAATAATGCTTAGAAAGTAATATAACAAGTGACATGACATCAAAATACAAATCTTATGTTGTCTCGAAGTGGCGATTTGTTCAAGTTCCCAAGTCACGTTGGAGTTTTCCAGCAGGCTACTTGGACAAAAGGTGCTTTGCTAAAAAGCTTGGCTCTACTTGGCTCTCAGAGAGTGGAATGCGCTGCTTGGCACTCAAAGAGCGGAATGAGCTGCTTGACGCTCAGGGAGCAGAATGCACTGCTTGGCACTCAAGGAGCGAAATGAGCTGCTTGGCTCTCAGAGAGCGGAATGAGCTGCTTGGAGCTCAGAGAGCAGAATGAGCTGTTTGGCTCTCAGAGAGCAGAATGAGCTGCTTGGCGCTCCGAGAGATGAATGCGCTGCTTGGCTCTGCTTGGCGCTCAGGGAGCGAAATCCGTTGCTTGGCTCTCAGAGAGCAGAATTCGTCGTTTGTCTCTGGACGTCTTGAGTAAATTTGTGGCGGCTTTCTCCCTTTTTTGCTACAGCTTCTACTTGAAGAGAGTTGAGCAAGCAGGAGAGGCGAGTGTTGATCGAGTAGTGGCGTGCACTCTGAGTGCACGCTGGGGCACTGCCAAAAGGCTCTCTGCACGCTGGGGCACTATCAAAGGACGCTGTGTGCTGCCAAAGGGCGAAGTGCACGTTGGGGCGCTGCCAAAGGGCGTTGTGCACGTTGGGCGTTGTGAACGCTATGATGTTGCCAAAGGGCATTGTGCACGCTGGGGTGTTACCAAAGGGCATTGTGCATGCTGGGGCGTTGTCAAAGAGTGTTGCGCACGCTGAGACTCCGTTTTTTTTTAATTTGAATGACTTTTAAGATGTTTAAGATGACTTTAGCTTATTAAAGGTGTGACGGAGCCTTTTGTAACGGTTTCCCACAAGCGGTGCCAATGTTTGTGCATAAGTTAATACGTTGGTATCTATGTGTATTATGTAGCAAGATAGAGACAATAGACACAAGGTTTATAGTGGTTCATCCCGCCATCTATGGGTAGAAAACTACATCCACTTAATATGTACTATGAGTTGTAGCGGCTACATCCATTTATATACATAACAATAAGCTAGTTCAGCTACTGAACAATAAGCTAGTTCAGCTACAAAATTCAACATTTTGGTCATCATCAACCGACGAGAGCCTGCTACTCCTTCCTCTTCAACTTCCACTCATGCTCTTTATGTTTTCATCATCACCGTGTTCGTCTCCTTTGTCCAAATCAAGTTCCCAGGAATTCAGACCTCTTCACCATTTGAAACACATCAGGCAACCATCATGCTTTTCTTTGCCAGCTTACATTTTGTATTGCTCATCCTTTTGGGCCAAAAGATGTTTCCTAGTCACTCCTATGTGTTCCACATTACCATGAGATCTGGTGGTCTACTTGCACTAGCTTCATTGCTTTCACTTCTTCTTCCTGGCTCCTGTCACCGTGTGCCATACATGATGCTACTCTTGTATTTCACTGGGGAATGTTTTCTGTTGCTCTGAATGCCATGTCAATTGGCTCACCGGCAACCTTTTCATGGATCTATGTCAACCTTTCGTCATGGTCAGCCGCGTTCAGTATTGCCGCTGACATTCATGGATTTGCCTCCGATAACTCCAATATGCATATCTTATATTTCAGGACATCCTGCTAAAAATGTAATAATAGTAGTACATATATAGTTTTGAACAAAAGCAGAGTAATAAACTAACAACCATGTCAAAATATCATAATCTAGCTTCTAGCATAGAAATGTATTACAGGGTGAATTGTGCTCTGCTGGCTGTTTCATTGGCGGCTCTCATTTGATTTCATAATCGTTCTTTATCACTGATATTCAACTTAGATTTTGTTGCTGTTTATGGTTAGGCACTTAGGCTAGTGGACTCCTGTGTTGTATATTGTAATTGTTTCTTTTGTTAGTTACAGTTTTTTTTTTCTCATAAAACCTAAAAAGTGCATAACAGTGAAGACTACATAGGCATGCCTTCTGTTCAAGGACTTACCTCTTGAGCTCAACACAGTCAAAAAAACATGGCATTAACCACAAATATGTGCTCACTTGATGGAACCGTATCAGGGGCTATAAACTTTTATAGCTACTCTTTGATATTTTTACCTTTTAAATCATCCGTCTATGTTGTGAACAATATTAACTTGGGGAACACAAACTGTCAAACATGACTGCTCCAAAGAAGGTTTCCATGACAAAGTAATAAATCACAAATACAAGGGCACGTAAGGATGTCCATATGATATCTAGATTCAAGAAAGATACTGATGCAAAATGGATGAATTGATGAGAAGTTGCAGCCCATAGATATTACTAAAAGATACAACATTGGATTGATGTCGAAATAAATACACTTGTATTGATCTAATTTGCAAATTTTTACAAACAAAAATGATGCACACTCAGTTTACCAAACCAGTCTGCAATCTAGTCAATCCAAGCAGAATTGGTTGTTAATTAGAAGGCACAAACCCTTACCAGGATAATTTGAAATGAATCCTATGTCAATTTAAGAGGTACAAAAGCCGGTTGAAAATAAACTCTTCATTCCGTTCTATCATTCGGCTGCATCAGAACTCTCATCCTCCACAGTTCCTGTAACAAAAATTGAGAAAAGAAAAACAGATCAACAAACTGAAAAATTCCTAAAGGACCTGTACAAAGTTGCAAATGGCAGCTTTCACGTAACGTAACAAGTAATGCATAGGAGCCACAGCTGCCTCCATAAACTTCTTATAAACGTCTACTTTAGTGACAGCCAATGTTAAATGCAAACTACTTTCACTTTTGGTTTTCTATTACTAATCATTCCTCCAGTTCCATACTGACGCGACTCAACCAATATGAGTTCCACAAAGAAAAACACAATGAGAAGCTCCTCATAAAAGCAAAACTGCTTTCAATGTAGGAGTTTTTGAAACCCCATGACTTAGTTTATTCTAACAAGCATAAGAATGACTGCTAATTTTAGCTTGGTCATTGCTCTACTTATGTATCTACATTCTCACTCCTAAAACACTGCAGCAAACATACTACAAACCCAGTCCGAAAACGAATTGCAGAAATGCATGTAAAGCTAATTGCATACATTAACACTCATGAGTTGCATAACCCAACCTACAAGCACATATATGCAAATACTCAATCCTACCGAAACAGAAATGAATTTCAAGTAAACCACACATCAATGCACATTCAAAGAAAATGAACAAATAAAAAGCAAAAGAGACAAAAGAAAACTCAACCTTCACTGCCTTCTTCTTCTTCATCTTCATCCTCAGTCTCGCCTTCGAAATCAAACCCATACCTCCCATTCAAATAATCCACCGTCTCCGGCGTCAGAATCAAGTTATCATCATTCAAATAATGATGATGGCGCGGGCGGTGTCGGGGAGGGCGGACTTGAGGTCGAGGAAGGTCTCGCCGACCTTGTCGCCGGTGAAGGAGAGGACGGGGAGTGTGGCGACCTCGGCGGTTAAATTTAGGGATTTCGAGGATTTGAGGGAGTTGGGTCTGAGAGTGGAGGACGAGAGAGGTTTCTGGGAAGAAGAGGGAAGAAGAGGAGGTCGCCACGTGTTGAAATCCAAATAATGGGCTGTAAATCTCATAGGCCCAGCTGGCTGGGCGGAGCCGAGCCACGTCTGAACCTATGCGGGTTCGCGGGTCCCACTCTAAAAAAGAAGAAAAAGAATGCTACTTGTTTGTTCTTCTGTGTTCGGTTTGCAGTTGATTTCAGAAGAAACATGGCGAGCGAGAGTAATACCCAAATCTACCACGAGCGCCAGAAGCTTCAGTTCTGCCTATTACACGCCCTCAACAATCTCTTCCAGGTAACCCTTTGCAAAACCCATCTCTCTTTTCATGTCAGTTCTTCCTTGGCTTTGCTTAGTTGCTCAGAAAAAATGTTCTACAAGAAGCCCCGTTAATAGGTTTTAGTTTAATGAACTAGTTTGAATCTTCAGTTGGTTTTTCTGATTACTGAAACAAAGTTGTAAATAAAACAGCAAAAAGATGCGTTTACTCGACCAAGATTGAACGAGATTGCTGAAAGACTTGGGGTTGAGGAACCCGACAAGGAAAAATGGACACCCTTGTCTGTGCTCTTTAAACCCCATCATAATGCACTTACTGGAAACTATGACATAAATGTGCTGTTTGCGGCTTTAGAAGATAAGGGGAAGGATGTGGTTTGGCACGATCGGCGCAAGGGGGCTAATACGATTGATCTAGATGGGTCTGAAGATGATGCTTTGATGGGTATCTTGCTTAATGTTTCGGTTAAGGCGTATGTGGGGCTGTGGAAAGGTAGGCATTGGGTTACGTTGAGGAAGATTGTTGGGGTTTGGTACGATTTGGATAGTGATCTTGTTGCTCCTCAGGCTTTTGAAGATAGTGGAAGAGTTAGAGAGTTCTTGGATTACATCATTGGGCATGGGGGAGAGGTTTTGCTTGTTATGAATAATAGACAGTGAGTTCGTTTCCCTGAGTGTATCATTTCTGTACAGCAAATCTGCCTGTAACAGCTTTTGTATAGAAATAACTCACACAAGAAAAAGTTTCACTTCTGAACCTGTCAAGTTGTTGTAAGGATTGGCAAGGTGCTAAATGATTTCTGTAATTACATTTTTGGTGATATTGAAGGGTTTCTCGATCAGCTAATATCAACATTGACCTCTTCCTCATTTGATTTTTTCCTGAAGTGCTTGCGAGTTGTATGAGTATGGATTGTGGGACTTTTTGTGGACATGATGGAAAGATATCTTTTGTGTCAGTGTGTTAGCCTATTGTTTGAGTTAATTGAATTAAGATTTATCTGACACATAAACTTTGGAGGCATTTAGTAGCTCCTCACAGTATGTGGACTAGTTTGCTTGTGCTGGCTCATGCTCTGTGGAATCAGTGATTTTGCAGGTTAGGTGGTTTGTTCACTTTTTGGAGAGGTGGTTTGTTCATAGACCATATTTTCTGCATAATGAAAAGTTGAAATCTAGAGAGTTTTTGCTTGTGCTGGTATTATTTGTATAGGTCCCTTTAGGTTTTATTACCGGTAATTGATTTGATGTTTTCTTAGCTTATTGCTTAGTCTGTGAGATGTTAGATTTGAGCTCTACTGCCCTCAAAGGGTCTAGTACTCCTTTGATCCTCTTCCGCCTATTTGCCCCTTTTACCTCTGAATGGACAGTTTACTTTGGAGGCCTAACAGTAAATCAAAAGGCACTTCAACCTAGAGATCCTCCTTATAGAACAAACTTGGAAAGCCAATGCACACTAACAGGATGCTGCCTTGTCATCCTTGTATGTCTTTCCTTACATCTTGATAAGATTTTTTTTCTTTCACCTTTTACTTTTCCTGGATCAATAGAACTTTTGTGGATTTGTTTTCTTGGTTCTGTTATCACACCGGCCTTATATTGTTTCCCATTTGTTCCACCACCATATTCAAGCAGTTGTGGTTGGATAAAGAAAATGTTCTGTTGAGAAATATGCAGACTAGTGTTATGAATATTCTGGAGTGGACGAGAACCTCATTATCACAGATTTTGTAGTAGTCCTGAATTGGATTCGCAACTTATAGTTGAATAGACAGTTGAAGCTGGTGCTGATAGATTTATACAGTGAACAGACTGAGGAGAGTAACACTGTAAACAGTAGTCTTCTTAGGGATCAGGTGCTACTGTTTATGATCCGATATTAGACCTACCTTAGTAAGCCTGAGTTTCTTAGCCGACATGAGCATCTACTCTGTAAATGTGTTGTAAACAACTATCCGAATGAAAGTTTTTTGTCAGATCAGCTGTATATGTTTCTCTTGCTATCATCCCCAGTAGCATCGCCAACAGGATACGACCGGTAGTTGTTGGAAGAGAGGCATGAGGCTCTGCATAAATTTGTATTGACTGATATATGTACAAGTTGATGCTGTGTGGATATCATTTCTTTTCATGTTTCATCCTCTATTTGTGTTTTGTATTTTGTTGATTGGAAGGACACTTTTTTATGCTTGCCCTCCATGCAAGTAACTGCTTTCACAAGGAGGTGGGAAAACCCATTAGCTAAACTTCAAGGATAGATTTGCATTAAAAGGAAAGCCAATTAGCTAAAGTTCGTTTTTGGTTACTGCTTGAGATCTTTTTGATCGTCCCAGTCCTTTTGGCATATACTTTTGACATCTTCTACTTCAGTGCTTTACATATCCACTATAAAATTTCTACCCTGCTATCTCTTTTTTCAATTTGACTTGCACACTCTTTCTATCTCTTGTGCTTTGTTTCAATAAGAATATGGCAATGAGAGCAGACTCAGGTGAGCAACTGGGATTATGTAAACAAGAAGACAATCCGCTTTTCCAAACAAACTTCCAGCAAGAGAGTTGCCCAAAACACAAGGTATGTTGACCTTAGGTTCAAGCTCTCTGCATGGTCGGGATTCTTGCCTATGAGGTTGCTCAAACATTTTGCCGACCAGGTGGCCTGAACTCTATGCTTGGGTCTGGTTTCGGCTAGGGCCAGACCTGCACGAAATGATTCTTCATCCAAAAGCTCAATAAATGATTCTTCATCGAGCAGATCAATGCCATACGTGACTACGGGTGATTGTCAAAGAGAAGAAGCCATAAAAGACTGCATTGAGTTCTTTAACTCTTCTTATACTTTCTCAAGAGCAACTCCTATTGCGACACAGGTTTATTCTTAAATCAATCGAACTCTTGGACTTCTGATTCCAACTGTTGCTATTGTTACATTGACTCCTAGTTTATAAGAATGGAAGCTTGAAGGCGCGTCAGTTGTCTTGTATAGATGTTTCATGTACCAAGTAAGAAATCCATATCTAGATATACTAATGAATAATGCCTGTGCTAGGCGAGTTACCTTTTGAAAACTTATCTAAAGCCCACCTTAGGTGTTAGCTAAAAGGTATATTAACACGTATTGCTTGATGTAAAGCAGATAGCCGATTTGCATTACTTGTGCTGAATCTTTTTAATGGCTTCATAGATAATTTGATAAGCCAATGAAATTTTTGAGACAATCCAATGCATTTGTTTAACTGTTTTTCTTCTAGTTTTTTGCGTAGGTTATGAGCTGAGAGCTAATTGATAGACTAACTTGCCCCATTGAAACATAGATTGGTTTGGTTCCTCCAACAGAGGTCCTTCACAACCAATTAGGATAAGTTTAGGCAACAAAGAAGGCTTGTGTCCTATAAATATAGAGGAGCTCCTCTTCAATACTAAAGTTTCATACATTGTTAATATGAACATAGATAAAAGAAGACAATAGTTTTTCCCCACCGCTCTCCTAAAAGCTCAACCATATTCTCGTCTCCTGTCCGACGGTGTGCCTTGCCACCGCCGTCGGGCTGGCCTCGTTGCTACCGTGTGAGGCTATTTGACATTCGGTTCTCCTTGATGGATTGTGGCATTGATGTTCAAGGGGAGAAGGGGGAGAGATCGTGTTGGCTGTCGTATATGGCGGAGTTTTTTTCGCGATGTGGAGGACGGCGGATCGGCGGCTGGGTGTTCGCTCACTACGTGCAGATGTCGTTGGAGGGGTGTTAAGCTACCACATATCCAGAGGAGGACAAATGAGATCAAGAGGTGTTGGCGTAGATCAAACTAGGTTTCGATCCGATTGGATTCCTTTGCTTCTGATCCAGGCACGAGCTCGGTTTATATTGTGGCCTCCTTGAGGAGCAATATGGCTGACAGGCTCAGAATGATGGTGGTCCTGATGTGGGGGTGTGGTAGCTCAAGGTTGGCAACAACGGCAGTAAGGTTTGGACAACGTTGGCCAATTGCATGCGATGTTCTCTTCCTTAGGTTTGCTAGTTGGGATTGGGCCCTTTTTGGGCTCACTTTGAACTTCTTTATTTATTTTTCAGCATGTCCTTAATTCTTTAACTTGTGACTTGTGGTTGGTTAGTTTGTGACTTTATCCCGTCAATAAGTCCTTCTAATATAGGGCGATATGGAATATGTCTCGATAAGTGCACACAAAGTGTCATGATTGCTTTTTTAAGACAAGGAGTTCCTTACTTAGTAAAATGGTGGCAGCCTCTCTACGACAGAGTGAAATCTCAGCATAATGAGAAAGTGAATATACAAAGTTTTTTATGGCTCTACAAGATGATTAACTTTCCGTTATGCCACAGTGTTTTAGTCAAAGCAAATAGAGTTGTCAATGAAACACTCTTTGCTAAATGGTTCTTGTTTGAATGCATAGGTTGTGCAGGGTATTCTGATATTATTTTTAGGTGTTCTTACACTATAGGATTAAAGTTCAATATCTCCTCTTTGTATTCTGTGCAGTGTTCTAAAAAAGGCGCACATGACCTCCTAGGCAGCATCTAGGCGCTGAGCGGCAGGACACCGTTCTGATTTTTTTCTTATCGGCCAAGTTGGGCACTGATGCGAAAATCGGCAGCCTAGGCCGGTTGGGCGGCGCCTAGGCGACTTGATTAGTTTTTTTAAAAAAAAATTATGAAATACATAAAAGCTATATTAAAAATGAGTAAAATCAAATACAAAAACACAATATATTATACTCTAAAGTCTAAACAAATGATACACTATTGTATTTTTATTATTTCTAAGAACGTTGTTGTTTTATTATGTATATTTTTGAAGTATTTTTGTTATTTTGGAACATAAAAGTGTTTTTTTTTATAAATTTTATTTATATAATTTTATTTATTAAATAAATAATAATAGGTAAAATATAAACACAATCTGGGCGTTGCCTAGGCGCTGGCTGTCCGCCCTAGTAGTGCCTAGCGTTTTTTAAAACTTTGATTATTCGGTTTTATTAATAATAACGGTGTGAGGACGCCATTCTAACCCTTGTATTTAAAAAAACATAACACATAGATTGGAGTATATATTTTAGTCACATGATTTGCTTATACAATCACACAGTTCAGAACCCATCTAGCATCAACAGTTTATCCGGTTTCTAGCTGTCCATGGGGATCTGCATAATTGACTTTATATTAAGGTTCGTTTAAATCCAACTCTAATGTGCAAATTCCTCATCATGAGCTAGTGACCGGATAAACGGGATTGCTAGCATCAAATTATCTTGGAACATATCATCGTATTAACATGTATCTGACCATCAAAATGAATTAAAATGAAATTCCTTACATGTGGAAATATGAAGGAAACACAGCTTAATGTTCCAAAATGCTCAATGAGTAAATAAAGCAAATATATATGTTGAGCGGAGTACTGCCTGAAACTCCCAGCTGAAAATGAAAACCAATCATTCCTTTGCGAAAAGCCCTCCAAGGTTAAACCCACCTTCCTTCTTCGGCGGCACCACCACCGTGTTCTTGCGGCCGTTGGTGGTTCCACCTGTACTCTTGCCCTCAACCTTCTCGAGTATGGGATCAACCTCAAACAGCTGCTCCTCCTTTGCAATAACTCCACCTAGCCAGTCAATAAAGCCCTTCTCTTCTTTGCTTCCTCCTGCACCCTTGGCCGCAGTTGCGGTCTAAACCCGGGTGTGTTACTCTGGTGATTACCATGGGGGCAAAGACCATTGTAAAGGAAGCCATTTTAGGGTTATGGATCACAAAATGTAGCTAAGCAGAGGAAAATGGTATATGGGGGGGGAGGTTGGAATAGTTGAAGTGAAATAAGAGGAAAGCCGAGTAGAATAATATACCAGTCATACTGGCTGGTGTTGCAAAGTGAATTTGAGCCTTTGGATGGTTCTCTATAGTTTGGTTGCTTGGATTTGTAGCACAAGCTCCACAAGTGTCTTATCTTCATTTGCCTCTAGTTTTCTTTTGGTGTTGGCAAATTCTTCAACTATTTTGCAAGATTAGGGCTCATCCTTAGTGCACATAGCTGTTAGCAAGACACGTGGCGTGATCATAACCTATGCAATTAGCAACCAAGTGGACCTTTAGCTTGGTGCAAGATGAACAAATTAGGGTACAATTTTGCCTTAATAGTGCCCATAAATCAGATTTTTAATCTCACAAGTTGAACAAATATATAGTCCTTCCTATGAGTGGAAGTAATATGTTAAAAGGAAAAAAATGTGTGCGGGATATCACACCACAAAATCGAGTCATGTTTGATGTAAAAACCTAGCGTAAGCATAATGACATTTATATTCATATGAAAATGAGCAAAGAATGATTCAAGAAAAGAAATCCTCTAAAAGCTGTCAGTTTTAAGGATTTTTCTGGTTTGACTAGGAGAAAGACATCTGGATGATTTTACTATAATAAATGTGCAGTAAAACTGATCTCGACCACATAAGTATGACGGATGACGCCGCTCGCTATATGCAATGTTCGTTCACCATATGCAAAGTTTATTCTCCATATGGAAACGTCATTCGCCATATGAAAGGATCATTCGTCATATGAAAGACTCGTTTGCCATATGAAATTGATTTCGATCATATAAGGTAAATGCATTTCATGCATAAAACGAAAGCGAAGGAGAATTGTGGAAGCCCCGCGAGGCGAAAGCCTTAAGGCGACGGGGCGACCGCCTTTCCAACTAAAGTGATTTACATTCTTGCTGCTATGTTTAGCCTTTGAGAGCCTCATCAATGAGTCAAGGCCAAGGTTGTACAAAAAGATGAAAAACTACGGTGACATCTTTTTCGAATACAACCAGCAGGGAAGAAGACCAATTGAAGCAGCAGTAATATAAACTGTAAAGTAGCCATCAAAAATTGTTGGCAGGAAAATCTTATTCAAAAATTGAGGATTCAACTATAAAAGGGTTAAATGCAATGCTCAGCAATGAACAACCATGCGAAAGAAAACTGAATTGTACCTAGATTTACATGGACATCATCAACTTTGATGTAGAATTCAGCATCGTACAAAGCAACAGCTGTGGAAAACTAGGTCTTCATCTTGGCTGATAATTCCAGGTAGCCCTCAACATGGTTCTGCATATGGTATGAACTAAAGTTATGATGGCTACCTGGATACCTATTAAGAATGATTCTACTCTAGACAACCAATATAATTAAAACAGCATCACATATAATCGAACTTAGCTGACTTAACAAAAGATTACCAGCCTCAGAAAGTTTCTATAGACGAGCTCCTCTGCATCAATAGCTTTATCAAGAAACCACCAGCTGTCACAATATTAACATTAGAAAAAATAGAGAAATGTTCATATTTTGCAAATCCATAGTTGAAACTTGAAAGTAATGTGAGCATAAATGAAAAATGACCAAGGAGGTGTAGAAAATCTCACCTGTGTCCTATAACAAAGCGTAAGAGTATGCCCTTCTCTTCTTCTAGCTTCTTTCTTTCTTCACCTGGTAAATAACTTTTAGTAAGAAACCAGTAGTCATAACTCATAACTAGAATACGAATCACATCAACACCACAGAGAGCAATTTCCAGAATGAATGAATGAATGAATGAATGAATCACATCAGAAAAGCAATTTCCAGAAATCAAACAAGTAACCAGAATGAATGAATCACATCTGCAGTCGAGTCATAGATGATTAACTTACCCGAAATATGAGAGAGTGGGAGTCAAGCAGGGGTCTGGAGAGGCAGATCGTGCTGGCGGCGCAGAGATTGGGGAGGCAGAGGCGCGAAGAGTTGGGGAGGCAGAGAGATGGAGAAAATTGGGTGTGTTTTGGGGTCGACAACAGTACAGGGTTTAATCGATCTGAATTGTGTCAAAACGACGTCGTTTTGAAAAAAAACCAAAACGGCGTCGTTTTGACGCGGAAAAAACAGAAAAAAAACTTCAGCGTCTCGCCTTTCCAGCGGCGTCCCGGCGAAAGAACCGGCGGGGCTTTTCTCCCTCGCTCCGCCCTAAGGCGCGCCCCACCACCGTCACGAAACGCCTTTAAAAACACTGGTACCAAGTAAGAAATCCATATCTGGATATACTAATGAATAATGCCTTTGCTAGGCGTGTTACCTTTTGAAAACTTATCTAAAGCCCACCTTAGGTGTTAGCTAAAAGGTATATTAACACGTATTGCTTGATGTAAAGCAGATAGCCGATTTGCATTACTTGTGCTGAATCTTTTTAATGGCTTCATAGATAATTTGATAAGCCAATGAAATTTTTGAGACAATCCAATGCATTTGTTTAACTGTTTTTCTTCTAGTTTTTGGCTAATTCTCAGTTGCTTAGGTTATGAGCTGGGAGCTAATTGATAGACTAACTTGCCCCATTAAAACATAGATTGGTTTGGTTCCTCCAGCAGAGGTCCTTCACAACCAATTAGGATAAGTTTAGGCAACAAAGAAGGCTTGTGTCCTTTAAATATAGAGGAGCTCCTCTTCAATACTAAAGTTTCATACATTGTTAATATGAACACATAGATAAAAGAAAACAATAGTTTTTCCCCACCGCTCTCCTAAAAGCTCAACCATATTCTCGTCTTCTGTCCGACGGTGTGCCTTGCCACCGCCGTCGGGCTGGCCTCGTTGCTACCGTGTGAGGCTATTTGACATTGGGTTCTCCTTGATGGATTGTGGCATTGATGTTCAAGGGGAGAAGGGGGAGAGATCGTGTTGGCTGTCGTATATGGCGGAGTTTTTTTCGCGATGTGGAGGACGGCGGATCGGCGGCTGGGTGTTCGCTCACTACGTGCAGATGTCGTTGGAGGGGTGTTAAGCTACCACATATCCAGAGGAGGACAAATGAGATCAAGAGGTGTTGGCGTAGATCAAACCAGGTTTCGATCCGATTGGATTCCTTTGCTTCTGATCCAGGCACGAGCTCGGTTTATATTGTGGCCTCCTTGAGGAGCAATATGGCTGACAGGCTCAGAATGATGGTGGTCCTGATGTGGGGGTGTGGTGGCTCAAGGTTGGCAACAGCGGCAGTAAGGTTTGGACAACGTTGGCCAATTGCATGCGATCTTCTCTTCCCTTAGGTTTGCTAGTTGGGATTGGGCCCTCTTTTTGGGCTCACCTTGAGCTTCTTTATTTATTTTTCAGTACGTCCCTTAACTTGTGACTTGTGGTTGGTTAGTCTGTGACTTTATCCGGTCAATAAGTCCTTTTAATATGGGGCGATGTGGAATATGTCTCGGCAAGTACACGCAAGTGTCAAGTCTGTTTTTCTGAGACACAGTTTTTTACTTAGTAAAATGGTGACAACCTCTCTACCTCTACAGCAGAGTAAAATCTCAACATAATGACAAAGTGAATATACAAAGTTTTTTATAGCTCTACAAGATGATTAACTTTCCGTTATGCCACAGTGTTTTAGTCAAAGCAAATAGAATTGTCAATGAAACACTCTTTACTAAATGATTCTTGTTTGAATGCATAGGTTGTGCAGGGTATCCTGATATTATTTTTAGGTGTTCTTACACTACAGGGTTAAAGTTCAATATCTCCTCTTTGTATTCTGCGCAGTGTTCTAAAAAAGACGCACATGACCTCCTAGGCGATGTCTAGGCGCTGAGCGGCAGGACACCGTTCTGATTTTTTTCGAATCTGCCAAGCTGGGCGCTGATGCAAAAATCAGCAGCCTAGGCCGGCTGGGCGGTGCCTAGGCAGCTTGATTAGTTTTTTTTAATTATGAAATACATAAAAGCTATATTAAAAATGAGTAAAATCAAACACAAAACACACAATATTATACTCTAAAGTCTAAACAAAGGATACACTATTGTATTTTTATTATTTCTAAGAACGTTGTTGTTTTATTATGTATATTTTTGAAGTATTTTTGCTATTTTAGAACATAAAAGTGTTTTTTATAAATTTTATTTATATAATTATATTTATTAAATAAATAATAATAGGTAAAATATAAAACCGCCTGAGCGTCGCCTAGGCGCTGGCTGTCCGCCCTGGTAATGCCTAGCGTTTTTTAGAACCTTGATTCTACGGTTTTGTTAATAGTAAAGGTGTGAAGACCCATTCTAACCCTTGTATTTAAAAAAACATAACACATAGATTGGAGTATATATTTTAGTCACATGATTTGCTTATACAATCACACAGTTCAGAACCCATCTAGCATCAACAGTCTATCCGGTTTCTAGCTGTAGGGATGGGCAAATTCGGACCGGACCGGTTTTGAGCTCAAACCGTATCCGATCTGAATCAATCGGATTTGTAAAATCTCCATCCGAATCCGAAACCGAAATCTGGTTAACCGATTATTCGGGTCATCCGAAAACCGGATCGGATCGGATCGGTTTCGGATTTCACCCGAATTTGGAGAATTTCACTTTCAGTTTACAATTTCAAAATCCAACAGATACCAAACCTCAAAAACAATTCAATCATCAAATGTTCATCACCAACTTCAAATAGTAGATAACATACACATACACACCATAGTTAAGTTAATTTGTTACAGACCATAAGCAAATTTAGTTGTCCCGAAATAACATACACGTACACACCATAATTTCTTTCGCACTTCGACTTGTTTCTCTTTCTTTTGTCCGCAACAACAAAAGAAGCAATCGAACTCGAAAGCTCACCTTTTGATGAGCAGATCTCCGGCACCGCTTCGTTTGCCTCGCAAGCACAGATTGAACTCAACACATACCTGAAACAGCCCAAAACACATAATTAGCTACACAGATTGATCTCACTTCTTACACAGATTGAACTCACAGGTGAGAGGTGAGAGAGGCGAGAGGCGACAGAGACGAGAGAGGCGAGAGGCAATAGGCGAGAGGCAAGAGGTGAGAGGCGAGAGGTGAGAGGCGAGATGCGACAGAGACGAGAGAGAGCAGAGAGGCGACAGAGACGAGAGAGAGGCGAGAGGTGACAGAGACGAGAGAGGCGAGAGGTGAGAGGCGACAGAGACGAGAGAGGAGAGAGAGGAAAGAGAGGCTCAGAGGCGAAAGAGGAGAGAGAGAGGCTCAGAGGCGAGAGAGGCGAGAGTCGAGATCGAGAGAGGCGAGCCGATTAGGGTTTTTTTTTCCTTATATATGGTGTTTGTGATCAAGTGTGGCAGGTTGCATTGTAACCAATTAGACTAACAAATAAAATGGTGACACCTATTAAAAAAATAAAATATATATATTAAAAAAATTCGGTTTATTCGGACCGGTTTTTAATCAAAACCGGAACCAACCCGGTTCAAACCAGGTCGGATCGGTTTTACCTATTATTTGACCCGCTTTAAATGGATCGGTTATCCGGTCCATTTTTTCGGATGGTTTTTTCGGTTTTCGGTTGAAAATCGGATTTTTGCCCACCCCTATCTAGCCGTCCATGAGGATTTGCATAATTGACTTTATATTAAAGTTCATTTAAATCCAACTCTAATGTGCAAATTCCTCATCATGAGCTAGTGACCGGATAAACGGGATTGCTAGCATCAAATTATCTTGGAACATATCATCGTATTAACATGTATCTGACCATCAAAATGAAATAAAATGAAATTCCTTACATGTGGAAATATGAAGGAAACACAGCTTAATGTTCCAAAATGCTCAATGAGTAAATAAAGCAAATATATATGTTGAGCGGAGTACTGCCTGAAACTCCCAGCTGAAAATGAAAACCAATCATTCCTTTGCGAAAAGCCCTCCAAGGTTAAACCCACCTTCCTTCTTCGGCGGCACCACCACCGTGTTCTTGCGGCCGTTGGTGGTTCCACCTGTACTCTTGTCCTCAACCTTCTCGAGTATGGGATCAACCTCAAACAGCTGCTCCTCCTTTGCAATAACTCCACCTAGCTAGTCAATAAAGCCCTTCTCTTCTTTGCTTCCTCCTGCACCCTTGGCCGCAGTTGCGGTGTAAACCCGGGTGTTTACTCTGGTGGTTACCATGGGGGCAAAGACCATTGTAAAGGAAGCCATTTTAGGGTTATGGATCACAAAATGTAGCTAAGCAGAGGAAAATGGTATATGGGGGGAGGTTGGAATAGTTGAAGTGAAATAAGAGGAAAGCCGAGTAGGATAATATACCAGTCATACTGGCTGGTGTTGCAAAGTGAATTTGAGCCTTTGGATGGTTCTCTATAGTTTGGTTGCTTGGATTTGTAGCACAAGCTCCACAAGTGTCTTATCTTCATTTGCCTCTAGTTTTCTTTTGGTGTTGGCAATTTCTTCAACTATTTTGCAAGATTAGGGCTCATCCTTAGTGCACATAGCTGTTAGCAAGACACGTGGAGTGATCATAACCTATGCAATTAGCAACCAAGTGGACCTTTAGCTTGGTGCAAGATGAACAAATTAGGGTACATTTTGCCTTAATAGTGCCCATAAATCAGATTTTTAATTTCACAAGTTGAACAAATATATAGTCCTTCCTATGAGTGGAAGTAATATGTTAAAAGGAAAAAAAAATGTGCGCGGGGATATCACACCACAAAATCTAGTCATGTTCTAGATGATGTAAAAACCTAGCGTAAGCATAATGACATTTATATTCATATGAAAATGAGCAAAGAATGGTTTAAGAAAAGAAATCTTCTAAAAGTTGTCAGTTTTAAGGATTTTCTGGTTTGACTAGGAGAAAGACATCTGGATGATTTTACTGTAATAAATGTGCAGTAAAACTGATCTCGACCACATAAGTATGACGGATGTCGCCGCTCGCTATATGCAATGTTCTTTCACCATATGAAAAGTTTATTCTCCATATGGAAACGTCGTTCGCCATATGAAAGACTCATTCGTCATATGAAATACTCGTTCGTCATATGAAACTGATTTCGATCATATAAGGTAAATCCATTTCATGCATATCACGTTTCTTTACTAATTAAAAGGAAAATATTGAGTTGAGATGTGATGTGATTAGAGATATTTTAGGATGTGATAAGATTTGACATTAGGAAAGAATTTTCTTTCCTATAGGATTTATTTATGCCCCGTTTCAATCACAATTAATTGGATTTATTTGATGGGAAGATCATATCTCTCTCTCCCTATATATATATACATGTCAAACACAATTTCAAGCACTTGAGTTTTTATTTGTGTTTTCTTGGTTTATTTGTTTATGTTGCATAGTCATCAGACTTTATTGAAAAAAAACTTATTGTTATTCATACATCATTGCATCCGTCATATTGTTATAATTAAGATCAGTGATAATTTGTTTTGTAAGGCTTGCACAGTCTTCTTTCAAAGACATCAGTTCAGACGTAGTAAAATATGTTTATCAGTTGTTAGATCAAGTTAGTATTGTACTAGTGAATGTGAATGTTGATGAACATCACTGCTTGATAAACTGTAAAACTATTTATTCATAATGGATTGATTTAGTGTGAACTACTATAAAGTCTCGTAGTGAAGTTTCTTTGAGGGAGGTTTAGACTGTAGTCAACAAATCTTGTGCATTGATATTCTAAATTTTTTTATTGATTTAAAATTAGTATTTATAAGTAGAAGGGCTCACATATACTTTACCTAGAAACAAAGATTGTGTTATGTTCGTATTTCAAATTTTCAATCATATGTTTTCTTCTTAGCTACTACCGAAATTTTGTCGGTAAGGTAGTTAACCTCACGCTAAATTTCTAAGCTGGATTTTGGACAACTACATAGTCGACTGAAATCAAGGGTTTTGTGTTCAACATATCCCAAGTCTTCTCGCTTGGAAAAGAGTGTCACACGTCTCACTCACTCATTAAACAGAATCGTTTTTCCAGGTCTCTTGAACAAACCTATTTTTCCAAATTGGGTAAACAATTTATACCTACCCAAATCAGGTAACTTAGTCTGTAGTATTAAACAAAGCTAAATTAACCTGCAAGAATGGTAAGAAATCTATCTAACAACTTTTGTGCATATATGGGCATAAGCATCAAGGAAAGTTAGAGTCCTATGTATTTGTAGAAAGATAGAACTAAAATGAAGGAGCATGTACATGATTGATGAGACTTGACATGAACACGAAAACGCAGGCATCTTTCAGGTCCTAACTACCATGGAAAAATCACATATGATTCTTGCAAGTTTATTGCATTGTGACCTGCAGAGTAGAATTGACTCAATAATCCTTTTTTGATACGAAGACTCCTTGCTAATTTAGTTTGTTTCCTGAAAAAGTTATAGTTAAGATTCATTAGCACGCACGTACGTAATAGTGTACGAAAACGAAGTTTCTTCTTCTTGCACATATGAGGCACATCACCCCTCATCTTCCGGCCGAAATGGGATCTCACAATCCGACGTCCGGTCTCTTTGGCGCACTTCCAGGTTCCGGCCGAGAAACAGCTCTGATACTGTTTGTAACAGCCCGCATAACTTTATGCAATTTGAATTTTGAAAACGCAAGATGGTGAATCTAGCAAACCATAAATAATAGGCTAGCTGCCACAGTACGTAGTACCACCAAAAGAAAAATGAGAAATAGTTGAAACTCTACCTATAAGTAACAATAACATTATTTTCCTCCACTCAAGCTAATATAGCTAGATTAATCACTAACTAAATGAAAGTTCTTCCACCTACTTTAGAAATGCACACAGATTCAAATTTTATTTTCTCCCAAAGGTTTTCGTGTATGTACTTCCAGAAACAGTTTCTCATCAACTTATCAGCGACATGTATGAAATAAGATTCCCACCAACTTCTCCTACAAATCTCTCAAGCTTTATATACATATGTGCATCATCTTTCTCTCTCAATACTTGTCCAGATAGAAATTAAACCTAACACAGATGGAAACCCTAACCCTCGTCTTCACCTTAGCAGCTGCTACCTCTGTGTATTGCTTCTGGTTCTATCTCCTAGCCGGAAAGCTCACCGGCCCGAAAGTATGGCCGGTCGTCGGAAGCCTTCCGGTACTCTTCACAAACCGTAACAGAATCCACGACTGGATTGCGAGCAACCTCCGCGCCACCGGGGGCTCATCCACGTACCAAACATGCACTATCGCGCTTCCTTTCTTGGCTCGCAAGCAAGGGCTGTTCACGGTGACTTGTCACCCTAAGAACATCGAGCACATTCTAAGAACGCGGTTCGACAACTATCCGAAAGGACCGTCGTGGCAGGCGGCGTTTCATGATCTTTTGGGGGAGGGGATATTTAACAGTGACGGGGAGACGTGGCTGATACAGAGGAAGACGGCGGCGTTGGAGTTTACAACGAAGACGCTGAGGCAGGCCATGGCGAGGTGGGTGAATAGAACTATTCGGAACAGGCTGTGGTGCATTTTGGACAAGGCTTCCAAGGATCATACTCCGGTGGACTTGCAGGACCTGCTGCTCCGATTGACGTTCGACAACATTTGCGGACTCACGTTCGGTAAGTATATTACAAACATGAATACAGGAGATATTATCAAAAGTGATGTTATAAAAAAAATTAAAAGTAAAATTTTGGGGTGAAGGTGGATCCAACACCTGACCTTCACATCTTCAGTCTGACGCTCTCCAAACGTAACTACGTGTTTATGATATTCCTTAGATTAGGTTTCCTTATTTTTTCTGTTGAGTGATACAATTAGTCCATTACAATGACTTGTATAGGGTCAGAGTGATGTTGTTTAATTTAACGGAGTTAATTTTAGTCCTTCAAAACAAAAAAATCCTAGGTTGGCTCTGAAAAATTTAAGGCCCTGTGCTAGAAAAAA
Organism: Comarum palustre; assembly: GCA_951800085.1. NCBI lineage: Eukaryota > Viridiplantae > Streptophyta > Magnoliopsida > Rosales > Rosaceae > Comarum > Comarum palustre. The sequence goes on along the minus strand of OX637582.1, from coordinate 4,199,542 downwards.
TGTCCTTATATAATATTATTTTATTAAAAAATACGATTTTTTATTGTTTATAGTTTTCAAAAAAAACAGTGGCTCAAATTCATATACTACTTTCATATATCAATTTCGTATACCAATTCCATATCAATTTCATATATCTAAGATGCATATATCATCAACTCCATATACATGTCTGAGATATGATGCATATATAGTTTCATAAAGAAAAGAAAACAAAAAAGGAACATTTAAGCAACCTTTTTTTTATTAAAAAGGAATTTTATTAACTTTAGACCAAATAGTCATATTAGAAATTGAAATTAAAAATCGGATAATGAGAGGAATGAGAATAAAAATAAAATGGGAAATATATATGAAATTAAGAGCGACCTTTAATGAAAAATTGGATAATGAGAGGATCGAACTGAGAAACTGAGATATGATAGAAAATTTTAAAGAATTTGGATCAATTTATAGAGAGAGCATAACGAATATTTTTATGGAGGACGTCAATCACCACCTTCTTTGTTGCTGTAATATTTTTCTCTATAATTGATGTGAGACATATAAATTGGGTGTCTATTGTCATCATACCATCTTCTTTATTCACCCTACAAGCATATCATTTAAATTATTGAAAGACTAATATATCCAAATGTAAAATGTCTTAAAAGTACACTAATTTTGTAAAATTCATATTCATAAATTAAATAGATAACCAATTAATTATATACAAAATTATAAATAATCGAAAGCTACTTAATTAATTTTACATTGGATAGCAATCCGCACACTTCTCCATCAATTTTTAAATATATATAACTTTTTTTTATCACTCAATCATGGTTGATTCGTACGTTCTTCATTTCACAAAATTACTATTGTTGACTTGATAATAATCTTTACAAATTACGATACCCTTTTAAAAAATTAAAATTAAAATTAAAACACAATTAAATATATACATATATATATGTATATATCATTCTCTTCTCAATTCATTGCTCAAAATGATTAATTAATATATGAATATTTTGAAATAAATTGGTATATATAGACAAAAACCCAAAACTAATTTAGAAATAAAATTTTAAATGAGGTTATAATTTTTTAATTAGGAAACATCATTATTGGTTTTTATCGCTAAAAATTAAATGAAGGATTTCATTAGATATATATATCATGTAAGGATACTTTTGGAAAATGAAATGGGTGAGATAAGTAAACTTAGTATTGAAAATTAAGATGTGGGGTGATGCCCCTATAAATTTGGAAGAAAGAATGCGTCATTTTAGTAAAATTAAAAAAAGATTGAAATTAGGACAATAGTAGTGTCATCTTATTAAGAATATAAGAATGAAAAAGAGAGTAAAATTAGGAAGAAATCTCAATTAGATAAATAAAATTCTAATAAATGACGTATGGAAAGATTTAATTGCTTCATTCAAAAAGAAACTTTCCTTAGAAAAAAACGCAAATAAAGATAATTAATAAGTAATAATTACAAAAATTGAGTGACGAGAACAACCATTAATTGTGTTTTCAGCCATTTTTTATCATACGAAATGTAATTATATATGTATACTAACAATTTGAAAAAAAAAATTGGGCCTTTTACGCCGTGGACACGGCTTGCTCTGCCCTAGGGCCGGCCTGCAAAAAAAAGGTTAGACAAGTGTATGAATTGATTACAGGTACCTACGTTACCTGATTCAGCTGATCTTAATTTTCCGACAGGCAAAGATCCCGAAACACTATCACCAGACTTACCTGACAACCCATTTTCCAAGGCCTTCGATAACGCCACAGAAGCCACACTCCAGCGTCTCCTCTACCCCTCATTTATATGGAAACTCCAAAACGCCTTAGACCTCGGATCCGAGAAACAGCTCAAGAGGAGCCTCGCCGTCGTTGGAAACTACATGGACGAGGCCGTCGCCGCCCGCAAAGCTCGTCCCTCCGACGACCTCATCTCCCGCTTCATGAACAAACGCGACGTCGACGGCAACCCTTTCCCCTCCTCCGTCCTCCAGCGCATCGCCCTCAACTTCGTCCTCGCCGGCCGCGACACCTCCTCCGTCGCCCTCAGCTGGTTCTTCTGGCTCGTCATGAACAACCCCGACGTCGAGGAAAACATCGTCAACGAGATCATCTCAGTTTTGAGTGAGACACGTGGCAGCGACCCGAAGCTTTGGGTGGAGGAGCCGTTGGTGTTTGACGAGGCCGATAAGTTGGTCTACCTAAAAGCGGCGCTGGCCGAGACTCTAAGGTTGTACCCTTCAGTCCCATTGGACTTCAAGTACGTCGTGAAGGATGACGTTTTGCCTGACGGGACGTTCGTGCCGTCCGGTTCGACCGTTACCTACTCGATATATTCGGTTGGGAGGATGAAGACTATTTGGGGAGAGGACTGCTTGGAGTTTAAACCGGACCGGTGGCTGTCTTCAGACCGGTCCCGGTTCGAATCGCCAAAGGATGGTTACAAGTTTGTGGCGTTTAATGCCGGACCGAGGATTTGTTTGGGGAAGGACCTTGCTTACTTGCAAATGAAGTCGGTGGCCTCTGCCGTGCTGCTGCGGTACCGCCTTAAACCGGTTCCGGGCCACCGGGTGGTGCAGAAGATGTCTCTTACTCTGTTTATGAAGTACGGGCTCAAGGTTTATTTGCAGCCTCGCAAGCTCGATGGACCGGGTTTGGTTGCCACGTCAGCATAGGGAATGAAGATTAATTTCCTCAAAGTTTGTCATTTAAATTTGTTTTTACTTTTGTATACGTTTTTATTTTGTTTGGTTTTGGGTGGGAAAGGTGTTTGCTCATGGAAGTTGGGGAAGTCCGGGAAGATTGATGTCTTTGTCATGTTAGTATATCCCATATCGTTTTTCCTATATATTTATTCTTCAATAAGACTCAAATGTGTATAGCAAAGTTCACGTAGTCTTGATCTTATTTCATTACTAATATCGTGATAAAAACGTTAACTTATTTAATTATGTATCTAGAAACGAGCTTACTTTTACCTTTATATTACTCGTAAAACAAATTCGAAGTGTTAGCGAGAGTATTCAGTATAACATTTACATGCTGTGTTGGGGTCATTTTGCTATGTACCCTTTGATTTATATGGTTGAAATCCAACCAAATTATGAAACCTGAACGCAGTAGCAAGTCTCTAGAACTTCACCTTTCCAACTTCGAGCTATGCGCTTCTTGTCATAATCTTTTAACAAGTTTTGTGATGACCAGGAATATCTATTAACAGATAAAGCTTTCCTTCCTAATTGAATTTCTTGGCATTTTTCTGCTTCTCTCCTTCAGAACAACTCTTCTATATAAGTATAGGATTGAAGTGCCGGGTGTATCTATTGGATCAAGTTATCAATGAACTAATCTATGATCTTCTCTCCGGTTGAGAAAACATTCCAGATAACAGTTCCAACTAGATAAAGGCCTACTGAAACCTTGAATACATCATCCCAAGAACCTGAAAATTTGGCAGTGTAAGAGCAATGTATTCAGATCAGCTTGTAAAACTTGATATGATGACCTCATGACAAAAGAATTCATGCAAGGCCAACTTGAAGTGAACTTATGCCAGAAAATTAATAACTTCAGCCCGCCAAAATATTACTGTGATGTTTGTGTTTATGTGTGAGGAGATAATGCTGTGTCCTGTGTGGTCATGCTTGAGAAGAGTGACACATGCAAATGTGATACTAGCTATATGTCTTAAGTAATTCTCAAAGTTGGATTGAGTCTTTCAGTTCTACATACTAAAAATAGCAGTGGATGGGTACTAACCATGTTGCAAAATGTAGCCAGTTGATGCCGTTCCCAAGACACCTGCCAGGACTCCAGCAGTATTGGACAGACCAAGCAATACTCCCTGAGGAATAGTTAGAAGAAGACAATCAGAACCTTTACTCCTAATTTTTCTACTCAGTAAGATGTTTGATCCTATGCTTCTTATACACAGAAGAAATCAGCATATGAAATACAGAGCAAAAACTCAAATTGATACTCACAGAATATCGTGGAGCAATATCTTGATGGTTTGAATATAGGCCAGACTGTGAGAAGGCATCAGTTCCCTAATGAAGCAAAATAAAGGGAAACCAGTTATATCATAATACAATTACAGAATTAACATATGTAATAAAAACTGCACCCAGAGGTGAAATCAGACCTGACTGCATGCCATACATAGAACAGCCATTGCAGGAGAATTGACATGGCTCAACTGAGTCAGGAAGAAAGCAGGGCCAAGAAACCCAATTGTCTGCATTATCTAAAAGGTAAAACCAAATAAATAAGTTAGGAAATAAACTACTTGAACTGAAAAGCATTTAGTGTTTTTCCCAAAGTGGCAATAAGTTCAGCAGTTATCAGTTAAGTTCAAGGCAGAATTAAGAAGTTACTTTTCGCCCACTCTCCAGAAAATATGATCTTGTCTATGAAAATTGTTTTCATGTTCTCAACTAAAAACAACAGTTGTGTGTTGGTATCATTAGATGTGACTGGTACCTTACGAACCCTTGTCACTGATACACCCCTACTCACAAGTGTGTCTGCTATCCACCCTCCAAGGTTTGCAGAGAATGCCATTGTAAGCCAGGGCAAGACGCAGAAAAGCCCCGATTCTGTAAGATTGAACTTCAGCACCTAATGGTGGGATTATAAAATCAGCATAAAACAAGCAATTTCAGGTTTGATACACTGCAACAAATGCAGTGATAAGCATAAACCCATTGCTAATAAGTCTCATGATAATCCTTTTGAATCCTAAAAACTGCAGACTTACTTGGTTATAGTATGTTGGCATCCATGTAAGAAGAATAAATGTTCCCCAGTTGTGACAGAAATGAGAAACTATCAGGGCCCAAACAGGTGCTTTGGACAAAATTTGTCCCCATGGAATCACTTTTACACGTTCCTTAGACACATTACCGGCAAGAATTAGCTTCTTCTCTTCAGGTCTCAGCTCAGGATCCTCAGCAGGTGAACTGTATGCCTATATAATTTACATCACCAAAACAAATTAAAGGATAGCTTATATAGTATGTTCATGAATCATAAGTAAATAAGAAAATCGATTACTAATCGTCAGCAAGTTCTATCACCTTACTTAGCCAAACAGCAAACCAGACTGTCCCCAGAGAACCGAAGGAGTAAAAGACTGATGGCCATCCAAACTGGTGAACTAAAAATGGCGAAAATGCAAAGCCTGTGACTGAACCAATGTACATCCCACTGTAAACCAGTGCCAAGGCTCTACTTCTCTCTGATACTGGGATCCATTTTGACAGAATATTATTCATTGCAGGCATAGCAACGCCCTGAAAAAGACAAGCAGACCAAAGTATTCCCACATTGAGTTAGAATCTATCAATTGAGACTATCCACAGAAGTCATTTCATCTTGTGCATGTGTATATTCTCATTGGCATTATCTATCACAAACTTATACATTCAAAAAATTAGAACTCTAACCTCACCAATCCCCATGAAAGCGCGAACAACAAGAAGGAATGGCAATCCAAGTTTGGCAGCAACAGGAGTGAGAGCAGTAGCCACAGACCACCAAATAACTCCAAATGCCAAAACCTGCTTCCCACCTATTGTATCTGCCAAAATGCCACCAGCAATCTGCAGCAAATACATTTTAGCTTGATTAATTAACATTATCAGAAGCTAATTTCATAATCATTGGTTATGAAATTTTCAATTTCAGAATGTCCACAAGGAATGTGTCACATTGTCAGCTTTACATTTCACATACAATCATGATTTGAGACCTATACAATTGAAAACACAAAATGCAATCAGGAGATTCAAGTGCATTTACCTGAGTGAGGAGGTAGCCCCAGAAAAAAGAAGACTGTATCAATCCAACAGTGGCTGAGTTCCAGTGGTACTCCGCTGACATCGGAAGTATAGCAATGCTCATATTTACCTGCCAAAACATAACTAATGTTAAAAGTAGCCAAAATAAACTGGCAACGGGCACCTCGCGCCATTTCCCAATATATTGTCACACCATTTAGAACCCCTAACATTAGAATTTACCAAGGACTAAAATATCAACAATCATGAAAATTTCGATGGTTCGGAAAATGGACATTTCGATGAATATATCGAGAAATTATCTAATATCGATGAAAAAATTTTCAAAATTTATATAAAAATGATATATTTGACTAAAAATAGACTAAATATGAAATATCAGAAAGATATAAAAATTAATATCGGTGCTTGTAAAAAATGAAAATTTCGAGCAAATATCAATGATATTTTGGATATTTAAGATCTTGGAATTCACAATCTCAAAAAAGCTTATTAAAATTAAAATTGCAGACCTATTCCTAAGCTTTTAGTGGTTTTTCTTTTGGTATGCTATCATCTAGTCTATAAAAGTTTAGGTGAGAGCTTGGTTACGCTACACCACCATCGTCAGGACATACCTACAACCTCAACCCTGAAGGACTGACAGTGGACACGTGCCTGTCACACCAGCCTCCAGGTATGCTATCATGAGATAGTAAAATATGATACGTAAACATTTATTATCCTAAATTCCTAAGCAGTTAAGACATTACTTTTTTTCATCCCATAGACAAATCAAATGGTACAATTTGTCGAATCATTACTTTTATTTTAAATTAATTGAAAAATAATATCTTAAATGCTATGATGACTATGTTCTGGTTATGTTTCTTGTAGAAGCAAAGCTTGAAAGCTTACTCTGTCCATATTGCAAAGAAGAAAAGCAGTGAAGCACAAAATGACAATAACCCATCGTTTCGGAAACTGCTCCAACCACGACACCTCATCCGCCACACTCTCCAACTCCTTCTTCGCCCTCTCAGACAACGCCTCAGACTTAACGTCCGCAAATACCTTCCCGCCTCTCCTCCCACCCCCGCCACCCGAAACTCGCACGAAGCAGCAGTACTGCCCCCTGAACTGAACCGGGCTCACGGGTTTCAAACCGGACCCGAGCCCTCTCTTGGGGACGGAGATATCGGGCGGGAAATTGGGTTTGGGAGAGAAGGAGTAAAGAAGGGCTCTGGCGTTCATGGTTTTGTTGAGTGCTGCTGCTTCAGACTTCTCATGGAGGGTAAGATTTTATGGGACTGATATCTATGTGGACTGGCTGTGGTTTGTGCACGTGGTGGTTGCACGGAAAGTGAATGGATTGTGGGGGTGAGGGTAGGAGGGTGGCAGTTATTTGTGTTGGCGGGTAATTAACGGAAAATCGAATTGGAGCTATTATTTAATATCCTGGCCTGTATGTACACACTAGTTTAAGCCCAAACCAGTAAACCGCTATAGTTTAGTGCATCAAAAAAAAACGGACTAGTAGTTCTTGGGCCCAAATTCATCATTTGTTGCTGTGGGTTGGACCAAGGCGGCAATCACTTATTTCGGGGGCTCTACTCTTTTCTGGAAGACCGTTCAGTTACGTAATGCTTTTTAAGGCTCACTTCTTTTTTAATCTCATAAACAACTAAAATGTTACTCGTGATCATAACCTTCCAGTGGAATAGGTCATAGGAATAGGAATAGGTCCATTGAATTTTTAAGTCCTTTGAAAATTGCACACATGAATCTCTAAGGTACAGTAGCTTGAGATAGCCAAGTAGTATGGCCTCGAATTTAAGGTTTAACTTCTTTGAATTCCCAAACATGCCCTTGAGCATCACAAACTAGCATTGTAAATTTGGGCATTTCCTTAACAATCTAACGACCAAAAAATAACAATCTAATGACCGGGAAACAAGAAGATTTTGGTATAATTTTGTTTGTTAAAGATCTTGAATTATATTGGCCTACCAAGAAAGAAAACTAGTACTCGACCTTATTGGCAACGCGGGCTACATCATTAATATTAAATGGGTCTGCGGAGCCCACATCTAAATTATGGTCATCCCAATATCTCATGAGAAGAAGTAAATCTCACCTCAATTTATAGGTCACAATTCCTTTATTTATGACTCGGGCATAAAGTTCTACTAAAAACTTTTTAGAAAAAATCTAATTTTAAACATTCTCTCCTGTGTAAGTCTACCTAAACATTTTTACTCATGTAAGTCCACTTTACAGCTCAAATTTATTAGATTACATTTAAACTATGCCTAAAATAACCTCATCTCTATATTAACCAAACCTCTCCGTTTTTTGTCAAATAAATCTCTCTCTCTCCTCCATGCCCAGCCAGATCTCGCCAGAATCCTAAACCCTAAGCTAGAAAACCGACCTGAAGCTAGGCCCTCGTTGGAACCCTAAGCCTTCAGGCCTCCAAGACCTTCCACACAGCCTCCTCATTGTCTCCCTCCATCTCTGGCCACACCATCGATGTCGATAACAACCTCAGACAAATATCTGATCGGAAGTTGAAGTTGACCGTCAAGGAGCATGTATCCCTCTTCAAGGATCTCAGATCGAAGGTCATGACAGAGATCTTTAAGACTCCCTCTCCTCCATCGTCGTCGTTAGCACCATAGTCATTAGTCAATCGATCTCAGATCTTCAAATCTAAACGGCGAGTTCGTTGACGCGTCGTCCAATTCTGGTGAATTTCTGGTTTCTGATTCTATATAGATTTTAAGGGTTTTGAAGAAAATTTGGGCTTCAATTTGGAAATTAGGGATGAAACTGTGGTTTTTTTCTATTTGAATGAAATTAGATTTGTAAAGAGATGTTATCACAATTCGAATGGTTTGGTCTTGTTCGATTACATTTTGAGTTTCTGGAAAGTGTTTATGCCTTATGCTTAAGCTTTATTTCTGTAATAATTGTTTGTTTGCTTATGGTGGAAAAATCTTGAGTAAATTAATTATGATTCGCCGGAGACCATGGAAAAATCTTTATTTGATACTGGATTTTATTATGTATAGTAGTAGTAGTTTTTCTCTCTAACAGTAGTAGATTTTCATTCTAACAATCAGTGGCGTAGCCAGAAAGTATACGAAGAAGGGTCAATTTAGACAAGCTAATTATGTAGGGAGAAAATTTTACTTTGTCAAGGGGCAAAATAAGCCAAATAGTTTACATTACTCTTATATACAAGTAAAAATCTGAAACACAACACATGGAAAGATGGTGAGAAGGGTCATTTGACCCCTCTAGTCACCATGTAGCTACGCCCCTGCTAACAATAGTAGCTTTTTTTATCTATGGTAGTAGTTTTGTTTCTGACGGTAGTAGATTTTGTTGTTGGCTATAGTAGTTTTTGTTTATGCTGTTGTAGCTTTTATTGGCGATGGTAATAGCTTTTCTTAGTGACGGTAGTAATTTTTTTGGTTGTAGTAGTTTTTGTAGTCGGTGGTAGAAACTTTTGTAGCTATGTATAACTTTCATAGCTAGGGGTACACCACCAGGATAAGCACTTTAGCCGACGAAATTTTTTCGTCGGCCTGTTCACAATTTTCGTCGGCTATAACCTTAGCCGACGACACTTCGTCGGCTAAGAAGTCGTCGGCTATAATTCGTCGGCTATACTCCAACACTTAGCCGACGAAATAATATAAAAAATTCGTCGGCTATAATCCAACACTTAGCCGACGAAATAATATTAAAAATTCGTCGGCTATAATCCAACACTTAGCCGACGAAATATTAATATATCGTCGGCTAAAGTTTTTAAAAATTAAAAATTAAATAGAGAAAAGCCGACGAAATTTACAATATTTCGTCGGCTATGATACTTATAGCCGACGAAATATGGCAAATTTCGTCGGCTAAAGGTTGTTGGAAAAAAAAAAAAACTAGCATAGCCGACGAAATATGGTAAATTTCGTCGGTTATAGTACTTTTTATACTAGAAACCCAAACAAAATTTATACATTACCTTCCAAGCAAGCTGCAAATTACAGAAACAATTTCATAACCAACAACAACACACCATCTAAAATAACATAAACATTTTGCATTAAATTTTCAATTCATAAATTGTTCATAAACCTAAAAAGTAAATTAATATTTGTTCATAAACCTAAAAAACTAAATAAATAATTGTTCATAAACTTAAAAAACTAAATGAAGTCGATATCGTCTAAATCAATATCTGCGTCAGGATGAGGTTGTTAGGGAGGTTGGGGAGGTTACGGCGGCTGAGGTAAGACAATAGGCGTGGGCATGGGCGGAAGCGGAAGTCCCTGCTGCTGTGCAGCTAAAAAATCTTGCTTGTACTGGAACATCTGCTGCTGCTGTGTCTGCTGGGCGGCATAGACTGCTACATTGTACTCCTGTAGAGCGGCAGCATATGCTGCTTGGGCGGCCTCTCTCTCGACAGTATATGCTGCTTGGGCGGCTTGCTGTTCCCGTAACATCTGAACTTCCGCCTCAAGCTGAGTCGTTCTGCTGCTGGTCGAGGCTCCTTTTTTCTGAAACCCAAGAGTGGTCTTCAGTACCCCCTCGCCCTTCTTTCCCAGACCCCGACAGTAGAAGTTATTTCCTCACGGTGGGAAGGCTGTGCCCATGATCCTGGCCCCAACGCTGAGATCCGAACTGTCGATCCGGGACATGGCTTCGGACATGTCTTCCTCTTGCGTGTCAGACCATGTCTCCCTGACTATAGCAGTCATCACCTCGTCACTAGCCTGCCTCACCCAGTATGAGAGTTCCCAAAATATGCTCTTATGTGTCCAAAATTTATACCTGTCGGGTCTGTCAGGTATTGCCGCCACTATATTGGGATGATTGCTGAGCTGCCCAAAATCATACTCATTAAGCACTGCTAAAATTTCTTCCCCTGTCCATCTTCTAGGAGGCACACCAAGTTCTACAGTCCCATCAAATGCCTTGTCATCGAACCGCCATTCGTGATCATACGGAAGGAGAGTACGGTGACCCAATCTACATCTTGTTGCAATGACTACTGCTCCCCTCATCGCTTAGGCACTCTGGACAAGCCTTGTATCCTCTAACAACGTTGCCCGACAACATCCCACGAGCAGGAAAATCACTAATGGTACCAACAACCATAGCATGCATCTGGAACATCTCGTGCATGAACTTATCATAAGTGGGATGACCAACGTCCCAAAAAAACTTAAGCTCTTCAATCAAGGGTCTCAAATATACATCGAGACACTTCCCTGGATAACCGGGTCCCGGAATCAACAAACTCAACATATTGTATTCCTTCTTCATGCACATCCATGGAGGAAGATTGTATGGTACCAAAATCACCGGTCATACACTGTATTGAAGACTCATGTTGCCAGAAGGATTAAACCCGTCGGATGAGAGCCCGAGCCTCACATTTCGGACCTCAGACGCAAAATGAGGAAACTCACTGTCTATATGCTTTCAGGCCTCCCCGTCAGCAGGGTGTATAAGGGTATCTTCGCCTTGCAATTCCCTATCAGCGTGCCATCTCATAGATTTGGCCGTGTGTGATGACATGTACAACCGTTCCATCCTATCCCTCAACGGGAAATACCGAAGTACCTTCATAGGTTTCCTATTGCCTGCAGGAGTCAACTTATACCTGTCACTCTGACATACTGGACATGTGTCAAGGTCACCAAGGTCATTCCCTTCTGTATCTTTACCCCAGAAGAGAACACAATCATATCTGCATGCATGGATCTTGATGTAGGAAAGCCCAAGATCTTTCAGTATACATCGGACCTTATGATGAGTGGTAGGAAGACGATGACCGTGGGGCAGCATCGAAGCAGTGTACTGTAGATACTCATCAACAGCCTTCACAGTCGATTTTGTCTCAACTTTAATCTTCATAACGTCCATCACACTTTCAAGAACCGTTTTCTGACAACCGGGGTACACAGGGGTCTGTTGGAAAGCAAGTAGTTTGTTGTACCTGTCAATACCAGCAGTGTTGACAACTCTAGGGAAGGGCTGCACCGGCTCAGACATATACGGTCCTTCAAAGCATACACCCCTCTCATAAGGAAACATATCGTTGATGAAGGCCGTTGTTGGATCGTTGGATGTACTGCCCGTCTCAGAAAATTGCCCATGATCATGCGGATCCCTTGATGATGTTTCACCGTGATATATCCAACATGTGTACTTCTCCCAAAACCCATTACTTTTAAGGTGCTGCTAAACCTTGTCAATTGGAAATTGATACATATCGCTGCGACACTGACATTTAGTGCACGGACAATAGAAAATTGTATTCCCTTTAGCATTATTGATCACATATTCAATAAAACTAACAACTCCTTTAGCATATCTTTTGTCCCATTTTAGAAGCGAAATCCAACTCTTATCCATATCCTGAGAAAATAACATAATATATATGTATAAACGCTAATTAATTAAATTTACGAATCATTCAATTTATATTATATCTGCAGTTAACGTACAATTAATATATATATATATATATACATGCATATATATAATAATTACTAATTAATATAATCAAATTAATATATATATATATAACAACAACTTCATATATATTATCAAACCCAAATCGATCAACTCAATCACACTCAAAACACAATATAATCAACTCTAATTAAAACTCAAAATCAATGTGCATAACGAAAATAAAACTCTTAAATCAACTCAAAAACAAGATATATACATATACGTACCTATATATAGCGCCACAAACTAATTTCGGACAGATTTCGACAACACCCAACAATTTCGCCAACCCCAAAACTTTTTCTCCCGTTTTTGCTTTCGCTCGTTAGAGGAATCGACTGTCACGCAACGGTTCCAGACTGATGAGGTGGAAACAATCTGGAGAGTGAAAGAGGAGTCAGCAAGTGAATGTGTAAGGGAGTAGCTAAAAATCATGTAGTTGCTCTTGTGGTATTACAGTTTCTGGTGTTAAAACGAATATTAGTGTCAAATAAATTGGCTTATTATGGCAAGGTGCTTGAGTCTGATATTGTGAATTCTTTAAGTAAATTGGTATTCGGCTTGAATTTAAAAATGTCATTTTTTTCCATTTTTATTAGATAATAGTGTTGCATACGTTGGTGTGAGATTTCTGGTTATCTTTTGTATATGTACACAGATGAACATTAAAAGGATAGAAATCTCTCCTGTCTCTCTCACATCTTCTCCCGAAGTTTAAACGTATGTAGTAAAACCGGTAAAGATCATAAGAATGCAAGTACTGAACATTCTCTTATTTGAAGCTGTTAATATAAATGTACTTGTGAAACAAGTTGTTAAAAACACATTGACCTACATGTTTCTAAACAACATTGCTTAGCAACTTTGCATTTTTGAAGTGATCGAATTGGATTGAAGGTATTTAAATTTTTTATATTACGTCATGCCGATGAAAGACTAATTTATAATCAATGTAAGGAACTTAATATAACTCATATATTTATTTCAAGTATTCTCTTGGTCATCATGATCTATAAAACTCCAGTCTTCAAAATTTATACGGATATAATAAAGATTAAACATGAGTTGTGTTATATTACATAACCAAAAAATAAGGTCTAAACTCGTCATTTTACAAACTCAAAGCACTTTTACTTTCCAGTTTATCATACACTTTGTCACTGTTTCTACCATTCACAGCACTTATAAAAAGCTAGTTTACCAAACAATTAGCAGCTTTGCTTTCCAAGTACTTATTCTCAGAATAAGTAAAAGTCAGCTTCTTTTGGAAGCCACAGCTGTACCAAACAGGGCCAAGGTTCCCAGGAACTCGAAACTTTTTTAAATTCTTGTCTTTTGGTTGAAAAAGGCCAGAAGTTTTCTTCCTCTCCTCGCAAACATTGCTTCAAGCCATCAATGAGTAGGAAATTGCAGCTCATACAATTATGTTTTAAACAGAAAATACTCATGTCCAACTTTTTTTTTCAACAAAAATGTAATACTTGTAGCTAAACTTTTGTTAGTTGAGTATCAGTCATTTCTGATCAAGTGAACATTCTTGCCTATATTGAGTCCGGATATATTTCTTTTTCATTCATCTGTTGACACCCGTCTCCATAATCCCTATTCTTGGTGTTTATGATGAAATGTACGTTGCTTGAAATCTTTTGATCTCTCCCTCTTATCTCGCTTACATTTGCGGGATTATGATCGATTTGAATATGTTCTAAGCATGTAAACTACAACTGAAGAACAAGTTTTCCTGACAAAATTGGTAACTGAGGAAATTACTCAACTTTCAACTGATAAATTAATCTCTATGTCTAAGCTGTAGGAACTTGTGGGACTTTAGTCCCACATTGAAGAAGTTGAAAAGGTTGTGCCTTTTATAAGGGCTAACCCATTTAGATTATTAAATGGGTGTTGTGTGAGAGAATGAGCTTTAATGAGCTCTCTATGGATTTTCCATAGAATTGCACATATATTTACACAATTATATAATAGTCAAAGATGGGCCTTGGGTGTTGTGTGAGAGAATGGGCTTTAATGTTCGAGCAGTTGCAACTGTTCATTCGGGCTTTTATATAAAGACGACGTTGGTCGTCGTTACAAAGACGGAAAAAAAACATTCTTCTCTCCTTCTTCTTCTGTTCTTCGGAGATTCACAAAGTAATTCCCTAGAACAAGCACTACCAGGATAAGCACTTTAGCCGACGAAATTTTTTCGTCGGCCTGTTCACATTTTTCGTCGGCTATAACCTTAGCCGACGACACGTCGTCGGCTAAGAAGTCGTCGGCTATACTTCGTCGGCTATGCTTATAGCCGACGAAATACAGTCCGTCGTCGGCTATACTCCAACACTTAGCCGACGAATTTTTAATATTATTTCGTCGGCTAAGTTTTGGAGTATAGCCGACGAAATAATATATTTTAATTCGTCGGCTATACTTCAACACTTAGCCGACGAATTTTATATATTATTTCGTCGGCTAAGTGTAACACTTAGCCGACGAAATAATATTAAAAATTCGTCGGCTAAAGTTTAAAAAAATTAAAAAATAAATAGAGAATAGCCGACGAAATTAGCACAGTTTCGTCGGCTATGATATTTTTAGCCGACGAAATATGGCAAATTTCGTCGGCTATTGTCTATTTATTTTTTAATTTTTAAAACTTTAGCCGACGAAATATGGTAAATTTCATCGGCTATAGTACTTTTTATACTAGAAACCCAAACAAAATTTATACATTACCATCCAAGCAAGCTGCAAATTACAGAAACAATTTCATAACCAACAACAACACACCATCTAAAGTAACATAAATATTTTGCATTAAATTTTCAATTCATAAATTGTTCATAAAACCTAAAAAGTAAATTAATATTTGTTCATAAACCTAAAAAACTAAATAAATAATTGTTCATAAACTTAAAAAACTAAATAAAATCGATATCGTCTAA
This sequence comes from Comarum palustre, assembly GCA_951800085.1. Classification (NCBI taxonomy): domain Eukaryota; kingdom Viridiplantae; phylum Streptophyta; class Magnoliopsida; order Rosales; family Rosaceae; genus Comarum; species Comarum palustre. The sequence continues at coordinate 4,184,274 of OX637582.1, read as the reverse complement.
ATCAATATCTGCTCCAGGATGAGGTTGTTGGGGAAGTTGGGGAGGTTGCGGCGGCTGAGGTAAGACAATAGGCGGGGGCATGGGCGGAAGCGGAAGTCCCTGCTGCTGTGCAGCTATAAAATCTTGCATGTACTGGTACATCTGCTGCTGCTGTGTCTGCTGGGCGGCATGGGATGCTATAGTGTACTCCTGTAGAGCGGCAGTATATGCTGCTTGGGCGGCCTCTCTCGCGGCAGTATATGCTGCTCGGGCGGCCTCTCTCTCGGCATTATATGCTGCTTGGGCGGCTTGTTGTTCCCGTAACATCTGAACTTCCGCCTCAAGCTGAGTCGTTCTGCTGCTGGTCGAGGCTCCTTTTTTCTGAAACCCAGGAGTGGTTTTCAGTACCCCCTCGCCCTTCTTTCCCAGGCCCCGACAGTAGAAGTTATTTCCTCGCGGTGGGAAGGCTGTGCCCATGATCCTGGCCCCAACGCTGAGATCCGAACTGTCGATCCGGGACATGGCTTCGGACATGTCCTCCTCTTGCGTGTCAGGCCATGTCTCCCTGACTATAGCAGCCATCACCTCGTCACTAGCCTGCCTCACCCTCGCCTAATTTGATAGGAAAAAAAAATTAATTAACATTTTAAAATATATATATATATACATATAATTTACTAAATTTTAAAACGTAAAACGACTTACAATATCCTCCTGGGAGTCGGGATATGCCCTCTCGTACGTATAGACGTACTGGTTGACCTCTGGATGTTCCCTGGCCGCCTCCTCCATCAACGATGCGAACGGTCTAGAACCGGCATGATGGTTCCTCATGTTGCGTTGCCGGTTTTGAGCGTTCACCCGGGAAACAGCCTACAAAGGAATCGAATTAGTAAAATATTTTAAAACGTATTACATATAATTCAATATAATAAATAATTATTTTTAATTACCTGTTTATGTGGGTTGTTGAATTCCGATATCAGAAGCCAACGCCACTCGTACTCCCTGAACTGGAACTCAAGGGGGGTGCCGGAACGTTCGTTCCCATGTGTAGTCCAGTGGGTCCGTAACTCGTTCTTCCACTCCTTGTACCTGTAATACGCCAAAAAAAATATAAATATTATAAATTAAACATAGCCGACGAAAAAAAATTTCGTCGGCCTGCTAATTTTTTTTTCGTCGGCTATGATACTTATTCTGGTAGTGAAGTTCTTGTGCAAGAACTTGTTTGTGATTGTTATATCCTCTAGATAGACGTCTGCAACTACAGCACAAGTGGGGACGAATTTCTGTCTAAGGACACTGCTACGCAGGCCTCAATCGATCAAGTCAGTGTTTTTCAATTTCAATTTCGTGGTTAAATTATTTGATTTATTGTTGTTAATAGAATTAATAGTATATATATAAATCTGTTTCTGTACCCATTAGTGATTGGTTCTAATATAAGCAAGAGCAAGTTGATTGTAACACAAACGGTGAAGATCAAGGTTGTGAAGCCTTTCAGTTCATCAATCAAAATCAAGGGCTCAGCACATACAGGCCACCTAATCATACACAGGAGTTGATAGAACATGCATTGCCAGGAAGGAAGGAACTCAAGGAAGTCATGCAGCAACGACAACTGGCTACAAAGATATATGTCCCAGAAAACAGCAAAGATTCCCTTCTTAAGGTTATTGCTAGTCGACCAATTTCTGCTACCATTGATGCTAGTTGATCGGATAATTCTATTCGAGCTGCGTTTACAGGAACATATGGAACTGATCTTGACCATGCTAGTTACAGCGGTTGATCATGGAGTCATCAGCTACGATAGGACAAAATACTAGTTGGTGAAGAACTCATGGGGCAGAATGGGGTGAAGAGGGCTGCATAAGGATGCAGATATTGATGCAACTGAGGGTCCTAGTCTCTGTGGCGTTGCTAGATATGCAAGCCTCTTAGGTATGTACACTACAACAATCATAGGCAACAGCCACGGCTGGCATTGCTACAAAGTACAAACTTGAACAAATGTCCAGATTGGGGCAGGTGCTGTCAATTTCTCCCACAAACCTACATAAAAGCAACCAGCTTTTTTATTTTCTATCAAAATACGTATAGAAGAGTTTCCCACCCATATAAGTATACTGGTCATTCCTATTCAACTCAAGATTTCCCAGTGGCGCTAGGAAAAGAAAAGAAAAGAAAAGAAAATTTGAATTCAAAAGAAGTGCATGATCAGAGGTCACACAGTTGTCAAATATAATTCTTACAAGGTAATAAGATTTGAATATCTATTATTTTGGTAAGTTAACCTCTCACTTTCACTCGTATGATTGGTATGAATCAGATTAAGAAAATATGGTAAATGTCTTCATTATAAGAATTTCTATATCTGATGTTTCAAACTGAGTAGTTGCATGATCTGGAATATTGATTGAGTTGTTTAAGCAGATAATATAAAATGGTTTATGAGTGCTTAATCATAGTACAAAAACTTGGCAGGATGTATGAGGAATATCTGTTTGCAGGTTTTAAAGCATGGATCAGTTTGGTGTTTAGGAAAGTGCAAAATGATGGCTGGCTGATTGTATCTTTTCAGAAACACATTGATCATTCACATTAAGTGCATTAGTTGAGGGGGAGATTTTCATTCTCTATAAATAGCTTCAATTGTGAAATGATAGATCAAGCTTTTGGTGATTGAGAAAAGACTTTGATAGAATTGTCTCTGAGTTGACATTGTTCATGCTCATGTTGCCAATTTGTTTGTGTGATTTAAATAGACTATGTTTCTCCCTCTTACTTGCATACAGGTTGCATTTGAGATTGAAGAACAAAAGCTCATTCAGGATCGGAGCAATGTCTGGAAGGAATTGAGGAGCTGGTTATAAAAGAGAATTAAGCTGTCATGTTGTGCTGTAGAACCAAGATATCTCAGGTTGTGTATAGAACCAGAAGATAGAACTAAGAGTGTCTAAGTCTTAGTGTGTGATGTGTGAAACTAGTTGTGCTTAAGAACTAGTAGAACTGAGTATGCTGAAATCTTAGTATTTCAATTCAGTTTCTCTTTTATAATCTCATTAATTAGAATTACTTGTGTTAGAAGTGAGTGTTGTAAACAGATATAAGGTTTGTAGTTGTGTGAGAAGTGAGAGCTACATCTTGTAAACTACGATTTGAAGATTGAAGTAATAATCTTGTTTGATGTGTTTTTTCCTCAATGATTATTTCTCTTTCGCATAATAGCTCCCTTCGTTTTGTGACTATTTCAGGTTATAATATTATTTGGTGATGACTTGAAGTGTTTCTGATAGCTTGTTATTTCAATGTCTCTAACTAGCCTGTTGTGTTTTAGTGTTTCTAATGTACATACAACTTTGTGCCTTTCAGATTTCAATGTTATATATATGTTTTATTTCGAGAGTATTCCGTGCGTACATTGGAAGAAGACAAAAAAACATACGTGAACAGTACATATATCTGACGGTGAGAAGACAAGTGCGGCACTGTTCATCTCAATCGGATGGTGTGGATTGGGCAAGTCATTTACACTGGTTGTGCACCAAATAATTTTCGTTTTACTTCGGTTTAGTTATTCGGCCAAACAAAATATGGTCCCAATCCAAAATCACACCGAAACCAAACCAAAAAGCGGGTCACCCGAATATTTGGTTTGAGCATTTCCCAATATGGATGTGGTTTGAAGAATTGTCAAACATATAAAATGAATTGGATTAGGTTTGAGTCATAGCATAGTAGCCATAATAGGAGAAATTTTTTAATGTTGCTATAGCACCATGTGTGTCGCATCCCGGGGACTATTCTCGGTCCCGGAACACAACGGTAACCGCCGTGACCCCGATCTAGCAAGTAATCAATACGTCTTTCGACGTATTGATGACTCACCGGACCGAAACCACAAGGCTATGAATGAAGCATACAACGAACGAATAACAATATGAATGTCAAATACTGGATTACAAATGATCAGAGTAGCACACAAATGTTTTACAAGCGGAATATAATAGAAAATACCCGAGACTAAAATAGTACATGAAAAAGTCTCGAAACACTGGGCCCGAATAAAGTCTCAGAGTATCCAACAGATTACAAGATATGAAAATACGGAAATCAAGAAACATGAAAACCACACCAGAATGGGAGTCCTCGAAAGGTGAAGTGCACGATAACCGACGCTCCGCGGCCTAGTCCAGCTCCTCTAGTGTCGGGTGCTGTAGACCTGAAAAGATGTAGAGGTGAGCAACTCGTCCTCGCTAACCCAAATGGGGCCAAAGCCATCCAAGTCGGGGTTTAAAACCCATGAGAAAACATTTCTTATATAAGTATATGTACTCGTAAGTACGAAAGTGCATGTGGAAATGTAAATGCACGGCACGCACACAAAGCTCGGTAAATCATGTGACCACATATGAAAGAACTCTCTGGATCTGAGCGGCCGAATCCCGGGTTTGTCTTTACTGCAAACCGGGGCCAACTATCTAAGCGCCCGAGTGCGCAGAATAGCGAGAGCGTCCATTTCCAGCTAACGCCCAACAAATAGCAGGCCACACTTACGTCACGTTTTACTCTGTTCGAGACGAGCGTAAGCGGGATATATGAATGAAAATAAACAGGGCATAGCCCCTCCGGAGGTTAACGGTCATCGACACCGTAGGAGTGCTAGAATACTAGGTCCCGTCGCTCTCAGGCCAAGCACCGGAAATCAGGACGACGGTACTACTTTTCGATCCATAACTCACACACACACACCAAGTGCTATAAGAAGCATGTGGTCAAGCTTTAAAACAATGCATCTTTATTTAGTACGTAAAAGTAAAAGAGCCGCCGACCCAAGAGGGTTTCGGCTCACCCAATGGGCGTGCTCCCCCTACCTGGTATGATGGTACAGCTGGCTGCGCTCCAATCCCTGGTCCACCTGAAGTCTGCGTAGACGAGCTCCTGAGTCTGTGGGTGAGACAACAGTGATAGTCAGGTATAAGTAACTCGAGGATCTACTAACTACGACTAAGACTCGATAAACACCCTTTGTTTATCTTTCTGACATTAGGGTTTGACTTGTTTGACACTCCGATTCTCGAACCGGTGAGAAGTCGGAATTGTTTCTTATTCAGTACTTACGTCGTTTTTGCCACGTTTACAAGCTAAAAGTCTTTAAAACGTTTAACCGTAGTGTTCGAAAACGTAAAATAGGTGTTCTACGGCATAAAAGAAAAGTCAACTTTGGAATAGTAAAAGTCAACGGTCAACAGTAAAGTCAACGGTCAACGGTCAAAAAGTCAACCGGTCAAAGTCAAAAAGTCAAAGTCAAACAGTCAACCGGTCAAAGTCAACCGGTCAAAGTCAACAGTAAAAAGTAAACAGTAAAAGTAAAACTGTAACAGTAAAACAGTAAAAGTAAACAGTAAACAGTAAACAGTAAACAGTAAAAGTGAATAGTAAAAACAGTAACCGTAAATAACTTAAACAGTTAGGGGCAAAATGGTAACTCTGCCCCTGGGTTAAAGTAAAAAGTAAAACTGACACGGTAAAAACCAGGGTTTTTACCGTGCCGGTTCCCGATCGATTCCTCCGCCGGATTTGGCCGGTTTTCCGGCCAAATCGAGCCTTCTGATCTCCTCCTTCACCTTCTAAACACCCTAGGCTATCCAACAACACATCAAACATGGAAAAAGATCGAGTTTTATACCTTCCTCTGCCTCCACTGTGTTTTCCGGCCAAATACCTCCGGCGGAGCTCCACCGGCCTTCTCCTTCCTCCTCCTTGCTCCTGGGCGGCTCCTGGTGGCGCCTGGGAGTGTCCTAGCTCCTGGAATGGGCTGGAATGCCTCGATCTGTGCTGCACAGTAACCTTGGACTTCCGGCCTCGGCTGGGCGGCGCTGGCGGCGGCGCTGGCTTCACCGGTGGTCTGGTTGAGGTCGCCGGGGTGAGGCGAGGCTGATGGGGTGGGTGGTGAGACTCGACGCGCGCCGGGGCGGTGCGCCTGGTGGTGGCTGGGTCGAGGGCTGAGGAGAGAGACGAGACTTCTCGAAATAGAAAGAGGAGAAAATGAAAGGAGACCGAAGCGGAAGGTAGGAAGAAAAGGAAAGGTGTGGAGAAAAAGAGAGAAAGGGTAGGGTATAAAAAGAAAAAGGAGTGGCCACGATTCGTCCATCGAATCAACGGCCACGATTCGTTCCCGATCCCAAAATAATTTCAAAACCAAAACCATTTTCGAAAATTCATTTCAAATAACCAAACGTCAAATTTAAACGTAAAAGTCGTACGAAAAATACGTGAAGTGCCGGAAAATATTCCGTAAATACTTTCACGCATGTGGCGACGCGTGTCTTAACGTAAAAACGTTAGACGAAATGACGACGTACTGAAAAGTAATCGGAATTAAACCCTAAATGTGTCGGAAAATTAAATTAAAATTTCGGGGTCTCACACTCTACCCCCCTTAAATTGAATTTCGTCCTCGAAATTTACCTGACATCAGAAGAGGTGTGGGTGAGCCTGCTGCATGACTGACTCAAGCTCCCAAGTAGCCTCTTCCTCACTATGGTGATCCCACTGTACTTTCACCACTGGAACCTCTCGGTTCCTGAGCTTCCTCACATCACGATCCAAGATGCGGTACGGTCTCTCCTCGTACGAAGCATCGCTGCGCAGCTGTACATCAGTCCAAATAACATTCTGTGGGGCACCCGGTGGGCTCTTCCGTAACTGTGAGACGTGGAACACGTCATGTATATGCTGCAGTCGTGGTGGCAGGTGAATCCGGTATGCAACTGATCCAACTCTCTGGGCTATCTGGAAGGGCCCTACAAACCTTGGGGCCAACTTCCCCTTAACCCCAAATCGTCTAACTCCCTTGCGGGGACTGACTTTCAAGTACACAAAGTCTCCCACTGCAAACTCAAGGGGTGTCCGACGTGTATCTGCATACGACTTGCTCCTGCTCTGGGCTGCTCTAAGCCTCTCCTGGACAATCTGGAGTTTCTCTGAAGTCTCCTGTATCACATCTGGACCAAGTAGAACTCTGTCCTCTCTGTCCAACCAACATGTAGGTGATCTACATGGTCGTCCATACAGTGCCTCGAATGGAGCCATACCAATGCTGCGGTGGTAGCTATTATTGTAGGCAAACTCTGCAAGAGATAGGCATTCATGCCACTTTTCACCAAAATCAACTATACAGGAACGAAGCATGTCCTCCAAGGTACGGATCGTACGCTCGGACTGTCCATCTGTCTGTGGATGATAAGCTGAACTCAAATGCAACTCGGTACCCAACTCTTTCTGCAACGACCTCCAGAGCTTGGAAGTAAAACGTGGGTCACGGTCTGAGATGATGCTCTTGGGTATCCCATGAAGTCTGATCACCTCACTAATGTACAGATCTGCAAAGTACTGAGTACGAGAGCTCATCTTGACAGGTAGAAAGTGTGCAGATTTCGTCAACCTGTCAACTATCACCCAAATCCCATCATGACCTTCCCGTGAACGGGGTAGGCCGGTGACGAAATCCATGGTGATGTGGTCCCACTTCCACTGTGGAACTGCCAAAGGCTCAAGTAGTCCTGCTGGATGTCTGTTCTCAGCCTTCACTTGCCTGCACACATCACATCTAGACACATACTCTCCGATACTCTGCTTCATGCCCTTCCACCAAAACTGGCGCTTCATATCCTGATACATCTTGGTGGCTCCTGGATGCATGGTGAAACTAGTCCTGTGTGACTCCTCCAACACTAGTTTCCGGATATAATCATCACTGGGGACAAAGGCACGTCCCTTGTACCTGATAAGCCCATCATCACTGACACTCCACTTGTTGTCAGCTTCACCTGAGTAGACCTGTGCTCGAACCAAGTGGCTCTCTGGATCATTCCACTGATACTCCCCCACCTGCTGTAGGATGTGGGGCCTGAGTGACACACTGGCCAGGAATCCGTGAGAATCCCCAAACCGTACGTCCAAATCATAATCCTCCAGTGTCTCCAAAGCCTCCATGCGAGAGAGGAAAATACTCGCAAGCTCATACCTCGGCTTCCTGCTCAAGGCATCGGCAACAACATTTGCTTTCCCTGGATGGTATCGTAGGGTGAACTCATAATCCGTAAGATACTCCATCCATCTCCGTTGCCGTAGATTAAGATCACGCTGGGTGAAGATGTACTGTAGGCTCTTGTGATCCGTGTAGATCTCAAAGGTGGCTCCGTAGAGATAACACCTCCAGACCTTCAGAGCATGTACAACAGCTGCCAACTCTAAATCATGTGTAGGATAGTTCTTCTCATGTGGCTTCAACTGTCTAGAGCCATAACACACTACCCCACCATTTTGCATCAGTACACAACCTAGACCAGTCCCTGAAGCGTCCGTATACACTTGGTACGGATCTACACCATTGGGGAGAACGAGGACTGGGGCTGTGGTCAACCGGTTCTTCAACTCTGCAAAAGCCTCTTCACATGCGTCACTCCACTCAAACTTGACTCCTTTCTTTGTCAAGTTGGTCAGTGGCGTGGCAATCTTTGAGAAGTCCTGCACAAACCGACGGTAGTATCCAGCTAAACCAAGGAAACTCCTCACTTCTGTGACATTTCGAGGATGTTCCCAATCTAAAACTGCCTCGATCTTGGAAGGATCCACTGACAAGCCTGCTCCTGAGACTACATGCCCAAGAAACTGCACCTCTGAAAGCCAAAACTCGCACTTTGACTTCTTGGCGAAAAGCTGATGATTCCACAAAGTCTGGAGAATGGTGCGAAGGTGATACTCATGCTCTGCTTGGGTCTTGGAGTAGACCAAGATGTCGTCAATGAACACGATCACAAACTGATCCAAGTAAGGTCGGAAGACTCTGTTCATGAGATCCATGAAAGCTGCGGGTGCATTCGTCAACCCGAACGACATGACGAGGAACTCGAAATGCCCGTAGCGTGTACGGAAAGCTGTCTTCTCTATGTCGCTATCCCGTACCCGAAGCTGATGATAACCGGACCTCAGATCAATCTTGGAAAAGAACTGAGCTCCTGTAAGCTGATCAAACAAATCATCAATCCTCGGAAGTGGGTACTTGTTCTTCACAGTGACACTGTTCAACTTCCGATAATCTATACAGAGTCGAAGGGTCCCATCATGTTTTCTGGCAAACAACACCGGTGCTCCCCACGGTGATGAGCTATACCTGATAAAACCCTTGCTCATGAGATCTTCCAACTGAAGCTTCAACTCTTGCAACTCAGCTGGTGCCATACGGTAAGGTGGAATCGAAATCGGTGTGGCTCCTGGAACCAACTCAATCTGAAACTCTACCTCCCGATGTGGCGGTAATCCTGGTAAATCTTCAGGAAATACTCCGGGATACTCATCAACAACCGGAATATATTTGTCCCCACTAGACTCATCCTGCTCCTTTGACGATCTCACAATACTGTAGCAAGTCAAAGTCCTCCTCCCACGAAAACATGGTCGCAAGAGTGGACTCGGCTGTGTGAGTCGCTCATCCATCCTGATCACCATCACCTTGTCCTTGCCTGGAGTCCTCACTGTGACTGTCCTCTTCTCACAGTCTATGAGGGCTCGGTATTTTTCCAACCAATCCATCCCAAGTATCAAATCATACCCATCAATGTCTAACGGGTAAAGATCTGCTAGTAACCTTCCTTCGTTGACCAGCAGCTGACACTTGCGAAAGATCCTGTCTGTAGATGCCCCCATTCCAAGGGCAGAACTAAAACAATACGTACTACCCGTGGACTCAGACTCTAATCCCAAAGAATCCGCAAACCACGTGGCAATAAAAGAATGAGAAGCCCCTGTGTCAAACAATACTCTAGCCTCTGAATTAGAAACAATGATCGTACCATCTAGAGCTGTCGAGGCATCGAGAGCTAGCTGACCTCCTGCAAAAGCATAGACCTGCCCACGTCCCCTAGCACTGCGTCCACTCCGGCCTCTAGTGCGTGAACTCTGACTAGCCTGACTGCCCTGACTCGGGGCAGGCTGCTGCTGAGGTGCCTGAGGGTAAGATGGCTGTGCATAGCCCTGCTGATACTGCTGCTGCTGTGGGACCTGGGAGTAAGACTGCTGCTGCGATCCCTGCTGATACTGCTGCTGACCCTGAGGCTGGATACGGCCGGAAGAACCTGAAGCTGAAGCCGTACCCATGTCTCTGTTGGGACAACGCCAACGGGTGTGTCCCACCTGACCGCACTCATAGCAAGTATATGGCCCTGACCGGCCTCCTGAGGACCCACTGCCACTACTGCCAGCACTGACGTTTCCGCCGAAAGGTCTCCTGTTGTTTCTCTTGGTCATCTTCCTGTCTCTGCTCCGAGAGTGGGACCTACTGCCACTACCGCCATAGTCAACTCTGCCCTGAGGAAAGGTCGCCTGATCAGCCTCAATCTTGTAAGCTGCGCTCACAATCTCCCTGTAGGTGCGAGTGGTATTAGAGAGCAACTCGCGGCGAACTGAGTCCCGTAGACCAAACTCAAACCTCTGGGACTTCACCTTCTCGGTGAGGCCTGGGACATACTTCTGCAGAGAAGTAAACCGCACCACATACTCGTGGACTGTCATGCTCCCCTGTGTAAGGCCGAAGAACTCGCCAATCTTCTGGTCTCTCAAGACCGGGGGAAAGTACTGCTCGTAGAACAAGTCCTCAAACTGATCCCAAGTAATCTGATCGGGATCATGGCGGTCTGCAACGGTGTCCCACCAACTATCAGCCTCTCCTGTGAGGCAGTGAACTGCAAAAGCTACTCGGTACTCAATAGGGGTGTTGACCGTCCCCTGCAGCTTCTTGATATGCTTGAGCCAGATCTCAGCATCTACGGCCTCTGTAAGACCGGTGAAGTTAGGTGGCCTAACTTTCAGGAAGGTCGCCAAGCAGTTGGACCTCCTCTCCCTCTCCAAGTCCTGCGGAGTCGGAGGTGGTACGTTCCCCATGGCTCGGAACGCACGAGTGACCTCATCCACCTCACGGCGCGGCGGCATCGTGACTGACTGAAAAGAAACAAGGATTAGTCATCGAAACAATGTCCAGTGATTAAAGATAATGAGAATGGCAACTACTGGAACATGAATGAACTTTTGACTTCCGTATGAATGAATACATTATGAGATCATGCAATGACATCAGCATCGCACACAAATAACTCGAAGCACACGACTCGAAGAAAACAAACTGGTCGTACACTAATGACATGGAAGGTACCAAAACGATGCTCTGATACCAAGTAATTACTGTCGCATCCCGGGGACTATTCTCGGTCCCGGAACACAACGGTAACCGCCGTGACCCCGATCTAGCAAGTAATCAATACGTCTTTCGACGTATTGATGACTCACCGGACCGAAACCACAAGGCTATGAATGAAGCATACAACGAACGAATAACAATATGAATGTCAAATACTGGATTACAAATGATCAGAGTAGCACACAAATGTTTTACAAGCGGAATATAATAGAAAATACCCGAGACTAAAATAGTACATGAAAAAGTCTCGAAACACTGGGCCCGAATAAAGTCTCAGAGTATCCAACAGATTACAAGATATGAAAATACGGAAATCAAGAAACATGAAAACCACACCAGAATGGGAGTCCTCGAAAGGTGAAGTGCACGATAACCGACGCTCCGCGGCCTAGTCCAGCTCCTCTAGTGTCGGGTGCTGTAGACCTGAAAAGATGTAGAGGTGAGCAACTCGTCCTCGCTAACCCAAATGGGGCCAAAGCCATCCAAGTCGGGGTTTAAAACCCATGAGAAAACATTTCTTATATAAGTATATGTACTCGTAAGTACGAAAGTGCATGTGGAAATGTAAATGCACGGCACGCACACAAAGCTCGGTAAATCATGTGACCACATATGAAAGAACTCTCTGGATCTGAGCGGCCGAATCCCGGGTTTGTCTTTACTGCAAACCGGGGCCAACTATCTAAGCGCCCGAGTGCGCAGAATAGCGAGAGCGTCCATTTCCAGCTAACGCCCAACAAATAGCAGGCCACACTTACGTCACGTTTTACTCTGTTCGAGACGAGCGTAAGCGGGATATATGAATGAAAATAAACAGGGCATAGCCCCTCCGGAGGTTAACGGTCATCGACACCGTAGGAGTGCTAGAATACTAGGTCCCGTCGCTCTCAGGCCAAGCACCGGAAATCAGGACGACGGTACTACTTTTCGATCCATAACTCACACACACACACCAAGTGCTATAAGAAGCATGTGGTCAAGCTTTAAAACAATGCATCTTTATTTAGTACGTAAAAGTAAAAGAGCCGCCGACCCAAGAGGGTTTCGGCTCACCCAATGGGCGTGCTCCCCCTACCTGGTATGATGGTACAGCTGGCTGCGCTCCAATCCCTGGTCCACCTGAAGTCTGCGTAGACGAGCTCCTGAGTCTGTGGGTGAGACAACAGTGATAGTCAGGTATAAGTAACTCGAGGATCTACTAACTACGACTAAGACTCGATAAACACCCTTTGTTTATCTTTCTGACATTAGGGTTTGACTTGTTTGACACTCCGATTCTCGAACCGGTGAGAAGTCGGAATTGTTTCTTATTCAGTACTTACGTCGTTTTTGCCACGTTTACAAGCTAAAAGTCTTTAAAACGTTTAACCGTAGTGTTCGAAAACGTAAAATAGGTGTTCTACGGCATAAAAGAAAAGTCAACTTTGGAATAGTAAAAGTCAACGGTCAACAGTAAAGTCAACGGTCAACGGTCAAAAAGTCAACCGGTCAAAGTCAAAAAGTCAAAGTCAAACAGTCAACCGGTCAAAGTCAACCGGTCAAAGTCAACAGTAAAAAGTAAACAGTAAAAGTAAAACTGTAACAGTAAAACAGTAAAAGTAAACAGTAAACAGTAAAAGTGAATAGTAAAAACAGTAACCGTAAATAACTTAAACAGTTAGGGGCAAAATGGTAACTCTGCCCCTGGGTTAAAGTAAAAAGTAAAACTGACACGGTAAAAACCAGGGTTTTTACCGTGCCGGTTCCCGATCGATTCCTCCGCCGGATTTGGCCGGTTTTCCGGCCAAATCGAGCCTTCTGATCTCCTCCTTCACCTTCTAAACACCCTAGGCTATCCAACAACACATCAAACATGGAAAAAGATCGAGTTTTATACCTTCCTCTGCCTCCACTGTGTTTTCCGGCCAAATACCTCCGGCGGAGCTCCACCGGCCTTCTCCTTCCTCCTCCTTGCTCCTGGGCGGCTCCTGGTGGCGCCTGGGAGTGTCCTAGCTCCTGGAATGGGCTGGAATGCCTCGATCTGTGCTGCACAGTAACCTTGGACTTCCGGCCTCGGCTGGGCGGCGCTGGCGGCGGCGCTGGCTTCACCGGTGGTCTGGTTGAGGTCGCCGGGGTGAGGCGAGGCTGATGGGGTGGGTGGTGAGACTCGACGCGCGCCGGGGCGGTGCGCCTGGTGGTGGCTGGGTCGAGGGCTGAGGAGAGAGACGAGACTTCTCGAAATAGAAAGAGGAGAAAATGGAAGGAGACCGAAGCGGAAGGTAGGAAGAAAAGGAAAGGTGTGGAGAAAAAGAGAGAAAGGGTAGGGTATAAAAAGAAAAAGGAGTGGCCACGATTCGTCCATCGAATCAACGGCCACGATTCGTTCCCGATCCCAAAATAATTTCAAAACCAAAACCATTTTCGAAAATTCATTTCAAATAACCAAACGTCAAATTTAAACGTAAAAGTCGTACGAAAAATACGTGAAGTGCCGGAAAATATTCCGTAAATACTTTCACGCATGTGGCGACGCGTGTCTTAACGTAAAAACGTTAGACGAAATGACGACGTACTGAAAAGTAATCGGAATTAAACCCTAAATGTGTCGGAAAATTAAATTAAAATTTCGGGGTCTCACAATGTGACAATGTCTAGTGGTGCTACATTCTAATCAAATCAAGACATGTGGATTTATTACAATTAAAATAAAAACTATTGATTTTATATTTTGTGAAATGACATTCAAGGGTATTTGTGAGTTCATATTATGGTCTAGAGTTTAAGTTTAGGGTATCAGGTATAGGATGTATGATTTAGGGTATTGGGTATAGGGTATTAGGTATAGGGTATATGGTTTAGGGCTTAGGATTTAATATTTAAAAAACAATAAGAAACAAAAAATGATCTTTAATAATATAGCTAAAATCCACATATTTAAGTTTAATTATAATAAAACCATATATCTTATTTTGATTGAAATGTAGCACCACGGCATTGTCATGTAGTGTTACGGTAACACTGAAAAATTCCTCATGAAAACTAGATATACATCACTACTCATTGGTGGCAGACTATCATCAGGCCAGAAGGGGCTGTGGCCCCCACAAACTTAATGAATTATGACATGATCTTGTGTGATTAGCTTGTGATTTTAGATAAAATTATATTATAATCATATAATTGACTCTCTTATCTGCAAATTAAACTTTTATTATATGTGATGAATAATAATAAAAAAACTATTTCTTTTATGTCTGTAATTAGTCTAACCTATAATTAATTAGTGTTTTGATGGAAACAATACATCTTTTGTGAAATTCAATGTTGAAAAAAGGTTTAAAATGGTACAGTATTAATTAAGTATATTAAATATTTATACATTTTATTTTTTAATTGTTTTTCTTCAAATTTTATAATTTTTTCGGCTCATCCAAATATTTGCTTTTAGTTCCGCCGGTGCTACTCACTGATCAAATAGTCGCAAGTCATGGTACTGAATCAACGTGAATAATGTACATATCAGAATGCATATAGAAGACTCAACAATGAATCCACCCCTTAAAAGAATGAATTTAATATCGTATGGACCATTGGTCTGTACATAAAAACGGACCATTTTGGAAGAACAAAAAAACTAGCAAGATTAAATTAATATAATTACCGGTATCAACAGAACTTTTCCATTTCAGTATTGTTATCAAGAGATCGAGCTAAAACGGTAACTTTTCCAGTGATTTTCAGCTACATGAATATTTTCTGATTTCCAAAAAAATTAAGCAATTCGAAACAAGAATTCATGGGAGACAATTTTGTTCTTTGTTCTCACCTTGAACACAAAGTTTCACGGACTTGAGACTTGAGAACGGAGAAGTGTTATACGGCTTCATGTTTGAATAATCCCTCCTTCTACCTTAAAAATTTAGATTTAAAAGACCATTTTAATACATAAACCATTCATAGGCAATTAAAAATATCAATTTTCTCTCAACTTTTTTATTTTTATTACTTTCACGTACATTGTTACCAAATCAGTGTTGTGTGAATCTTAATTCTCTCATTCCTATAAAACAAACAAATTAGCTGTCGCCTTCCCATGAACTTCAATCCTCAAACCGATCAAACCAGTCTATTTGGGACAACAAGTATAACTTTGGACTTTACTACTCTAAATTGCTTTTTAAATTTCTGAGTAATCATTCAGAATTTCAGCGGGATATATATATATATATATATATATATACCTCTATTATTGTACTCATTTCTAAATTAACATCTCTTCATCTACTCCAGTAACGTCCAATACATATTTACTGCAGTCTCTGGACTTGAGAATAATGTCCTAAATAGATTAAATTGTGAATTGAGCTTACGAATTCTCAGAAGCAACCTGCAAAGTTAAAATTTGGAGGCTGTACGCAACCCACATATTTCTTTTTGAAATCAAGAGTTAATGGGAAAAACAAATCAAACCACAAAGAGAGAGCTCAAACTGACACAAACTGGAACAGATTTACAAGCAGATTACCATCAACCATTGCTAATTTGCTATATATATAGCATTTAGTAGCCATACACAGGCAATCAAAGCATATTATTATGCCAAAATTAATCCTCTTAATAAATTATAATTAATCTCACAATTGATTCAATAACAACAATTCTCTATTGTCTATCCAGCATTTTCCAACCATGCCCTCATTTTCACATATGGAGCTCATATACACGTAGACTTTACGTTCTATAATGGAGTTAAAACTGATAGCATACATATGTAGCTCAAATACTTGAAACAAATTTAAGTAGACACACAAATGTCCCGTCTTTAATCACATTATACACTAACATAATCCTTTTTGTTACCAATGTATGGTAGTACATATTTCATCGATCATTAAGAATGTTTAGGTGCCATTTTTTGCATGCTTCTTTTGTTACAAATGATTTCATGATTTTCTCTTCTATACTTTGTGTTTCCATAGTAATTCTTAATATGTTATGGGATCGATATATATCTGTCATTGCAGCACAATACCCCCAAAATGAAACAACATTTGGGAGCTGCCCAAATTTCTATTCTTAATTTTATCCAAAATTCAAATAATTTTTGGTAATAAAATTGATTTAATTAAGAATTTTATGTTTAATAACGAACCCACTAATCTCTCTCTCCCCCCAGCTCTTACTACTTTTGTTCTATAGAGGAAGCTCAGGAGTTACAACCACAACCAATTCTCAACCGCTGGATCAACCTCCAGATCAACGGCTATTAAACCATGTGACTCATTACAAGGCTTAGTTCAAGCTCATTCCCTCAGCTCTGTTATGTTCTGTGTCTCTTTCTCTCTCTAGCTCATACAGAGAGAACAAAACAAACCCCCAAAAACCTCTCCTGGGAATAAATCTAGCCTGAATTGTTCCCTTTTTCCTCCTTTTAATTTCCTCGAACCTTCCCGTCCAAACATGGAAGGAGATGATGGTGCTGCTTCTGATCATCATCCTGACCATCGCCACCACGGTGTTTATGGCTTTACAAACAATTACATACAAACTCCTCATCTGCAACACCACCAAATCTTCCGGCCTGGTCCTCCTTTGACGGCCATAGACAGGTTCCTTTTGTCTCAGAACCATGCAAAGAACAAAGAGAGCAGACTCGTCTCATCATCAAATGGGTGTAACTCCTCATTTGGTGGTGCCATGGGTTATGATCTGCAGCCAGAAGCTTGTTCGAATTGGCCTCCGAGTAGTCTTGGAGAAGCCGGCTTAGATGAAATGCTCTTTCTTGATCATGGTGATGCCATGACTTGGCCACCAGAGAAAATCCAAAACCCTAACATGGTGTTCAAAGAATTAAATCAGATGAAGGTGTGTTCTAAAGGAAAGAGAGCTAAAAAGGGTTCATCGGTGCCTTTAATCAAGGGACAGTGGACAGATGAAGAAGACAGGTAGATTTGATTTACACAATGTTTGGTTTTTGTTAATTATTTGAAAATATTTATGTAAAATGATTCTTTGCCTGTGTTTGTTTCAAATATTACAGAAAGCTGATTAGGTTGGTGAAGCAATATGGTGTGAGGAAATGGGCACAGATAGCTGAGAAGCTTGTAGGTAGAGCTGGGAAGCAATGTAGAGAAAGGTGGCATAATCATTTGCGCCCTGATATCAAGGTTTGTTCTTAATCTTTTATCATGTTGTTATAGATTTTATTCTAATAATTCTTTTCCTGAAATCTATGAACTAAAACCTTTTGGATTAGTTCTTATATTTTTTGTTTTGTTTTTGGTTTGGTTTTGTTAGATTCTTGGTATAGTTAATTGGTTCTCCATGCTAGTTCGTAGTCTATTAGGATAAATCTATGCTGCAACTCCGTGAAGTCAACTGTGCAAATATAGATTTGTGAAGATTATGAGGATCTATCTTTAGATCGAAAGAGATTTCTCTGTTTCCAACTTTCCATTTGGGTATGTCAAATATCATAAATTAAAAGTAGGGTTTCTGTTGTTCGATTCATTCCCTATAGCTGTTTTCTTCCAAATTTCATATTATTTGTAATTAATTTTCCCTAGGGTTCTTCCACAAATTCTCCTAAGGTTTTATGATTCAGCTTGAACAGTACAAAATTCTGGAAATTGTTTGCATAGTTTGAGACTTAGCTTCTCTCAATCTCTTCTTGGTTTTTTTGGGTTCTCTCAGAAAGATAGCTGGACTGAAGAGGAAGAGAAGATATTAGTGGAAGCTCATGCTGAGGTTGGCAACCGTTGGGCAGAGATTGCCAAACGCATTCCAGGAAGAACTGAAAATGCCATCAAGAATCATTGGAATGCCACAAAAAGGAGGCAGAATTCAAGGAGAAAGAACAAACAGACAGAAAACAAAGTTGGAACATCATCATCAAACAAGCCTCCTCAACTGTCCATACTTCAGAACTACATAAGAAGCAAGAATTTCAATAACAAACCTAACAAAAACCCTACTTCTTCCAATGTTACCCTTACCACGAGCAATATCAGCACTGCTACCCTTACTAGCTCTTCCACTCTCACCCAGGACGAACCTTCGAAAATCCCCTTCAACATTATGCTCTCCGACCCATCGGACATATCTAGTTGTGATCACTCTCCATTGCACATTGCTGATTCCTACAATGATGAAGAACTTCTCTTCATGCAAAACTTCTTCAACAACAACAATAAGGTTCAACATCACAATCAGCAGCAGTCCCAGCAGCCATTACCCATCGACAATGACAATAATGGTCCTACTGCAACTCCAATGGATACTACTGATTGGTTTGCCACCTCAATTCCAAAACCAACCAACAACTTCCAGTCAGCTGTTCACAATACAGAAGATCCGCGAAACATTAATCCCGTTACTACATCTGATCAGTACCTCTCTTACCTGTTAAATGGAGGAGCCAGTTTATCATCATCATCTTCCGCGATTAATCATGAACATGAAATGGGGAATTACTATAACATGAACATTGATTTGGTTACTCATCAACAGCAAGCAGTTTCGGCAACTGAAAGGAGAGAGATGGATCTGATTGAGATGGTTGCTTCTTCGTCTTCTTCTCAGTTTGCTCAAGGTACCAACACTACTAGCTTCTACTGATCTCCAAGAACGATACAAAGCTCAATTGGCCAGTAGCAAGCTAGCTCGAATACCAACAGTTCTAATGGGGTCACCTTGGAAATGTGAAGGCTGGAGCCTTTCGTTTTCTGTTTGGGATTGCAGGAAAATACCAATGTGTTTCAAAATGGTATAGCTTTTAGTTTTTCTTGTTTTCTCCAAAGTCGGTTGTGACTGAACAAATGGTGTGTGGTTTTTTCGTTTCGTAGCTGAACTTCTTCTGTTGCATTATCATTATTATTTTCTGTATTTTCTGTGTGTTTTACTTTTCTGAGTTCGGTTAGTGTCTTCTTACTTTTCCTACCGGCCTTTGCTTCAATTAATTACAGTTTTGTTGACGATGGTTTTTGGCGGACATGTTAAAGAGGTTCCAGGAATTCATGTGTGCCGTCCCGACCTCAACTCTCCATTGATTGCATAAACAGAGTTACATGCAACACTACACACTGACTGAATCATCTTCAGCTGACTCGCGAGATCTCTCTCGCTTTTTATTTGAGTCCGACGTCATTAGAGGCCGTATCAGATAGTAGTTAGGGGTTGTTTCCTTCACAGATCACTGGATCAGAGGCTTGAAAGTA
Organism: Comarum palustre; assembly: GCA_951800085.1. Lineage (NCBI taxonomy): Eukaryota > Viridiplantae > Streptophyta > Magnoliopsida > Rosales > Rosaceae > Comarum > Comarum palustre. The sequence goes on along the minus strand of OX637582.1, from coordinate 4,164,837 downwards.
TAAGAAAAACACTTCCTTGTGATTGTTTGGTTATGAAGTAACCAGCTACAGAATTAGGAAAAAGAAATCTCTTGCATGCATGGGAAAATGACGTCCGAAATGAAGAAAACTAGGCCTTTAGGCTTTACTTGTTTTGGATATTTAAAATTGAACTTGGGCCAGAATTGATCTTAAGAGAGAGCAAAACTAAGCCTAACTAGCCCGCCCTATTTAGTAATATAAAGCTGTCATTTCCTCTCAAAATGTAACCTTTTTTTTCTGGAATAGAAACTTTCAGAATTGCTCAGGCGCGGGAGCGCCGTGCGGGATGAAACGGGACGAAACGACGATAGCAGTCTGATCTTTAAAGAATTGATTATGTCCGTTTAAGTCCGTTTAATCCTGTCCGTTGGATCAATTCATTAAAGATCGAACGGCTGTCGTCGTTTCGTCCTGCGCCTGAGCAGTCCCGTAGAAACTTCTATTACTAGAGTTAAACCCTCTCAATAAGTAATATGTAGGTGTAGCCACCATTATGCCTAATGTGTCCACACCACCAAACATAAGTAACACTCTTTGTCAGTCCACAAACAATGACGGGACCCGACCACGATATACATCATAAAGACCGACATGCAAGCTACACAACGGTATTCAAAAGTGGCCAAGACCTTACCGAAAATTATATTTTCCAGCCTCACCAACACGTTCTCATGTAACACCCTTATTCAGAAGCGGTACTAAAATTAATGGTCTTAACTTGGACCTGTTTTTCCGTTTCTCTTCCTTAGTTGGTCTTGGTGTGGGTACTCCATTTTGACACCCTTCTCTAAGACAAAGTGCCCTAGCCTCCTCTCATTCATAGATTCACGCTCTTCTCTGTTTCTTCGGCCTCTCTCCCTGCTAACTTCTTCTCAAATCTCTCTCCACTATCTTCTTCTCTGTTTCTTCGATCTCTCTCGAATCTTCTTCTCAACTTCCCTTGTCTCTCTTGCTGCTATCTTCTTCTAAACTTCGTAAACTGCAGGTAAAGTTCATCTATCATTCCCTCTTTGCTTGAATCATTAGCTAAATTGAATTGAATTTATCATGAATAAAAAGATATATTGAATCAAACTTAGCAAAATAAAAGAGATAACTTTGATCTGTAAAGAAAACCCAGACATGAAACAAAGCTAAGCAATCGTCTATGGATTAATTTATTCTTGCAAATCTAATTAATCTGTATGCTAGTTATATTTGCTTTTTTCCCTTATATATTTATAAATTTTTCATTCATGTAAAATTGTTGGTTGATTCTATTTTTTAACTTTTCGATATGAGTGGAAGAAATTTGTTGTTGATCTTGTTGTTGGAACTGTGACATCTAGAGAATGTGTCTGCTTTTTTTAATTTTAACATCAGTGACATGTTTTAACTTTTATTTTGATTGTGACTTCTTATGTAAGAACTAATGAACACATGGGTATGTTTAGTGCACTAATTATCTTTTTGTTGCTTGTTGTTGCTGTTGTATAATGAACAGATTAGTATTAAGCTTAAATGTGAGTTTTGTTGTTGCTTGTTGTTGTTGTATAAATTTTTTTGTTCTAATATCATGCAATACCAAACATGGGCCAGTATTAGTACAATTTGGGAAATCCACAATAGTCCAGTTGGAGGACCAGGACACTCTTAAGAATTAAGGAGGTGTAATACAATACTGGGTACCAAACGTGCACTTAATCCCACATTGAAGACATTGTAAAATGAGAAGTATCATTCTCCTATAAAAGGAGACTCCCTCCCCACTTATCATAAGACACACACTAGTGGATTTTACTCTTAGCCGACGGATCTAAACGGTTCCGTCAGCTAGGAGAAAAAATTCATCGACTAAAAATCTTTTAACCGACGGAATAAGTTCGTCATGAATTTCGTCGACTAAGCACTTCTTAGCCAACGGATCTGTGTTCCTGGCTATTTCCGTCGGCTAAGCAAGCTCTTAGTCAATGAAAATATTCATATTCCGTCTGCTAAGACCTAAGATCTTAGCCGACGAAATATGACAATTTCCGTCGACTAAGAGCTTTCGTAGCTAACGAAAAAAACTATATTCCGTCGGCTAAGAGGAACTTAACCGACAGAAAACAATATATTCCGTCAGCTAAGACTAAAAATACAGTAGAAAATCAGTCATAAATTTTTTCTTTAGAAATGTACATAGGAAGCAAAATTTTCAAAAAAAATCGTGAAATAAAATATGACCAGAATGATGAAATACGTCTACGGTTGAAAAATCACGTAATTTTGACAAAGTCTCGGTGTCGCTAGTTGCAGTCAACGCAATTTATCATTATTTCTCCCTATGGGTAGCCCTATTTTTGGGGATTATTTTTCAGTAAATTTTTATACCACTGAATACGTCTCATCGATTTGAAACTATTTTCAATTGAATGTCCTGGCAAAATACGTAATATAGACGGTCAAATAATCATTTACGTGCATTTAGGGGTTTGACTTACGGGATTGACCGTCCAGATCGAGCTGTTAACATTGTCAAATCAAGTTAAATTTTTTATCATATCCATGTTTACTATAATGATCTTATCAGACGGTCAGATTTTCATTTATTAAGTTTGATCATCATAATTATAACGTCGCCTAAGTTTTAAAAAAAATTTACCCCTTAGCCAACGAAATTAAATAATTCCGTCGATTAGGTGATACCTTAGGAGACAAAATTATTTAATTCTGTCGGCTAAGGTCAAAAAAATACAGAACAATTTTTTCGAGCAAAATTTTAAACCAAAATTTTAGAAAAATTATTTATCACTTAGCTGACGAAATTAGATAATTATGTCTCCTAATGAATACTTAGTCAACGAAATTATTTAATTCTTTCAGCTAAGGTCAAAAAAAATTTCTCGTGAAAAATTTTAGACCAAAATTTCAGAAAAATTATTTATCATTGAGCCGACGGAATTATTGCATTCCGTCGGCTAAAAGCTAAAAATTTTAAAATAGTGACTCCCTGCACTAAATTTCTGAAAAAAATTTCAAAAAGATCAAAAAATTATCTTTAAATCTTCTCTTCTCCTCTTTTTTTTCTTCTTCAAAATCTCTCCTCTCCCTCTCCTCTCTTCTCCAAATGGTGGTTATGGTGTGTGGTGGTGGTGTGTGGTGGTGGTTTTATGTGATGGTGGTGTGTGGTGGTGGTAGTGGTGGTTTTTGGTGATGGTGTTTGGTGGTGGGTGTTGGTGGTTTTGGGTTGTGATGGTGGTTTTTGGTGCTTGTGTGTGGTGCTGGTGTGGTGGTGGTTTTAGGTTATGGTTGTATGTGGAATTGGAATGACCGGTTTCTTGTCAGAGATCGATCGCCGGCAGTTTATTTCCGGAGATCGATCTCAATTTTTTTTTTAATTTTTTAGGTTTACCGACAGAATATTTCGTCAATTAAAAGTTTTTTATTATTTTTATTTTAAAATAATTCCGTCGGCTAAGATCCTAGCCAACGGAATTTCCGTCTCCTAAGTAATTCTTAGCCGACAGAATATTTTGTATTTCGTCGGCTAAGTAATTCTTAGCTGATGGAATATCAATTGTTCTGTGGACTAAAATGATTATTAATTTGTTTTTATGTTAAAATAATTCGATCTCCTAGGAACTTAACTGACGAAATCATTCCATCGGCTAAGGTCCTAGTAGACGGACCTTAGCAGACGGAATTTCCGTCGGCTAGGTTGTCTCTTTGTCGAAGAAAAAATTTATTCTGTCTGCTAAGGTTCTAGTAGATAGACCTCAGCAGGAGGAATTTTCGTCTGCTAGGTTGTCTCTTAGTCGAAGAAAAAATTTATTCCATCGGCTAGGGTCTTTACCGACACGTCTTAGCCGACGGATCTTAATCGACGGAATTTCTGTCGGCTAAGAGCTTAAGAGACAGAAAAATATTCTTAATAGACGGAATTGTTCCGTTGGCTAAGAGCCATAATCCACCAGTGACATCAAAACTATTACTATCACTTGTAATACTTCTGGGGGCCATTCAAGACTTCCAACCTCTAGTACAAATATGTTAAGTGGAGGTAGTTTTGCTCACTGATGGAAAGATGAACCACTATAAACCTTACGTCTTGCTACTAACTATCAACTACATTTGTTAGTACATGAGATTATCTCAACGATAATCTTATGCACAAACATAATATACACAGGATTTAAGTATAGTAGATGACCCAAATGGTCTACCAAACGAGCATGATGGTAAAGGAAACAAAACGTGTTACTGTAACAACTAAAATGTCACCTTACACTATAGAGAGAGAATTTGGATAAGGAGAGATGGCTTGCTCTCTAAACCAAACGTTACTACTATGCCAAAAATTTAATGACATTTTACCTATATACATATGCTCCAAGTAACAAGAATGTGATTTGTCATAAAGGCTATCGAGTTAGTTTGGGTGCGGAATTGAAAGCATGTATGGGTGGAGGTCGACTCTTCCTTAGTTCTCACTTTTCTCTGCTCACCACTTTTGGTGTCTTGAAAGCTAAGGGTTGAGTGGAGGAATTGTTTACATCTGATATCACAGATGCAGTTCCGCTCCACTCATATTTTTTGTGAGGGTAACCAAGTAGCATATGCTCTTGCTAACTACGGTCTTTCTTCAAATGGATTGACTTGGTGAGATTTTCCGCCCCATTTCATTCTTTCTCATTGTCGGAGAAACTACATGGGGCTTCCCAATTTCCTTTTCAGATAATATTACTTTATTGCTTGGTTTTGGTTTTTGTTTTCATGTCTTTTGAAGAGTGGTATATTTTTTGGTTACTTTTTTTAAGGAGTTGGGTTTTATGTCTCATTCTTGCTTTTGTATTCTTTTATTTTCTTTTTATATTATATAATAAAACTCAATAGAGGTTTGGGCATTTAGCACGGTCCTCTGTTTATCAAAAAAGTAACGAATGTGATTTTTACAATATTTTCACTCGCAAAGTTAATATATTACTATTAAAAACAGAAAAGTTAAGAAATAGAACCACGAGAATTTCTCTTGCTTCTGTTTTCATCTTGACAAATCCTCGTGTTTATAGTAGGGGTGGGAGTTTAATATCGAAATCCCGATACCGATTTCGACCGTCTAGTATCGAACCCGATCGGGTCGGGACACAAAGTGAAAAAAGTGTTGTCCCGAACCGTACCGAATCCCGAATTTAGTAATCGGTTCAGGATTGATATGAGCCAAATAGATACTGAATGTCCCGAAACGTCCTAAATCCTCCAAAATTTATAATTTTATTAGTTTTAAAGAAAAAAGTATGTATTTATAATAAAGAATTAATAATCTTAAAGTGATGAAGTCGTCTAATTATGTTAGTTTGTTGATTTATGTTAAGAAAAAGTGTTAAATATTGTATAAATATAGTACAAAAGTGATTGTTTAATTTATAGATATAAATCCTAACTTAAAACCTTATGTCCCGATTGATCCCGAACTTATCCTGAATTTTTCGGTATCGGGACGTGTTAGAATATGCCTTGAATCAGGCATAAACCCTAATTTAACAAGGATTGTTAAATTAGTCTATTATGATGGGTTGCGTTTGTTGGGCCTACCATTCGGGGGTATATATATACCTATTAGGTTATTAACCTAGTGTGTGTGGTATTCTGTTATCTGTAATCCGTTTTTCTCAAGGATTAATAAAATTGTTCTCCTCTGCCTGTGGATGTAGCTTAAACCTTGTTAATGAACCACGTAAATCTGTGTTCTTTCTTACATTCGTTATAACAAATTGGCATCAGAGCCAAGATGTCTGGTTTTGAATGTGAAGATCGACAAATTCACGGGGAGGAACAGTTTCAGTTTATGGCAGATCAAGATGCGAGCCTTGCTAAAGCAACAAGGGTTGTGGGCGCCTCTGACGAAGAAGGCAGGGGATCCCGAAACCATTGAGATGGCCAGTCTAGAGGAGAAGGCACACTCGACAATTATGCTGTGTCTTGCAGACGATATCATCATTGAGATCGCGGAGGAGGAAACTGCATCCGGTCTGTGGTTGAAGCTTAAGAGATTATACATGACGAAGTCTTTAACTAACAAGCTGTTTTTTAAAAGCAACGTCTATTTAGTCTGCGAATGCAAGAAGGTGCGCCTCTAAGAGATCACTTAGATCAGTTAAACACAATTCTATTAGAGTTGTGTAATATTGATGTTAAAATCAAGGATGAGGATGCTGCCTTAATTCTGTTGGTATCTTTACCATTATCGTATGAGAATTTTGTGCAATCTTTTATTGTTGGGAGAGATGATGTGACTCTGAAGGAGGTTAGATCATCCCTTCACACCAGAAAGCTACGTCATAAGGCGACTGGTACATGTACAGATAATCAGGCTGCTGGGCTAGTAGCCAATGGAAGTAAGGGACATGGAAACTTGGAGAAGAAGAAATTTAAGAAACCAGGTTCTAAGGGTCTTAAACCTAATGATATCTGTAACTACTGTAAAAAGAAGGGACATTGAAAAAAAAATGTCCAAAGAAAATGCGATAGAAGAAACCATCAGGAACGGTTGCTATAACAGAAGATGACACCAATTCGGTGTTCCCGTCGGAAGCTTCGCGGGGACTAATCCAAACCCTGAGGATTGCATAGCAAAGAGCTGGATGAGCATGACATTGCGGCGATGGTCTTATCTGATCATCACATGCTTGGATTGATTAAGGTGAGATCCTTGAACCAGGTATGTCGTCTTACCACTCTTTTTTTTTATTATGGTCTTTCATCTCTCCTTTTCTGTTATAAATTATTTATGTCAAGAGCACTTATTGGTAAAAGTAGGCCAAGCCCTTGCTTGAATGGGGTCTATTGGCAACGCCTGGATGGTGGAGCTTGTTTTGGGTGTACTCATTCAACAGGTAATGATGAGTATTATCCACTGCAGCTCATTCAAAAAATTACTTAAAATATGTTAAGTTGGGTTGTTTACACTCTAACAAGTTCTTATTTGATTAAATTGATTGATAGAACAGACTTCAAAATGTAAGAGCGTTCTTCTTCACCTTATAAAGGCCATGGTACTTTATGCAGAGGTGACTTAGACTTGATCTTTTTATATGTTACTGAAACTCTTAGAATTATTACACTTATCAATTGCCTTACTAGAATTACTATTGCTGACTATAAACTTTGAGGCAATGACAAGAGGACTATTATTGCGGGACAGTTCTCTAGCCGTGCTAGATCATGGAATAAGTCTGTGTGTGGCAGCCTTTCAGAAGAATGGAGGAGCTGAACAATGAAAGTGAAGAGATTCAACTACAACTCATGAATAATCTGACTTCCAATTTTCTCAAACAGAAAGATGTTCAGATAAGGATGAACTTAATCGATTTATGGAAACACGAGGAAATTTTTTGGGCTCAGAAGGCCAAAGCAAATTGGTCAAGTCTTGGAGATAGAAATACAAAGTTCTTCCAAGCTCAAGCCAATGTTAGAAGGAAAATTAACCACATATCTAAACTGCAAGACATGGAGGGTAATTGGACAACAAATGAAGAAGATAATGCAGCTATCCTAGTACAAGATTTCAAGAAGCGTTTTAACCAAGATAGCCCGCCAAGTGCAAACAATATTGCAGCTTTCATTTCAAGCATTGAACCTGTTATCAACTCTGATGATAATTCCTTGTTAATGAAACAGGTAACAGAAGAAGAAATTTTTGAAGTTGTGTCTTCTATTGGAGCTCTAAAAGCCCCTGGCCCAGATGGACTGCATGCTTCTTTTTACCATACTGTTGGAAGGAAGTTAAAGAATCTGTAATTCCGATGATCCAATCCTGCTTCGACAATGGTAATCTCATTCATCATCTAAATCACACAAATATTGCCTTGATTCCTAAGGTTGAAAATCCTTCTAAGGTAGACAATTTTAGACCTATTAGTTTGTGCAATGTCTCGTATAAAATTATCACAAAAATCATGATCAAAAGGCTGAGGCCCCTACTTGAGAAATGTATCTCAAAGAATCAAGGTGCTTCTGCACCTGGAAGAGCTATACAGGACAATATCCTGATTGCGCATGAATTTTCTCAGACTTTCACTGAAGGTCTGAGAAGAATGGAGCTATGGCAGTTAAGTTAGACTTGGAAAAGGCCTATGACTTACTCCACTGGTCTCCATAGTGATTGGATTTGGTTTCCATAGTGATTGGATTAACTTGATCATGTGTTGTATTACTTCTGTTACTTTCTCGATTATATTTAATGGTTTCCCTACTGGTTGGTTCAGACCAACAAGAGGAATCCGACAAGGAGACCCCTTGTCACCTTATATTTTTATTTTGGCAATGGAACCTTTTTATTAGGAAAGCTAAATGCTATGACTATTAATTGCAGATCTCAGGTTGGAATTTTGTCTTCTCCTCTTAGGTTCAGAATTTCCAATTTGATGTTCGCTGATGACTGTTTAATTTTTGCCAAAGCTACTAAAAACGCCACATAAGTAAGGTTCTTATAGATTTCTCACAAGCATCAGGTCACAAGATTAATTATCATAAGTTCTCTATCTTTTTTTCTTCAAATGTGAATAGCTCGGTCAAGCATGAGATTGTGAGTATAATTAATATACTGCAGAAAAGAACCATAGGTAAATATCTTAGGATTCATAATGTTGTTTTTTGGAAGGATCCCGTTAATGCTAGAGAACTCTTGCAAAGAATTTCTAGTAAGTTTGCTGGCTGGAAACAAAACACTTTGTCTAGAGCAAGGAAACTTACTCTTATTAAAGCAAACATTTCTGGAATGCCTAATCATGTTATGTCTTGTTTTAAATGCCCCAAGAAATTGACAAATGAAATTGATAAGCAGGAAAGAAATTTTCTATGGGAAAAAGGCATAAAGAGTGCTCCAGTGGCTTGGAAAGAAGTCTGTAAACCTAAACATTTAAGTGGTTTAGGGGTTAGAGACACCGCTTCTTTTAACAAAGCGGCGATTGCTAAACTTGCTTGGAAAATTATTACTAACAATAATAATTGGTAGGTGCAGGTGGCTACGAAAAAATATTTAGGGAAATGCTCCTTCTTTAAGGCAAAGAAGCAAAAAACTCACTAGCCTGGAATGGGATCCTTGACTCAAGAGACCTCGTCATGAAAGGTATAAGATGAATAATTGGAGATGGTAAGTCTGTAAAATTCTGGACCTTTAACTGGGTTTTTGATCACCCTTTAATTGATTTAATTCCTGGACAAGGTAGAAGCATAATTAATATTGATGATTGTGTGAGTGATTATTTATGTGGAAATGAGTGGGATATTCCTAAACTCAAAAGGAGTCTTAATGAGAATATTGTTAAGGAAATTTTGGGAATCTCTATTCCCTCTAATCCAACAGATGATGAATTTGTATGGGGCTATGCTCCGAATGGCAAATTCACTATCAAGTCTGCTACTTGGATGCAATTGCAAGACTGTCAAAAGCATAGACAAATTGAGTTGATCAAGAAGCTATGGTCTTTGGGTATCCAACCAAAGATTAAATTCTTTGGTTGGCTCCTCTTGAGATGAAGATTGAAAACAAGAGATAGACTTTCCAGGTTTGGGTTAGTGCAGGATAACTCATGTGCCCTTTGCAATGAAGATAATGAAACAATTGACCATTTATTTGGCTATTGCAGGTTCTCCAAAGCTGTTTGGAATGCTGCTTTGATGATACCTCCTATTGATTGGGAGGAAGTTTCTTTAAAGTTTTGCACAGTTGGTTTATTGATAATTCTTGTGATTTGAAGTTATTTGAAAAATTAATTGTCACTTGTTGGCTGATTTGGAGTGACAGGAATGCAACAATTTTAAGGGTAAAGTTCCTGACCCCAAAACCACTATGGTGACTGCTTCTTGTCACCTTAAATCTGTGAATGCCTCAATACGGCTCTATGACTCAAGTAGAATTGAAACTGAGCCTGTTAAAAACAGGAAAATAATCAGGTGGTCACTATCCCCTTCTGATAGGGTAAAAATAAACTTTGATGGTTCAGTATGGAGGAATTCTGCAACAGGAGGTTTTGTGATAAGAACTCCCTTTGGTAACCCCCTAGTTGCAGCAGCCTATAATTCTGGCATGTCCACGATCTCAGTTGTTGAAGCTCTATCTCTTCGGAACAGCCTTATGTGTGCTAAGGAGCGAGGTTGTTCCAAGATAGAGATTGAAGGAGATTCTAAGCTTGTGATTGATGTCGTAAATGATGTCTTAGACCCCCCATGGAGAATTCTCAAGCTCGTTCAAGACATAAAAACCTTGAGAAACTCTTTTGATTTTATCAGTTTTAAACATGTTTTTAGAGAGGCTAATTTTGTAGCAAATTCTATTGCAAATATTGGCCACAAGATGGACAGCTGCTACTTTTGGGAGGAGTGTGTTTCTCCAGAGACAGCTCTAGCACTGTCCTTCAATGTTGTAAACCTTGGGTGCGTTAGAGGCACCTCTGTTTAATATTACAGTTTTTTCATCAAAAAAAAGAGAAAAATAGATAAAATTCAATTTATCAAGCCTTTATTAATATACAACCAACTGCATGTATTCTTTCATTTTACACCCAAAATCACTTATTATTATTTTTCTTTGTTTTTCTGTATGTCTAATTTGTCCTTCTGATGTAAAAATTCTTACCAAACTCAAAGTAAGAACATCCTTATCTATGAAAAACTATATATATATATATATATATATATATATATTAAGTAGGACATAATATAATAATATACCTAAAAAGTAGACCCAAAAGAGTTTAGGGGTTAGGATATATGGATGTCACGTCCCATTTTCGGGAATGTCTACTGTGGGCGATGCTGGTAGGATTGCGCTCCCAGATCACGGAGTGTAATAGCATATGTGCTGTCCCTTTGGAGTTCGAAAGGCCGACCCGGTTGAGTTTGGAGAGCTTGTCGCTAGTCGAGGACTTGACGCTGAAGAGGGGATTAGGCCATCCCTACACAAACTGGTCGGGGTCTGGAGTCGATCCCCTGATGAGCCCAATGCAGGGCGAAACCAGTATGTTGCCCCGATGGATAAGGCTGGCTCCTGGGTGAGGGAGCGCCGCATGGACCAAATGTGGTGGCCGAATGGCTAGATCCGTGACAAGTGGTATCAGAGCCGCCCCAACATCAATGTCCGTTGTCGCCGAGCGCTTACACGTGCCGTCGTGTCCCTGAGTGGATGGGAGATCCCGAAGGAGGGGTCGAGTAGGCAGGGTTCGTCGAATGGTGTGGACCAGATGGATGTCCGTTGCTGTCGAGCGCTCACACGTGCCATCGTGTCCCCGAGTGGATGGGGGATCCCGTGGTAGAGGGGTCGAATGGGCAGGGTGCCTCGAAGGAGAGGATTGGACGAAGTCTGGCGCGAAAGCTATGTTGGGCGATCTTTGGGAAACTCCTTTCGTCGCTCGGGCATCGTGGTGCGAGTAGAAGTGCGTGTTGCGGGTGCCGTGTACGAGGACGTACACCATGTTGGGTGGGGGAGGATGTCACGTCCCGTTTTCTGGAGTGTCTACTGTGGGCGATGCTGGTGGGATTGCGCTCCCAAATCACGGAGTGTAGGAGAATATGTGCTGTCCCTTCGGAGTTCAGGCAGGCCGACCCGGTTGAGTTTGGGGAGCTTGTCGCTAGTCGAGGACTTGACGCTGAAGAGGGGATTAGGTCATCCCTACACAAACTATTCGGGGTCTGGAGCCGATCCCCTGATGAGCCCAAGGCAGGGCGAAACCAGTATGTTGCCCCGATGGATAAGGCTGGCTCCTGGGTGGGGGAGCGCCGCATGGACCAAATGTGGTGGCCGAATGGCTAGGTCCGTGAAGGGTTAGGGTTTAGGGTATATGGTTTAAGGTATAGGGGTTAGGGTATAGATTTTGTGTTTAGGGTATAGATTTTTTCTCTTTCACTCTAATCTTAATTTTATTATATTCTACTTAATGTATACATCAGAGAATTAATTCATTTTACCTAGATTTTCATAAAATAAAGAATACCACATGATTCTTCTTATAAGATTAGTCATAATCATTTATGTGTTATAGTTAGATGGTAATTGTGTAAATTTAAAAAAAATAGAATATAATATATATATCATAATTGATATAATTTAGATATCTATTTGTAAGAAATATTATATGAGTTTAACTTAAAATTACTATTTAAAATTAGGTATATATCTAAATCCTCAAAAAAATTGTATCATGCCATGTCGTAGGATCTTGCAACACCCAACACCACAAGATGACATGTGGTAACTGATGACAGTTTTGTAACCGTATTCGAACCATGGGCAAAACCGATATTTTCTCAGCTGAATGAACAGTTGTATTGCCTTATTTTTATATTAGAGAGAATGATATCAACTTTGATCTTTTTGAGGAGGTTGGATAGCAGACAATCCCCTCTTTCATTTTCCCGTGTGGAAGTTTTATGTTTTTCTAAGCTTCTTCCGCGTCCTCCCCAAGAGGGAAACACGTGTCCTCGCCGCCCGTGTTCCAGAGAAAATGAGCGTAGTTAGCTGCATAGTAAGAGTTGCTCGGATCGGCGTTAATGGCTTCCAAGTAAGACTCCTCCGCCGCCCACAAGTCGTTTTTCACCCTCCAAAGGAAGGTGGCGTACTTATTGTACGCCTCGGGGTCCGCCGGCTCCACCCCTACTGCCCTCTTGAAGTACTCCTCGGCTCTGTAACATTAAACCAACACACCATTAGTGAAAGCTTAATCTTTACTCTAGTAACAAATAAAAGAGTGATGCGCGTTAAGTTTTTTTTCACTGGAAAAAACCAACACAAATGCACCTATCAATCTATCAACAAATCTAAGCACCACCATGACAAACAAGAACAATCACCAACACCTAAAGATTTTATTTGAGCTTTGTGTTCCTTGCCTAAACCAATGAATTTATAGTACTAGTACAAACGAACCCAAAAATAATAATTGGAAACTAAGAGCTTGATATTTGATGCTAAACATACATAAAAGTTAGACAATTTGATACTTAAAATGTGGGAAAGGATGTATACCTATCATAGTCATGAGCAAATTGGTAGAGAAACTGAGCGTAATTGGAGAGGAGGAGAGAATTGCTGGGTTTTTCGGACAATTCAGAAAGGTAGAGCATCTCCGTACTGAAGTACTCTGCGTAATCATCACTTTCCATGTCTACGGTAACCGGGGACACGAATCTTAGGATCGTTTCTTGGTCTAGAGGCTCGTCTCTACCTTGCATTTGATGTGCTTCTTCCACTACTGAGTTCCACAAAGCCATCTCCTCTTCTCTGCTCTCTTGCCCTGAAACCGACTCTCCTTCTCTGGTTGTCCTCACGGACAATTGCGAAGCACCATCAGGGACTAATGTCCGGTACTGGTCGGAACGGTCGAACCCTCCGTCGCCTTCTGTGCCGCTCCCGACGGGGCGGACATTGCCTCCCCCGCCATTGCTTCCCCCAATGGAAGTCGTTTTTCCACCGGAGGAAGACGAAACAGAGAAAGATTTACTTGCTGAGGAATCAAATTGGTGATCTTTAACATCGATGATGGAAACTGTTTCGGTTGCGTTTGCATAAGCAGGTGGAGCTGCAATGGCGGCGTTGTGGCCTAATGAGTAGACGGTGAAATTGGCTAGTAAAATCATCACGTACACCATTAGAGTCGGCGTTTGAGAGAAGACTTGCTGAAACAGCCACACGAAAGAAGCCTGCATCTCGTTCTGAACCCGGCCGAGAATTCCCTGCAAGTCTTGGTAGAACAGAGCCTCTCGCATCTGTAGACAGGAGCTATGGAGCTCCCGGATAATGAACACCATTGAAGAGAAGGCCTTGCGCATAGAGCAATAGGCGGATTCCCCGACGTCTCTCAGGTAGCCATCATGTTGCCATTGCAGCTTCCTCTTTATGATTCGAAGCGAAAGAGGGAGGTCGACGCTGTTGGCCTTCCGTTCGATGCTGGCCTGAGGGGCAATCTCGTCCCTCCCTTGCCAATCCGACGGCCACGGAGGCTCCAAATCGTGCGGGAACTGGCTGTTGCTCTGTAGGTATCTCATCCTGGACGATTCGTCGTTCAAAACGTCCTCCTTCGCATTAACGCCGTGAGTTTCGGAAGAGGCGATTTCCGAGTCTGAACTAAAGGCGGTAACGTTGTCGGAGAGCTGGAATCTGAGAGCCGATTCCGGAATCTTCTTAGAGAATTCCTCGTCGGAGAAGGCGTCGAGGCCGGCACTGCAACCGCGTCGGATGGCTCGACTTCTCGGCGCCTTCCGAGACACGAGAGACTGCGACCGGCGGAGCCTCGTCGACGGGGCTCCGAACAGAGCCGACGGGTTCAGCTTCTGAACGTAAAGACAAACCACAGCACCACCGTCGCCGCCGCGGCTCCGCCGATTGGACGACGGAGACGAAGCAGCTGATGCTAAAGTATGAGAAGGTGTAGAGTGCAAACAGGTTGAAGCCACTTTCACCACCATTTCTCGGATCCAAAAAGCTTTCAGATATCCCCGAATTGATGAAAAAGGAAAAAAGATAATCTTTCTCGCCCTTTTTTATACAACACCAAATCGGATCTGTCAAAAAAATCTCGCTTCAGATTCACTCTCACCTGAAAAAGAAAACAATTTCAATCAGTAAACCCACGTGAATAAATCCCCCAATTTTCCCGGAAAGCCTCACAGTGGAGTATCAGGGCTCCTCATTTCAATTTTGCAGAATAATCGGATAGGGGAAACCAAATCTCGAAGCCCATGAACAGCTTTTACACGAAAACCATGGAAAATTAGATTCCTAAGCATTTAAAATAAGAAACCCAACTCACTTTTTAAAACTCCGATGAGTTTTCCGGTCAAAGCTATGGAGATTTCCGACGAGGACCTCAGAGTGTGAAGTCCAAGCCGTGAGCTTTAAAAGGAGAGACTCTGTGGAGTCTATTCTATACGCACGAGCTCTCAGTTTAGCGGTTCACAACAAAAAATCTTGGGGGTAAAAATAGGAAATTGATTTAGGAGGTTTAGTTACGGGAAATACTTGCGCCGGTATTGACGCAAGCGTGCATACTCTCTTTTATTTACATATTTTTATCAATGTAAATCATAATCTTAGCCGTTCAAATATTTAATTAACCAATCAAGATCTCATATGCAAAAAATCAATTTGGAAAATGATCGTTTACTTAATCAAATGCTTCAATCAAATGGACAGTTATGGTGAAAGTTAGCAGCCTCATGAACTGCCGTTCATTTGATTGATGCATTTGGTTGAGCAAACGATCTTTTTTCAAATTGATTTTTTGCAGAAATGATCTTGATTGGTTAATTAAACTTTTGGAACGGCTAAGATTATAATTTGCATTGTTAGAAGTATGTAAATAAAGAAAAGTATGCACGGACGCGTCAATACTGGTATTGACGCAAGTATTTCCCTTTAGTTACTGAGATATTTATGAAAGTTACCGATAAGTGCATGGGTTAGGGGTTTAATTTCGGGGTTTAATAACTGTCAATTTGCTCCCTTGAAGTCTGAGACACGCGGCGAGCTACGATGGAACTGATCTGGCTAGTGGCGACGTGCCACGTGTTAAACCGTCCACTGGTTTTTTACTTCCAAACGAGAAATTTTTTAATACTATTGTAGGACCATGTGACAATGTCTAGTGGTGCTATATTTCAATCAAAACAAGACATGTAAATTTATTACAATTAAAATAAAACTATTGATTTTCATATTTTGTGAAATAATATTCAAGTGTATTTAGTAAGTTCATACTAGGGTTTAGGATAAGTTTAGGGTATCGAGTATAGGGTATATGGTTTAGGGTATTGAGTATAAGGTTTAGGGCTTAGGGCTTATGGTTTAGTATTTAAAAAACAATAAGAAACCTAAAATGGTCTTTAACAATATAGCTAAAATCCATATATTTAAGTTTATTTGTAATAAAACCACACGTCTTATTTTGATTGGAATGTAACACCACTAAGCATTGTCACGTGATGCTACGGTTACACTGAAAAATTCCTCCTTGAGAACCATAACTCTACCGCCATCTCAGTGAATCGTGTTTTAGGCTGTTTTAGCTTATTCTTTTTTCAGAATAATAGCTTATAAAACTCTAATAACAAAATAATTGGGAATAATTGTGTAAATCTTGGTCAAACTGTAAAGTTGAGATCACAACCATCCTCCATCAGCTCTCACGGCTTTTAATTTTGATTTGCTTAGTTTAGGTTGTTCTCGTGGTTTTTCTTGTAATCTTTCGGTTTTATTCATTGAAATAAAAGGAGTTTTGTGTAATTTTGTCTAATAATGTGTTGTCTCATTTTTTTTAAAAAGGAGTTAAGCTCCTTTATTAATCACGGCTATCTTAGGTCGGATGTTCTTATATCTCTTTCTAATCAAGTAGTCACTTAGATAAGTATACCGCATTTGTCCAGATTGTTTCAATCCATAATATGAGTATTGCAACTTAATAGCATAAGTACTCCGTGGTTTAGAGTCACTTGACTTGAGCAACAAAAACTCAAGCTTAGGACACTTAAGTCATTTTCATAACATCTTTTATGACTTTTCGTAACCAACTATATGAGTTTTTTTAAGCACACTTATATGAGTTTTCGTACCCACACTTGAAACACTTAAATCGTTTTTCGTAACCACCTTTAAAACTCTTCGTAACAAACTATGTGAGTTTTCGTAACCACATTTGTGTGAGTTTTTGTATCTACGCTTAGGACACTTAAGTCAGTTTTCGTACCTTCTTTCTGACTTTTCCTAACCGACTTTGTGAGTTTTCGTAGTCATACTTGTATAAGTTTTTGTACCCACGCTTAGGACATTTAAGTCATTTTTTGTAACCAACATTTTGACTATTCGTAACCAATTATATGAGTTTTTTAACCACACTTGTGTGAGTTTTTATACTCACGCTTAGGACACTTAAGTTATTTTTCATAACCACATTTCTTACTTTTCGTAACCAACTATATGAGGTTTCTTAACCACACTTATATGAGTTTTCGTACTCACGCTTAGGACACTTATGTCATTTTTCGTAACTAACTATGTGAGTTTTCTTAACCACACTTGTGCGAGTTTTTAGACACACGCTTAGGACACTTGAGTCATTTTTTCGTAATCTTTTTTCTGACTTTTCGTAACCAACTATATGTGTTTTCTTAACCACACTTATATGAGTTTTTGTATCCACACTTGGAACACTTAAATCATTTTTTATAACCACCTTTTAAACTCTTCGTTACAAATTATGTGAGTTTTCTTCACCACAATTGTGTGAGTTTTTGTACCCACGTTTAGGACACTTAAGTCAGTTTTCGTAACCTCCTTTCTGACTTTCCGTAACCAACTTTATCAGTTTTCTTAACCACACTTACGTGAGTTTTTATACCCACGCACATTTAAGTCATTTTTCGTAACCACATTTTTGACTATTCATAACCAACTATGTGAGTTTTCTTAACCACAATAGTGTTAGTTTTTGTATCCACGCTTAGGACACGTAAGTCAGTTTTCGTAATTTCCTTTCTGACTTTTCGTAACCAACTTTATCAGTTTTCTTAACCACACTTGTGTGAGTTTGTGTACCCACGTTTAGGATACTTAGGTCCTTTTTGTAACCACCTTTTTAACTATTCGTAACCAACTATGTGAGTTTTTTAACCATAATTGTGTGAGTTTTGTACCCACGCTTAAGACACTTAAGTCAGTTTTGTAACCTCAATTCTGACTTTTCTTAACCAACTTTATGAGTTTTCCTAACCACACTTGTGTGAGTTTTTATACCCACGCTTAGAACACTTAAGTCATTTTTCGTAACCTCTTCTCTGACTTTTAGTAACCAACTATGTGAGTTTTCTTAATCACACTTGTGTGAGTTTTTGTACCCCACACTTAGGAAACTTCAATCATTTTTCGTA
Source organism: Comarum palustre (assembly GCA_951800085.1). Classification (NCBI taxonomy): domain Eukaryota; kingdom Viridiplantae; phylum Streptophyta; class Magnoliopsida; order Rosales; family Rosaceae; genus Comarum; species Comarum palustre. The sequence continues at coordinate 4,146,939 of OX637582.1, read as the reverse complement.
ACCATCTTTCTGACTTTTCGTAACTAACTATGAGAATTTTCTTAACCACACTTATGTGAGTTTTCGTACCAACGTTTAGGAAACTTAAGTCAATTTTCGTATCCTCCTTTCTGACTTTAAGTAACCAAATATGTGAGTTTTTATAACCACATTTATGTGTGTTTTCGTATCCACGCTTAGGAAACTTAATTCATTTTTCGTAACCACCTTTTTAACTCTCTGTAACTAACTATGTGAGATTTCAACCATAATTATGTGTGTTTTCGAACCCACAGTTAGATCACTTTGGTCACTTTTCATAACCACCTCTTTAACTCATCGTAACCAACGAGGTGAGTTTTCTTAACCACACTTTTAGGAGTTTTTGTACTTATGCTTAGGACACTTAAGTTATTTATTATATTCTCCTTTCTGACTTTTCGTAACCAACTAGGTGAGTTTTCTTAACAACACTTGTGTGATTTTTTGTACCCTTGCTTAGGAAACTTAATTCATTTTTCGTAACCAACTTCCTAGTTTTCGTGACTACTTATTTGACTATTTGTAACCAACGAGGTGAGTTTTTTAACCACTCTTGTGTGAGTTATTGTACCCACGCTTAGGACACTTAAGTCAATTTTTGTAATCTTCTTTCGGACTTTTCGTAACCAAGTTTATGAGTTTTGTTAACCATACTTGTATAAGTTTTTGTACCCAAGCTTAGGACATTTAAGTCATTTTTCGTAACCACCTTTTTGACTATTCGTAACCAACTATGTGAGTTTTATTAACCACGCTTGTGTGAGTTTTATTAATCACATTTGTGTGAGTTTTCGTACCCACGCTTAGGACACTTAAGTCATTATTCGTAACCTCCTTTCTGACTTTAAGTAAACAACTATGTGAATTTTCTTAACCACACTTATGTGTGTTTTTCGTACCCACTCTTAGGACAATTAAGTCATTTTTTGTAACCACCTTTCTAACTCTTCGTAACTAAATGTGAGTTTTTGTAACCACACTTATGTGAGTTTTCGAACCAACACTTATCTCACTTTGGTCATTTTTCGTAACCACCCGTTTAACTATTTGTAACCAACGAGCTGAGTTTTCTTAACCACACTTGTGTGAGTTTTTGTACCAACTCTTAGGAAACTTAAGTCATTTTTCATAATCTCCTTTCTGACTTTTCGTAACCAACTATGTGAGTTTCCTTAACTACAATTGTGTTAAGAAAACTCACTTTGTTGGTTACGAACTGTCAGATAGGTGGTTATGAATTAGATTTTCGTCGGCTAAAGTCCAGTATAACCGACAAAAAAAATTGGTCGACGAAGGCTTTTTTCGTCGGTCTGTTTTTTAGTCGGCTAAAGTATTTTCTCCAGTAATGGATCTAGATCTGGTATAACGGTAAGTCGACGGAGAGAAAGAGAGAGGAGATTAGTGTGGTGTCGACCACAATTGAGAGAGAATGCTGAGATGTGTATGGTGTAATAGTAGGAGTAAAATTGTCTATTTAGTCAGAAAAGTTTGAATGAACACATGAAAACTTTTTTAGACCTAATAAACATTTTTTTTTCTGATTTTGTAGTGAATGGTCATTGTCCCAAATATTTAATGAATAAGAAATGTAAATAATACTATAATAATAAATGATTCAAAAATACACTTTTTTCTTAATAATTTATTGACTAACAAAAAATACAATTGACAACAAAAATTGAACAAAAAAATTACGGGACTACGGGCTTTTTTTCCTTCTTTTCAAACAATATACATTTGTTTACATCACTAACAACAAATTTGTGCATTGTGCTTAGTAGAGTCGTTGTTTCGGTAAGATTACTACACAAGGACGTTTTTGAACACAGATGTTGATTCGGTTACTGTGTTTGATTATTTGATTGAAACAAATCTCCGAGAGGTTTGAAAAAGAGAATCAGTCCAGTGAAACTTATCGCAAACTTGCTTGATAATTTGTGATCACATCCATATCAAAAGCATACTTTGCAGCAATATATTTGTATATATTTATTGTCGTTTAAGTTGAAAGAGAAGGGAAAAATAAAAACATATAGTACTTTATGCTAACGAAGATAATATTATTTAAGTGGAAATGAGATTTTGTTCGAGTCATATTATTTTGTACAAAACCTTATCATCATGTGCTCTAATGTCCAGTTCAACTTATGTGGCAAGTTAAAAATCTAATGCTCTAGCAGGTGATCAAGCACGACTCTAGTTTCAAACAAGCGGCCAACACAATTCTATTAAAATCAGTGTAAAAATCAACAATTAACTGTAAGTGAGAATATAAATTTAAATATATTATAGTTATGTCACATATTAATTTCTGTTATTTTATAGTTAATAATTATCATTTGTATTCATTGTAAACTCCTATATAAACTTTTATGATGAGATGAATAATATGTCAGAAAATATATTCCTCTCAATATCGTTATCTTTGAGTTGGTATCAAAATGGGTTACCCACATACACGTGTGAAGCTCAAAGGCCACACGAACTCCACGACCATCCAAGTTGTTGTCCACTTGTTGGGCTTAAAGATTCGTTACATGTGCGGGTGCGTGTTGAGATATATATATCCCACATCAGGAATATGAGACATTGTATGTGGATTTATAAGGTTTTGGACTACTCTCTCCAACCAATTGGTACAAGCAATAATAAGTCTAGTGTTAGACAATATGTGTTGCCAAATAGGTCTACTAGGGGTCAACTAGCAAAAAGGTATGAACCCACTGTTCATGCTAAATCAAAGTACCCAGTAGCTAATTACATGTCGACAAGAAGATTATCTAAGTCATATGAGTCATTTTTGAATCAAATATCAGTTGTGACAGTACCTAACAAAGTGCAGGATGCGTTGGGGGATCCAAAATGGCGAAAGACAATAGAGGAAGATATGGAGGCGTTGCAGAAAAATGATACATGTCAACTTATGCATCCACCACAAGGCAAGAAGGCTATAGGTTGTCGTTGGATGTTCACTATGAAACACAATGCGGATGGGTCAGTAAACCGATATAAAGCGCGTCTTGTTGCAAAGGGATTCACTCAAACATATGGAATAGACTATGTTGAGACATTTGCTCCAGTTGCTAAAATGAATACTATTCGGGTTCTACTTACCTTTGTTGCTAGCTTAAACTGGCCACGTACTCCGACAGTTTGATGTCAAGAAAACTTTCCTGCATGGAGAGTTAGCCGAAAATGTGTACATGAGTCTTCCACCTGGATATGTAGCTAGTTCTCCAGGTGAATTTGTGTGCAAATTGAGAAAGTCTTTGTACGGTCTCAAATAGTAACCTCGTGCGTTGTTTGGGAGATTTTCACAATTCATGTGTAAGATTGATTACAAATAAAGTAATTTAGACCACATCTAATTTCTCAAACATCAAGGTGGGAAGTTAACAACATTTATTATTTATGTCGATGATATAGTAATCACTGACAATGATACAATTGAGATGGAGAGGTTGCAGAAGCAGTTGGACTCAGAGTTTGAAATGAAGGACTTAAGTGATCTTAAGTACTTTTTAGGTATTGAGGTAGCAATGGGGAGAAAATAGATCTACTTGTGCAGAGAAAGTATATCCTAGATCTATTGACGGAGATTAGTATGTTGGATTACACACCTATTGACACACCTATTGAGCAGAATCATTGTCTAGCAGAGTATCCAGACCAGGTACCTACTGATCGAGCTCGCTATCAGAGGTTAGTTGGGCGCTTGATTTACTTAACCCATACAAGACCAAATATTCTATATGCAGTGAGTGTTGTGAGTCAGTTCATGCATCACCCGAACGAGAATCACATGGATGCTGTTGTGAGAATTTTAAGGTACTTGAAGTCAGCTCCAATCCATAAAGAGGAGTAATGTTTTTCAAACACAACAACATTCTCGATATTTGTGACTTCACGTATACAGATTGAGCTGGAAACATTACAGACAGAAGGTCGTCATCGAGTTACTTCACGTTTGTGGGGGTAATTTGGTTACATGGAAGAGTAAGAAACAAAATGTTGTGGCTTGATCCAGAGCTGACGCTGTGTACAAGGGTATGACTCATGGAGTGTGAATTGTTGTGGCTAAGGAATTTGGGTGTTCATCCCAAAAAGGCTATGGAGTTGTATTATGACAAAAAAGTTGCAATTGATATATCACAAAATCCAATTCAACATGATTGTATTAAACACGTGGAGGTTGATTGTCTTCATAAAGAAAAAGCTAGATGCCAAAATTATTAGTTTTTCATTTGTTCCAACTGAAGAGCAGTGTTTATAGGTGGAACCTAATATTTCACCTTTACCGGGTTACAATTAAATGTGAAGCCACTCTGGGCCCTTTGTCTGGGCCCAATTCGCCATAAAGCTAAGTAAAGCAAGGGAAACTACTCCCACATTGGAAAGGGACAGGAATGCTGTCTTCAATGCCACAATAAATACCGGCACATGCCTCCCCATAAAGGTACGATGAAACTTCTTGACTATTCCCGAGTTTTATGCTTAATTGACAGTGTCTGACTTAAGCATCGGAGTGGCTTCCCTCGGTAAACCCGGGGACGCCCCTTTGACGTGTTTGTTCTTTACACAGGAAAACTCGGAGTACAAGGAAGTTCGCTATTTCTGGAACCGTGCAACCCGCTAAAAGGGGCCGCGAGTTTACCCGGAAACAATTGGTGCTCTCGTTGAGAGTCGAACTCAAGACCTCACTCTTACCAAATGGACGCCAGCCAGACTGCTAAGGTAATAACCCCAGTAGGGAATCCTCCGGGTTATGGAAACCCGCGAAATTTTGACAGTGCGTACATCCCAAGTAGGTACAAAAGTTATCTACAACTGTCCAAGTTTATTATATTTTGATGTTATATATATAAAGCCTTTCAGGCCCACATAAAACCCGGCCGGGTTATGTCTATCAATCAGTTTGTTGAGTGAATGCAGGCGATCTCCATTTGACATGAAATATTGCAAGCCTTTCACGGCCTTATTTCATTGTCAAAACTTGGCAAGCTCCGATAAATCTCCGATAATCTCCGGTAATCTCCATTTGACATGAAATATTGCAAGCCTTTCACGGCCTTATTTCATGGTCAAAACTCGGCAAGCTCCGATAAATCTCCGATAATCTCCGGTAATCTCCATTTGACATGAAATATTGCAAGCCTTTCACGGCCTTATTTCATGGTCAAAACTCGGCAAGCTCCGATAAATCTCCGATAATCTCCGGTAATCTCCATTTGACATGAAATATTGCAAGCCTTTCACGGCCTTATTTCATGGTCAAAACTCGGCAAGCTCCGATAAATCTCCGATAATCTCCGGTCTACATGACGTGAAATATTGCAAGCCTTAACGGCCTTATTTCACTGTCAAACTCGGTAATCTCCGATAATCTCTGGTAATCTCTATAACTTGGAATATTGCAAGCCTTTCACGGCCTTATTTCAGTCTTTGAGTCCTAGCGGACCCGTACAGCCTTAGTGGCCCTATTTTTATTCACATGCCAAACCGGCATTATGTATAAATTTTGTCAACATTTGCATGTTTTGCATCAGATTACCGTGTTATTTGGCAGGAAGCCCTAGAAAGTCCTTATGGACCCGTAAAGCCTTAGCGGGCCCTATTTTTATTCACATGTCAAACCAGCACTATGTGAATTTTGTCAACTCTTGCAGGTTATGCAACGGGCCTTAGAAGTCCTAACGGACCCGTACAGCCATAGCGGCCCTATTTTAACTTTGTAATGTTAACATGCCAACCCGGCACTATATGTGAATTTTGTCAACACTTGCAGGTTATGCATCGGGTTGGAAGTCATACTTGACCCGTAAAGCCCTAGCGGGCCTTAGAAGTCCTAACGGAACCGTAAAGCCCTAGCGGCCCATGGAAGTCCTAACGGACCCGTATACCCTAGCGGCATTATCTTTATTTACATGCCAAATCGGCATTATGTATAAAATGTCAACACTTGTATATTGTGCATCAGATTAACGTGTTATTTTACAGGAAGAAATACCGTGTTATAGAATGGTATTCCCCCCGTAAAAACCAGCGGTCCTTGGAAGTCCTAACGGACCCCTAAAGCCTTAGCGGCACTATCTTTATTTACATGTCAAACCGGCATTGTGTAAATTTTTATACTATGCATCAGGTTACCGTGTTATTTCACAAGAGCGAAGGAAAAGCTTGATTACTTCAAAGAGGTCAATTACAAGAGCAGTAAACCGCTACAAAACAGACTACACTACAAAAGCAAAGACAAATACTTAGGCTCCAGCTCAGGGCGCTGCAGACCCGCTACCACCGCCAGTGCTCGAGCCGCCACGTCCTCCCCGGGGCCGTATGATAAACTGTCCCCTACGGAGCGGTGGCCGGTTTTGAGGACCACCGACAATCCCACCACGGGAAGTACCTCTCCGGGCTGCTGAAGAATGAACCGGGGGACTCCGAGCCGGGTTTGCAGGAGCCCTAGGGTTTGCGGCCATGGCAGGAGTCGACCGGGAGGTGCCTGCAGCCTCGTCGGGTCTGACATGACCTTGGTGACCATCATACCCGGCTTTGTCAAGCCAGCCTTGGCGAATCCCGGCGCTAACAATTTCGGCTCGAGCCTCAGCCCTTGCCGACCGCAGCTTCAGTTCAAACTCGGGGCTCGCCAGAAACTCGGAGATGGCAGAGTCTTTGGCCCGGGAAACTGCCTGGACTAAAGCTCCTTTTTGTTGCTCCAAGGAAGTAACTTGTTGCTGCAGCGCCTGGTTTTGCTCGGTCAGCTGAGCTATAGCGGCATCTTGAGAACACCGGTCCTCCCGATGACCCTCGATGACCTTCTCAAGCTCCGAGTTTTTGGCCACTAACTCGGCCATTTGGTCTTCCGCCTTGGACAACTCCTCCCACGACGAGGCCGCTGCTGCACTGGCCTCTTCCCGGAACCGAGCCAGGCATTCTTCGCTCGCAGTCACCTGGTCCTGGGCCGCCCGGAGATCGTCCCTGAGAACTCTCTCTCTCTCGGGGATGCCTTCGTTTATGAGCCGGTCAGTTGCCAAGTACGACAACCTGACAGCCTACATAAAACAAATAACGGGTTAGTATAAAAAAAAAAAAAAACGAGAACGGGTTAAGGAAGAAGAAAAACTTACCCGCATCAGTTTCTCCTGCGTCCTCCGGGCTACGATCAATGGGTCCTGATGCTCCAGGACATAGGAGTCAGCGGCACAATTCTTCAAGTCCGCTACCATCCTCTGGATGGCCACGTCCGCCATTCCCCCGCTCGCCAATTCCTCCATTATCTTAGTAGTGTCCCGGTGCTGCTTTCTCTCCCTCCTCTCTTTCCTCTCCTTCCTCCTCTTCTTCCTCTCGGACCTTGCCGAGCTGGATGCCTCCCGGGTGCGTTTGTGGGAGGGGACGGGTTCCACTTCGTGCACTTCGTCGCTCCCATCACTCCCCTCAGGGTTCTCACTCGCCACCCCTTCGAAACCGACAACTTCTTCACCCCCGTCGTCAGCCTCATCTTCAGTCAACTCCTCTTCACCCGGGAGCACAGATGAGGGCACCGCGCTCATCACCGGTTCTTCAGTCTCTTCATCGGCGAAGGTAAATTGAGCCACCGGTTCTTCGAATACCGGGTTTTCACCCGCCTCCGAGGGATTCCCTTCAGTTTCCTCTTCCTCCTGATAAACCTCTGGTCCGAGAACCTCAGCCAAGTACCCGGGAACCTCCTTGTAATGCACGGTATCAACATGGAACTGCTGAAGCTCCCCTTGCTCGGCTTCCGGGCGCAGAAAAGCCGCTTTTGTGGTCAGATTGATGTCGTAGAGTAGACCATCCGCCCCTTGCGTCCGGATCCCGGCCCATACAGCTTTGTCCTCGAAGCCGTCGTATATTCCCGGGTTCTTCCGTTTGGTGAACTCCATCGGAAGAAGAGCTGCAACAAAAACATAGTCTGTTACACAAAGAGCATGCCATGTAACAACAAAAATTAGAAAGGACACCGGACAAACCTGGTAGCTCCATCAACCGGCACCTGCTGTACACGTACAGCCTACAAAGCCGGTACGAACTCCGGTCATCTTGACCCCGAAAGGCCCATAGCATCCTCCGGATCCTCTTCTCCATCACCGGCTCCAGAGGAATGTCGGGGACGTCTGCAACACAAATAACATAATTATAACCCGGGATAGAGAAAAGAAAGAAGAATCCGGAGAGAGAATGACTCACTCATCAGTGGCTGGAAGTCATCCGGTACTTGAAGCGCGTGTCCCGGGTCTTGAAAGTTTCTTATCAAGAAACTTTTCTCCCTCCAGGTCCGGCTCACGGAGGTTGGCAGGTCCTCGACGATCTTCTTGAAAACCGCTTTGGACTTCAGTTGGATGGTCCCACTGAAACCCGCCTTCCGGGAGTACTCGGCCCGGTACATGGCGTGTAACTCGTGATAGGTTGGCATCTGCTGCTTCAGCACCTTGTACATAACGCACAACCCGAGTAGCTGCCTCCACATGTTCGGTTCAACTTGCCCGATTGCGAAGTTGCTCGCAGCCAAGAGGTACTGCACCTCTACCTTCAGCGGGAGTGACAGGCCGCAGCGTAGCTGATACTCGTGGCACAGCGTCCACCCATCCCCGGGAGCGAAGAACTGGTCCTCGGGTTCTAAAGGCCGTATTTCTACAGACTCGGGGATCTTCCAGTTGCTCCTTAGCTCCACGATCTCCTCCGCTGTCAATGAGTACCCGGGAGGGTCAAGAGCGGTCCCATCAGTGAAGGTTACGGAGGCAAACTCGGGGACGTGAGTGTCCATTGTTTCGTTGGCCATCTGCAAAATAAGAAAACACGGGGGCGTCAACAAAACCCAGGAAACCCGGCGCCACAAAGCTAAATTCCCACAGAAACGCAGAAACCCAGAAAACCTTCCTGGGAACCCAGAAACAGTACACAAATCGTCCCAAAACAATCAAAAAGGAGGGAAGAAGAAACAGTACCTTACTTTTGAATGTTTGAAGGGGTTTTTGAGATCGATTTGAGATTGAGAATCCAAAGACAGCGACAAAAGAGAGCGAAAGCAAAAAGGCCGAAAAAGTTATCGAGTTTGGAGGTGAGACAAAACTGTCACCTTCAACCCCTATTTATACAGTTAGAGGCGTGCACTGAGGGGACGTTTCAGTTTCTCGAGGGAAACGACACGTGTCACGCATGCCGCTTCACAAAACCGAAAAACTTTTCAGTTTCCCTCCACTACAACCCGGAGACGTCGTTTTGAATTCTCAACGTAAAGAATGTCTGCGGGTTACGCTTGCGTACGGACTTGGGGGACTGGATACCCCGGGTTTGGTTGCTAACTTTGTAACCCGGTAAAGAAACGATTTTAAGTCCCCACCCAAGCGTACCCCTTGACTGAGGACTTGGGGGACTTGTTTATAGGTGGAACCTAATATTTCACCTTTACCGGGTTACAATTAAATGTGAAGCCACTCTGGACCCTTTGTCTGGGCCCAATTCGCCATAAAGCTAAGTAAAGCAAGGGAAACTACTCCCACATTGGAAAGGGACAGGAATGCTGCCTTCAATGCCACTATAAATACCGGCACATGCCTCCCCATAAAGGTACGATGAAACTTCTTGACTATTCCCGAGTTTTATGCTTAATTGACAGTGTCTGACTTAAGCATCGGAGTGGCTTCCCTCGGTAAACCCGGGGACGCCCCTTTGACGTGTTTGTTCTTTACACAGGAAAACTCGGAGTACAAGGAAGTTCGCTATTTCTGGAACCGTGCAACCCGCTAAAAGGGGCCGCGAGTTTACCCGGAAACAAGCAGCTTGCAGATATACTCACTAAAGAGGTTTCCAAAAAGGCACTCAATGATTCACTATGCAAGTTAGACATGGTTGACGTATATGCGTCAACTTGAGGGAGAGTGTTAGCGTGAGTCAAAATATGAATGTTAATATATTGTAGTTATGTCATAGATTAATTTCCGTTATTTTATAGTTAATAATTACCATTTGTATTCGTTGTAAACTCTTATATAAACATCTATGATGAGATGAATAATATGTCAGAAAATATATTTCTCTCAATATCGTTATATTTGAGTCTAGCTACCTCGAAAGAATCAATCACTTTTAGCCTTTCGTAAACAAGTCTCAGTGTCACAGAACGTTTTAATTGATAGCTGCTCTAGCTGATCGATACCAGCCGTCCATTACTGGTTTACTGGTTGTAGTTGCTCGTTACAAAAATGAAACCTGTATGAACTTGCCCAGTATCCCTAGACGTACAACCAGTCAAAGCTGGTGCGCCAAGCTTGTTGATGGTGCTGCATGCATGCACAGGGGTGAATCCCAAATGGTTCATAGCTAGCTGCTGGATGCTGTTAATTTCTAAGCACCAGGTAGCCTTTTTACAGCACGATACACGGTTTCAATATCAGTGTCATTTCGGACAGTGAATAAATCCTTATCCGAAGATGGACAGTCAAACGAGGGCCGGACTTGAGATCTGATGACCCAACACACGTTCTAAAATAATATAAATTGATGTTTTAACATATAACAAAAGAAGCTTGAATATGATTATATGAAGTTTTGTAATCTGAACGAATAATCAATAATTTAATTGTCTACGTTGGGTGAAGACGTGAAAGAATTGGGAAAAATTTTAGGGTTTCTGTATAAATTATACATATATAGGAAGAAAAAAGTTGGTGTCCCCATATGTTTGGTGCATGAGGCGGCTGTTTCTTCAGCCTACCCTCCAGGGTCCGGGCATGAGTCAAACAAGAAATGTTATCCACATTGGTTTGGCATGTCGGTTATGGTTCTTGTTGCCACGGACAAAGTCTAACCTGGCTTCGGATATACGATCACCTTTCCTTTTCAGAATAGATGGCATGTACGTAGATTCTAGCTAGGAAGATTTTAACTACGCACAATGTAGATAGTTTTCAATATCAAACACCCTCAATCTTTCAACTAAAACTACACCCTATAAAAACACGTACTATCCGAAGACAGCTATAGAGAACAGTACTGCAGCTGGATCGTTTCGGCGGCGACCTAAAGATATAGCACGACTAGTGAGCAGGGATATGTGAAGAATCTTTGTCAATGAAAAGCGAAGCACGATCACAAGGACTGGGAATCAAGACAGTAAGCATGAAGCCAAACAAATAGCACTGCATTACAAATAGAAAAGGCCAACTTATTGATTCTAAATTGAAACATGGTATAGAGAAAAAACCAACATGAATGAATTAACTCTCTCGATTAGTTGGAAATTGATGGAAGAACAAGCACATCAATGGATCTGAGTTCAATTGCTAGCTGATTGAAAAGGAATATAATGGGATCGATATCAGTAATCAGTGGTCTCTCTATGCTATAATTCATGTGGGATTCGGGTGGAATGTCCCATACAAACACATTGCCATGTTTAAGCTGGGCCATTCCTGGAGAAAAGTTCGTCCTGCAACCTTCTCGCTTCGACAATAACATCATCAGTGAAGTGTGGAACTCTTGCAGACATAAAAGTTTGCATAAGGTCCATAGCTAGTTGATCTATGCAGTTGGTATTATCACCATTATTAATCCCATACGATACTAAATAAATGCACCGGATATATAACACACCACTATTAAGGATGTCAGATTGTTAGTGAGCCGTGACTTGATTGGTTAGAATCATACAAAAACATGTAAAACCATACATTTCCACCCAATGCCATTTCCTACAAGCTTAAACCCATCATGAGTTTCCAATTTGAACAAAACAAAAACCCAAATGTATACAATGAACTGAACAAAGCCATTTTGGTCCTCTAGCTAGCTAGATCAGTAAATCTGTGCATGCAGACGCTTTACTTGATCAGTTTGATCTGAAATTGACTTCTGGGTTGTTGAGGAAAGTCCAATTTGTATCTAATTTTCCCTTTACAAAAAACGAAAATAAAAGCCATCCCCATCTATGGCACTGAACATTTAGGACCTTCTGACCTAATATGCCACTTTCCCAAGGACCATAACATGCTCAATTATATTGCTCCCCTTCAATCATGTTTGCAATGAAACAACATGGTATGATGGCAACATTCGTCACTCATCACAGGCACTTCAAGTGCAGGATTTAGTTCTCACATGAAGCAGTGTGTGCAATATTAGGCCTTCATCATATGTTGTCAAGATCTCTTTCGGTCACCTATGCGAGTTTGGCAAACCAATTATTTCGACTCAAATGTTGAGCATACATCAAAAGAAATAACTCTCAAATATGCATACATTATTGGAACTTGTTCCACATTGAAGAAGAATTAAATGCAATATATATTTATAAGGAAATACTCATGTGAGATATTAAATGGATTAAATGCCTTGTGTGAGCTTGGTGAGCTTTTCTATTAGGGTTTCAATAAAAAATAAATAAATATCTATATATATATATATATTATTTAAAAGTCAAAGATGGGCCTTGGGCTTTGGGGCTCTATTAAAATAAAATTTGTTTTAAAATTTTGAAATAATAATATTATTATTATTTGAATTTTAAATTCAGATAAATTCAAAAAGTTATAACTGTTCGGTACAGTTACAACTGTTCGAACAGTTACGCCTGTTCAAATTGACTTTTATTTAAGGACGACCTTTTGGTCGTTGTTTCCCATCAAACGATTTGCTCTTCTTCTTCCACCCCAAAACATATTTCTGAGAAGCACAAAGTAAATTCGTCAGGGTCAAGTTCTTGTGCAAGAACTTGAACCAGATAGTTGTATCCTTTAGACAGACGTCCGAAACTGCAAAGCAGACCTCTATCTGATCAAGTTAGTGAATTTAATTTCAATTTCGCTGTTGTTCTTTGATTTCAATTCAATTATTATATATTTATTGTTTGCTTTAAAGATTATAGATTGGTTCTAACATACATATGAACAAAAATTCTATTTCATAGAATTTTATTTGTACCCAAGCACACACAAACAGTGTAGTTTGTTCTGGTAATGAGTTTTTTTGTTACATGTTCTAGTAATGAGTTTGATGCAGACTTAAATTGATTTTTGGTTTAGGCCAAGAAATTAAGGATTAGGAAAATTTTTACAATCCGTACATCAACTAATTAAGGGGTGCCATTAATACCTTATATACATATCAAGTTTCAAATCTATCTCTTTGGTACACAAAATGTGATGTCTTGTCCATGATATAGACATGAAGTCATTAACATCGTTACTCTTATGTAATAACTCATTTGTCCGAGGGTAGTCTAGTACTTAATTATATCTCTTTGAATCTCTTTTTCTCCCTCCATCAGCGGAATCTACAATTGATCACTGTTCGTAATTCGTATTCGAAAGCTTTACGATTCGGATGGGAGCCATCAGATACATCCACGATTCGGATGGGAGCCATCAGATACGTCCATGATTCTTGCCTACCTTGCCTTTCCCTTTCATCATTGTCGCTAGCCGTTGCCCACCTCTACATCGCAAGCGGTCATAATTGAAACGTTGAATTATGCAACAACAATATCAAATTAAATTTTGAATTCGTTGATCAAATTGGGATCTTGCAATTAAAGGTGAGGAACTGTGATCAATGCTTAGATCAGAAGTAAGCAGATCATGAACAACTAGCCATGCCTGAAGAAGTTGGTTGCTGGGTCAAGACCATATGACAAGATGGACAAGAGATTAGCAGAGATGGTCTCGTTGCTAGTTTTTTTATTCAGCCTACTCCATATCTTCCTTATCCACTTGTAGCCATTACAACGACAAAAACCTAAGATTGCAGTTGAAGATCTTGAACATATGAACCAATTTGAGAGATATGAGAGGTAAGGACGAGACATTAAAGCATGTGTATTTGTAAATATAAACACTAAATTCCTTTAACGAATGACAGAAAAACACATGTACAAAATAATATATTTTGTGTTTATGAATTTGTGGGTTACAATCTCTATAGGTATTCTTAATAAGAATTTTCTCTGATTCAATCTCCGACATTGATTTAATGCAAGGGTGGCAATCACTTGATTTTGAATCGAACGGTTGTAGTTTTTAACTTCGTATCGTGTTGACGATTTGTAGAAGAAAGTTGACCAAGGGCCGTAAAGGCATGATCTTGATCAGATTTGGACCACGAGCGGTTTCACGTGATGAATGTTCTTAGACTTTGATGGCAAATGAATCAGCACATGTGTTTGGTGCTTGTTGATTCTCCACAAGCTTGTTGAAGATTTGTGAAAGTTTTGATTTATTGAAGACTTGGAGATGAAGGTCGATCAAGGATCGTTGAGGCTTGATGTTGATTAAATTTGATCCACGAGCAGTTTCACATGATGGTCGTTCTTCGTCTTTTAGTTGGTGAAGATGCTGACTATTTGACAGCTTGTTGACTCTTTGGGATTTGACAACTTCTAAGCTTGAAGTTGATGAAGAATTGACTATTTAGTAGTTTGATTATTCTTCAAAGGTTTGGAGACTTTTGAGCTTTCAGGAGTGATGTCTTCTCTCTTCCCCCGGAAATCCTCCTCTTGATATGAGATGAGATATTTATAGCGTCGACATTCCTCTGTTTATGGAATGTTTTGAAGACATTATTTTAATTATATTTTCGTAACTGTACAATTAAATCAATCGGTATTTATTGATTGATTCAATTATGACCGATAAGGTATTTCACTGATTCCCTCAAAAAAGGTATTTCACTGATTTAATTAAATGTCAGATTTCTTTATTGATAATCAATTTACTTTGATGCTTAAAAAATCAATTTACATTGATTGATATATGATTATCGATTGACATTTAATATTTGATTTTAGTCGGGAGTCGGGAGTTGGGACTGACGATTTCTGTTGTTGACCGACCATTCACACATTGTCATGTGTCATTTTGAAGACTCTTTAACTTCAACAACTCATGAGCCACGTATGTTATTTGTCGGACGCATGCGTCTTTTGGATAATTTAATGATTATTATTCCCATTAAATTTTATGCGTTAGTAGATTTTTCAATATTTAGAAGTTGGGTTTGGTGGAGTAGCTTGAGAATTTGTGGTATGGATTATTGACCGAAATAGTTAGAATTGCAAAGGTAATTTGGAATGGAATGAGAGATGAGAGATGAGGGCCCGTAGTGAGGGAGAGAGAAAGCCTGGGGAGTCAGACTCTACTCTAGAGTGAAGACTTCAGAGAAAAAAAAAAGTGAAAACTTAGAGAGACTAAATTACCCATCTAATTAAGCTAGGTGGCACTTATATTAACAGTATAGCGTCCCGTGTAAAATTTACCGAGTTTGACGAGTTACCGAATGATAGTAACCACACTTGGTAATTTACATTTAAGGTGCAAGGGTGAAATATCGAGATTTTATTAAATGGTCAAATGTGTGATCTTAGATGTCCATGTTGTAGTACATGTCAGCATGAGTCTCCCAGTATTTTCAGAATATTTTTTGGAGCTTCCGTCTATTTTATGTGAATTTTCGAAGTTTCTGATAATTTTTAATTACCATTCCGATAAATAAGTTTTACCATTTAACCATTTACTTTTTACCCTTCATTAAATGTGGACCGTCAAATCTTTTTAAGATCCAATGGCAACCATCTATTTCTCTATAAATAGAGAAGAGAGGTCTGACTCGGTCAAACCTCTCCTCCCTCTCCCTCTCGAGCTCTCGTCGCTCCGACGAGCTCTGCAACGGCGCTTCTCCACCTTCAGCCACCGATCGACGACGCAGCACCCTCAAGACATTCCCCTCCTTCTCCTCTACCTAACCTTACCCTCAGAATCCCCAAGCAGCCACTGTGCAGGGTAATCCAGGCGACGGGAGGGCGCGTGACCGGTATATTTCTTCTTCCCTCTTCTTCTTCTTCTTCTTCTTCTTCTTCCTTTTCTTACCTTTTGATATTTGATTCGAGCCCTAATCGAAAAATCTCAAATTATGGGTTTTTTGGGTTTTTCTGTTCCTTGCTCCGGCGACGACTTCTAAAGGTTCTAGGTTGCTTCTCGTGTTTCTAGTGGCATAGTTCGTCATCCCTAGCAACTGGGTAAGCTCTTCTTCCTCCTAGCTCGATTTCATCAAGGTTGGTGTTTTTCTGGGTTTTTATGGTTTCGACAGATTAGGAGTTTCTGAGTTGTTTTGGTGATTATGTTGTGTTGTTGAGGTTTTGGAGTTGAAGGAGAAAGAAGAAAAGTGAAGGAATGGTCGAGAGGTCACTTCTGGCGAGTCTCGAAGTTGAGTAAGTGGAGGTAAGATTGGTAATCAATCTCAGATCCTTGTGTAAGATTCAGTGTTGCTAGTGTTCTGATATGGTTTTGGATTTAGTTTTGGAATTTGGCAGAGGAAATGGCAGTGAAGTGTACAGGAGAGTAATCCGAGTGCAGTTTGCCTCTTTTGGAAATTGAAAAGTGAATCTCTTGAACTAATAATAGATTTTGGGTTGTGCTTATGTGTTTGAAAATGGAAATAAGATCCGTAAATTATTAGAAAAGAAGTAGGATCAAAGGAATGAGATATTTGGTGAAGTGTGAAATTAAGGAGATGCATTGGTAAAAATTGGTTGTTGTCAGACGTTAGTAAAAGCAATTGGAGTTATAGAGTTTTGTTAAGTCGTAGAACGAATAGTTACAAAAAAGCCATTAAAAGAAAGTTTCCACTAAAAGAAAGTCTTCATTTTGAGAAAGTTTCATTAAGGGAAAGTTTATACTCTGGGAAAATTTCCATTTTTTGGAAAGTGGCTAGTAAAAAAATTTGAGTTTGATGAAAATTAGTTAAATGTAAAATTTTTATCTGAAGATAACTAAAATTCTGGAAGTGACAAGCTGACATTTTTAAATAATTTGGATGACTTGAATTATCAGAATATCGACTCTTAATGAATAATTTGGTTAATGCGATGCATTTGGTGTCTATAGTAATTCAACGAATTATTATATGACTACCTAGTGTTAGATTAAAAATGGCAAAGGCAAGTTAAAGGGTTAAGCCGGACTTCCGGAAAATAAGCAAAGAGTCAATAATTTAAGGAGTCATAAAAGGATTTGGTTGGTCAATTTGATCATTTCTGGTCAAACTAGGAATGCTGAGGTCAATTGGACTATTATTGTTACTTCATTTCTAAGCTACTCTATTATGCAGTGATCCATTAGATGTTTAGCTTACGCGGTGGCCTCAGATTACCGAGGCGGTTCTTGGAAGCTTGAAGCTAACGTAAGGAACAACAATTCCAGGTAGGGAGAGCTAAACCCACTTTGTTAGTGGTTTTGCATATTAAATGAAAGTGCATTATTTTTGTATGCTCATGGTCGATAGACGATATCGACTTCATTTAGTTTTTTAAGTTTATGAACAATTATTTATTTAGTTTTTTAGGTTTATGAACAAATATTTGTTTACTTTTTAGGTTTATGAACAATTTATGAATTGAAAATTTAATGCAAAATGTTTATGTTACTTTTGATGGTGTGTTGTTGTTGGTTATGAAATTGTTTCTGTAATTTGCAGCTTGCTTGGATGGTAATGTATAAATTTTGTTTGGGTTTCTAGTATAAAAAGTACTATAGCCGACGAAATTTACCATATTTCGTCGGCTATGCTAGTTTTTTTTTTCAACAACCTTTAGCCGACGAACTTTGCCATATTTCGTCGGCTATAAGTATCATAGCTGACAAAATATTGTAAATTTCGTCGGCTTTTCTCTATTTAATTTTTAATTTTTAAAATACTTTAGCCGACAAATGAACTATATTTCGTCGGCTTTTCTCTAATTTCATTTTTAATTTTTAAAAAAACTTTAGCCGACGAAATATAGTTTATTCGTCGGCCAAAGTCATACGTATAAACCGACGAAATATTGATATTTCGTCGGCTAAGTGTTGGATTATAGCCGACAAATTTTTTATATTATTTCGTCGGCTAAGTGTTGGATTATAGCCGACGACGGATTTTATTTCGTCGGCTATAAGTATACCCGACGAATTATAGCCGACGACTTCTTAGCCGACGACGTGTAGTCGGCTATAACCTTAGCCGACGAATATGGTGAACAGGCCGACGTAAAATTTTCGTCGGCTAAGATGCTTATCCTGGTAGTGCCAGCCACCATTATCGTCGTCGGTGGATGGTTTTGATTTTGGTTTTCGATGGTGGTGGTTTTGGTTTTCGTCGTCAGCACTGAGGAAAGAGCAAAGGAGGTTGGTGAAGGTGGTGACATCATAGTTGGGGGCTTGGGGCAGTGGTGGTGGTGGGATTTGGGGGTACTGGTGATGGATTTTGGGGGCGGTGGTGGTGGATTTGGAGGCAGTGGTGGTGGGATTTGGGGATGTTGGTGGTGGTGGATTTTGGGGGTGGAGCAGCTGAATGAGCGCCAGAGTGAGTGGAGTGCACATGACAGAGGTGTGTGGGAGAGGCGGCGATGATGGTAGTGGAGGAAGGGAGTCCATGTGGTGACGGTAGTTGTGGGTGGCGAAAACAAGGTGGTGTCGGTGGTTGTGGTGGAGCATTGGAGGTGGTCGTGGTGGGTTTCAAACAAAAAAAGAAAAAAACTAATAAAATTAAACGAATATGAATTATTGAAAAATATTAATTATTTTTAAAATAAAAATATTTTAGTCGACGAAATAATTTTCATAGGCTAAGTTAATAGTCTCTTAGTCGACGGAAAGTCTGATGACTAAGATTCATCGTTTAAGAGATGTCTTAGTCAACGAAAGTTTTTGTTTCCGTCGACTATTATCTTAGCAGATGTCCCTTAGCTGACAGACTTTTCGTCGACTAAGATCTTAGCTGAAGAAAAATTATTCTTAACCCATGATTAAATTCCGTCAGCTCAAAGTAAAATTCCAATACTGCCCTTTCAGTTTTTTGTCTAACTCTCGTAAGTTTTAAGCAACAAAATTTACGAAAAGATATATATATATATATATATATATATCTATATATATATATGAGAGCCGGATGCAGTTTAGAATCATGACAGTCTTGCCCTGAACTCGCGTTTGCATAAATTGAATGATAGTCTAGACTTTGGTAATTCTGATTTGACATGTGAGTAATAACCTGTATGGCCGGCCGTAGATCTAATTTGACAAATCCTATATAGCCATGACTTTGATAACTAAGGGGTGAGGATGATAGTCAAGACGCTTAATTAGGTTTGCTTGATATTGAATAATCTTGTGATCTATTAAACACAAAACTAGGATTCTAGATTTCTACCGATCCCTTGTGAAGGAAGGAGGAGGATATTTCAGTAATATCGTGCATGCATGCGCAAATATCTAAGTGTATGTGGTCATAGCAGAGCCAGTTGGTCCCTTTCGACAAATGTATCTCATCGCTTTCAACGTACGATTCTCTATCACTACCGCCAATACGGCAATATTCCATTGTTGTTTCTAATTTCGACTAAAAAATCAATGTAAAATTGATGCTGCTTTATATGTTTCTGACTGTACTAGAAATGACACTTAGATTATTGATTGTAGTATCTTAGATCACATGACTTATGATAAGTCATTTTTTATCACATTATCCTCTTCATCTATAAAACAAGTTTCTAATGCTAATGGTGGGTTTTTTTCGGTTATAGGTATTGGGTCTATTCATGTTACACCCTCAATTGTTCTTCATAATGTCCTATATGTACCCTCTTTGTCTCACCATCTCTTGTATGTGTCTCAGTTAACCTCACAAAATAATTGTCCTGTCACATTTTATCCTATGTATGCTGTTTTTCAAGATCTGTGTACTCGGGTGATAATTAGAAAGGGAGATCTGAGAGGAGGATTGTTTCACTTAGATTGCATATAATTGGAAAGTTGCTCGTGCTAAGAATTATATTGTGTTGAGCCATAGGCAATATGTTTTAGACTTGCTTGCAGAAACATGTATGCTTGATTGTAAACCTGCTGATACTCTAATTGAACATAATCATCGGTTAACATAATATTTGGATCAGGTGCCTACAAATAAGGCACAGTATTAGAGGTTAGTTGGCCGGCTAATTTATTTGTCTCACACCAGACCAGATTTAACCTATGCAGTTAGGGTTGTGAGTCAATTTATGCATAATCCTAATGAGACTCATATGGAAGCTGCATTTCGTATTTTGCGATATTTGAAGTCTGCCCCAGAAAAATGATTAATCTTTTTAAAACACAGACTATTGGATGTTTCTGAGTACACAGATGCATACTAGACATGTAATATTATAGATCACATGTATACGTCTGGATACTTCACTTTCGTAGGTGGTAATTTGGTTACTTGAGAAAGTAAGAAGCAAAAAGTGGTAGCTCGCTCTAGTGCTGAAGCAGAGTATCGTGGAATGGCTTTTGGAGTATGTGAGATGTTGTGGTTGAGTCACTTGTTGCGAGATTTGAGATTCAAGTAAAAGAAGACGATGTTCTTATATTGTGATAATAAAGCTACTGTTGAAATTGCTCATAACCTAGTTCAGCATGATAGAACGAAACATGTGGAGGTCGATAAACATTTCATTAAGAAAAAGTTGGATCAGCAGATTATTGTATTTCCATATGTACTTACTGAGGAGCAACTAGCAGACATTCTTACGAAAACAATTTTTAGTAAGACATTTTATGACTCACTGGACAAGCTAAACACTTGTGATTTGTATGCGTCAACTTGAGGATGAGTATTGGCTTGAGTCAATCCATATATTATTAGGATTATGTATTGCTAGAAATTAATATGTAGTATAATTAGTTTCCTATTATAATTGATATATGTAATCATATATACATATATTAGAATGTTAATATATCCTAAAATTCATAACTTGTCAAAATGCACCAGCTGCCATTCAAGTCCATACAAACTTCATAACTCGCAAACCCAGCTTAGGGCCAAGTATTATTATATATATAATACATATGCGCGTTGCTTGTTCAAAACCAATATATATATATATATATATATATATATATATATATATATGATGCACATGTGTTTTGTTTTTTTTTTAATAAACAATGCGCATATGTACTTATCTATCTAAATCTGGCCTATATTATAAAGCCTACATTATAAAGATTTGCTTCGTAGTTTTATTTGGATACTCAAATACTGAGGTCGTTGTCTAATTACCTCATGAAATGAACTAATTGAATTGGGATCCGAATGAGAGGCCGGTGGAGTGAACAGTCTAGTTTTGGGAATAAGGTCAAGCTCAATGATGTTCACGTTTCTGAAAAATGGAATCGTTCTGGGCCTTCTGGCTCCATATATGAGTGTGATTTTCATGGAATTCAACTTGCATTGTATTAGATATATGCATGCTGGTTTTTGTCTAGATTATGTGTTTCTATGGGTGTATTGGATTAGGATTTTATAGGATTGCTTTTTTATTTTTAAAGTTTTTACAAAATCTTGTGGTATATATTTCATTCAGATTTTAAAATATATTTTTTAAAATCTTATGATATTCAATTTAAATTTTAAAAGGTGATTTAACAATTTAATAGTATTTTTAACGATTATACGTAGATTTTATAGGATTCTAAGGTGTTTTATATATACTATAAATAGATGACCCGTGAGATTTTGACGGCTTTCTTTTCTTTGTTCAGACTGGGCACAACTGGTTTCGCGAATCATTAGAGTGAAGAAAACACCTTTGTTGTTTAGATTTGCCTCCGAGTGCAGTTAAATTTAGTATATGAGACAAGCTACCGTACTTTGCTTTTTTATTTTGAAAGTTCTTACAAAATCTTGTGGTATATATTTCATTCAGATTTTAAAATATTTTTTTAAAATCTTATGATATTCAATTCAAGTTTTAAAGGATGATTTAACAATTTAATAATATTTTTAATGATTATAAATAGATTTTATAGGATTCTAAGGTGTTTTATATATACTATAAATAGATGACCCTATTTTATGAGATTTTGAGGCCTTTCTTTTCTTTGTTCAGACTAGGCACAACTGGTTTCGCGAATCATTAGAGTGAAGAAAACACCTTTGTTGTTGTTGAGATTTGCCTCCAAGTGCAGTTAAATTTAGTATATGAGACAAGCTACCGTACTTGGATGTTTATCCTACGTACGTATATATGCTCATTCATTTAGGTCGGAGACCGAGTTAAATACATATGGAGATCTTCTGGTTCAATTTCCTTTCATCTTTCCAGGAATGGAAAAGGGGATTTAGGGCAAATGAATGCAATCCATATATTGCCGGTGATTAGTTTGCGTGGGGAGGAGTTAGCTATAGGAACATACAAAGGGGATAATTAATATTCATTTAGAACCACATACTATTACACCACGCTAAAGTTTATTTGGTGGTGTCACTATAGTAATGTAGAGTCAAGATATGTTATCCAAGTGATATGAAAGCATCATCGCGTTCTACCATATGTTTTTTGTAGAAGAAATGCAAACCACATTGAAAGAGGCCTACCCAAAAATATCACTACGTACCATAGTAAGTATTTTAGCCGATGAAAACTTTTTTGGCTAAAGTTGAAAAAAAATTGTCAGCTAAAGTTTTTTTGTTCGTCGGTTTTAGTGTCTATATTTTAGTCGACAAAAAAAAATTTATCGTCGGCTATAATATAATAAATAAATTAAAAAAATTAACTACCATAGCCAACAAAGCCCCTACAATTCGTCGGCTATAGTATAATAAAGATTTAGGGTTTAGCTATGATATAATAAATAAAATAAAAAACATTTAAATACCATAACCGACGATAAAATATTAAATTCGTCGGCTATTGTATAATAATAATAATAAAAATTATAGCCGAAGATAAAACATTAAATTCGTCAACTATAGTTTCTTTATCTGACGAGATTCATATTTAGGGTATTCGTCGGTAAAGTTTTGATGTTTAAGGTCAAGACCTTCCACTGGTTGTGTCTCATCGATTTGAAACTATTTTGTGTTGAAAGTCCAGCCAACATACGTAATTTAGACGGTCAAATACTCGTTTCCGCCAAAAACTTTAGCCGACGAAATGCAAACTTTAGATGACGAAATTCAAACTTTAGGCGACGAGTTGCATATTTTAGGCCACAAAATTTCGTCGGTTAAAGTTTACTAAGCCCATCATTTTGACAAATATGAGAAGTTTTCGGAGACGAAAGACGAAAAAAATCTTCATCGGATAAAGTTTAGACTTTAGGCGATGATTTAAATTAATTTCATCTGCTAAACTATAGCCGACAGATTTTTCCCAACAACCACCTTAGCCGACGAAATTTTGTAATAGGTTGACAAAAATTTTTCGTTGGTTAAAATAGTTCTTTGATACACAATCTATGATGCTAAAAGCACATTGATCAGGCTATAACAACGTACGTTGTTTAACATGCAGTGACAGTATCTTACCTTAAGAATCCAATTACAATAGACTTAGATTTGGATATAGTTCATGAGAAATCAAACATGATCATCCGAATACGATCCTAGTCCGTTGATTCTTTTACAACTCATGTGGTTTGAATCTATTATATTAGTTAGTTGTTTATAAAGATTTTTAATCGAATTCACACGGTTTTAAGGTTCCATACCTAAATCTCTTACCAACGATCGTTTAAGGTGGCTATGAAGTTACTGTGTATTGGGTTCCATTGCTCATGCACAATTGACAGTGGGAAACCCTAGGCCCATATATTATTCAAGCCCAACCTTGACCGGACCAGCCTGTCGCGCCAAAATGACGAGTCACGTGATGCGCGCCAAACAATGGCGCCTTTTGTTATGAAAACCAGTCACGCGCCAAATGGAAAGTCATATTCCCGCGAAAAGCCAAAACCCACACCCTTTTCATTTTCAACTCTCAAATCTATATATGCTCTCAAAAAATTAACCAACCCTCTCTCTCTCTCCCCTAATTTCCATCGCCGATCCACAATGCCGGCCGTCCTCGAAGAACTCGAGTCTATCGCCCCCGCATCCGCCGGAGATTCCACTCCCCGGAAACGGAGGTTGAGATCCAACTCGTCGCCGATGAAGCTCAGTCCTAGGAAAAGCAAGCGCGTTGCGGTTGCTCCCGTTGAAGTCGAACGGGAGAGGAGCGCCGAGGAGGCTGGAGGATGCGGAGGTGATTTGACTCCTCAGAAGCTGAAGTTGAGGTCTGATTCGTCGTCTCCGATGAAGCCCAGGCCGGTCTCTTCACCGATGAAGCCCAAATCGGCTCGCCGGCGCCTCAGTACCTGCTCTAGTACTTCGGAAAATGTGAGATTTGGATTGGATTGTAGGAATTGAACTCGAGAAATGATTGGGCAAATCGATAGTGCTTAATTTTTCGGTTCGTATGTGGTTGTTTTCAGGGAATTGAAAAGTATTTCAGTCAGAAAAAGCCTCAAGCCTTTTGCAAACCACCGGTTGTTGTTAAGCCGAATTGGAACCCTAGAGGCAAGTCTTGTTTAAGCAGTTTCGGGTTAAATTTTGGGAGAAACGTGTTTAATTTTGATTCTAAATTAGCAAATTGTGTTGAATTTGTAGATAAGGAGCAAATGAGGGTAGTGAAGGAGGCATTGCACTTGTCGACAGTTCCCTCCATTGTCGGGTGCCGCGACATGGAGCAGAAGAGGGTTCTGGAGTTCTGCAAGTCATGCATAGAGCAAGAGAAGGCGGGGAGTTTATATGTATGCGGGTGTCCTGGGACTGGAAAATCATTGTCCATGGAGAAAGTGAAACAGCTTTTGGTGAATTGGGCAGGAGAGGTGAGATTACTGCATTATATAGTTTGTCTTATTATCTAGTGAAATATCAAGTGATTGTATATTGCCTCAAGTACGAGGTGTTTGACATTGGACTGTTTTAATTTCCAGGGTGGATTTCAGGAACCGGATGTGTTGGATTTGAACTGCACATCGCTAACAAAATCTTCTGATATTTTCTCCAAGGTACTTTAAATTTTAAAGCAATACTACATTGTTGATTAATGTAGCAGATGTGCTTATCCTATTTTGCGTTGCAGATACTTGCTAAACACCAGCCTCAAAAGAAAGCTAATGGCACTACCTCCCTGCAACTTCTTCAGAAATTATATCTTCAGAAGCCTCAGTCAGATGGGACTAAGATGATGTAAGCAAATTATGTCTGTCTAGAATCTATACTGTATTGCATTTCCAGATGAACTCACAGTGCTTCTTTCCTCTAAACAATTTTGATGTGACCAAGGGAGTGAATTGACTGGTTTCTGTTTCATCAGGTTGATAATAGCTGATGAGTTGGATTACTTAATTACTAAAGACCGGGCAGTGCTCCATGACCTTTTCATGCTCACAACATACCCGTTCTCAAGATGTATACTATTAGGTACTGACTGTAGTCAATAGCTAAGTCCATTTCAATTTTTATGCCACATTTCTACCGTTCTATGAGAAGTGCTCATATTATATTTGAATTGCAGGAGTAGCAAATGCAATTGACCTTGCTGATCGTTTTGTTCCAAAACTTCAATCATTAAACTGTGAGTTACCTACTTGTTTCTCCCCTCAACTTTTTCTGCATACAAGTTTAGCAGACCTGTGTTCTATATGTATTACTTACTGGTGCTTGTTCTCATATGTTCTTCTAGGTAAGCCTATGGTTATAACTTTCCGGGCATACTCTAAGGATCAAATTCTCAAGATTCTTCAAGAGAGACTTACGGTAAGTTTGTGCTCCTTTATACTGCCCACTATACATGTAGAGTTCATTTACTTGTTCAATTCATTAGTGTATATTCAACTCATTAGCGTATGTAAATCTTGAAAAAGTTATCATATGGAACATGATTAAAAATGTCTGTTTTCCTTTTTTGGGAGGAAGATTTGGAGAAGTGGATTTAGTGATTATGTTAAAGGAAAAGATTAGTTTAATGTGATTACAGTATATTTCTGTCATACTTGTAATTATGAGAAGAATCTAGTATTGTTGTAGCTAACTAGTCTTTCTTAGTAATAACTGTGCCTTATTTTGTTTCAACAGGCACTACCTTACACTGTTTTTCAACCACATGCATTGGAACTTTGTGCCAGAGTGAGTTTACCATGATTTCTCATAGTTTAGAGATCCTCTTTTGGATTTGTAGGTCATTTCTCTTTTTATCAATATCATTTATACATGAGGTGTACTAATTGTAATTGTATGAAATTTGCAGAAAGTTGCTGCTGCATCAGGAGATATGAGGAAAGCTCTATGTATTTCAAGGTTAGTGAAAGCTTAGTCATTCAAAATCATCTTACACAACATCATTCATTAAACTTTTGACAGATCTTACTCAAGCATTCAAAGTAAAATGTTTGAACATATAGCTTGTCCTTAATAAAAAAAAGTAGAAGTGAAAACAAAATATTATACAACTTCAGTATGAAGGCAATATAGGATGGTTGTAACTGAGCTTTGATTAGTCCCTCAAAAACTCTTCTCCTGTAAGTTGAACCAGACCACTTCAATGTCAGTTACAGCAAAGCATACTGCTAGTCCCTCGAAATGACTGTCCTCATGGGGTAACATGTCATATGGCTGATCTTGCAAAAAATTATACTGCTATGTTTTGGGCAGGAGCCTAACCTAAGTTTTTATTTTTTTTATTTTTATTTCCAGGAGTGCAATTGAGAGGCTGGAAGCGGAGTTGAGAGACTCTACTGACGAGTTAAACTCATCAACAGTAGAGAACGCTGAGCAACATGCTGCTTCAGCTCTTTCCCTGGTGAAAAAACAGGAGACTGATGTTGTAAGTAGTCACTATTGACTCCATGCATATCCACTGTAAACTTTTATGGTCTTTTCATCACTTTGTTTAATGAATGGGATCAAAACTCTCATATCTTTTCTTTTTGCCACTTTCATAACTTCCCATGAGTCTTATCTTCTGTTTGCAGATTTCAGACCTATATTTGCTTCACTTTTACTCCAGGGTGTAATTCATACTTAGGGACTTAAAAGTTCCTGAAGTCTGATAATGCATACACCTGTGTCATGGTTTGTATCATTTTTGCTTACAAATTTTGACACTGTTTGCAGGTGAGAATTGATCACATGGCTGTTGCCTTGTCAAAGACATTCAAGTCACCAGTAGTGGATACCATACAATGTCTTCCTCAACATCAGCAGGTAACCCTCTTGCAAATATTGTATTCAGTTGTACAATTGCATAGCAGGAATATGAAAAGTTTCACTGGTTTCAACTTTCAAGCCATCAATTGAGCATATTGGCAAGCTATAAACTATTGGTCATTGACTTGGCTCAGGCTGCAAATTTACTAAAATTGATTGCTAACTAATATTCCTTGGCTATATCAAGCTCTGTATGTTTAGTTTTGTAAATTTTAGTCCTATTTAACCAGTGTCGATATATTTCTTTATCTGCTTTGCCACAGATTATAATGTGCTCTGCTGCAAAGCATTTCCGTGGTGTAAAGAAAGACACAACAATAGGAGAGGTGTGTTTTCTGATTGATATTCATTATCATAAAGATAATGAAAGCATGTACAATCTATGTTACTGATAGCTTGACTTGCAACTTTATGCAGTTAAATAAATCTTATTTGGACATCTGCAAATCTACATTAATTCCGCCAGTTGGAACCTTTGAATTTTCAAGTATGTGCCAAGTGCTAAATGACCAGGTAAGAAAAGACATTTTGTTATACAAACTCTCAAAAAAAAAGGAAACACACCAGTTACTGAGGCATTATCAATTTGCAGGGGCTTCTCAAACTCAGTGGTCAATCCCGAGATAGAAAATCCAATAGAGTGACATTGAATGTTGATGAAGGGGACATCACATTTGCATTGCAGGTGAGGACACATTTCTTAGCCTCTTAGATGGTCTGCATTTCATTGCTGTCCATTCGTCATGCTCTAAGTTTGTGTGCTGACATTTACCTTTCTTTGTTGAACAGGGAATCCGATTTTTTCGGACTTGTCTTGAGTAATTATGTTCAGCTTAGAGCTCACTGCTCCCAATTTTGACATCAAAGCTTAAGATGTATAGGTTATACACAGATGTATTGTGATTGCTTGTACCAACTGTTGTAGTACATTCTTTACATTGAAAACCTCATTATTTGTTGTACACTTGTTCCAAATTAAGCAGAATAACTGTGCCAAAAGAACCTTATGCTTATGTGCTATTTATAAAAATTGATATTGCAGTATGATTTAGTGTTGTACCAAAGGTTTGATACAATTGGTAAGGGTGGACGTCCTTATCCAAGTTCGATTCTTGTTGCCTTGTTTGGTTCACAGCAGGTGTGATATACGTGTCTACCTTAAGTCGTTTGCCTTGTTTGGTTTTGACTGATGTGACTTGCATGTCCACTCTAAGTCTTTTAAAATTAAGGCGATAGGTAATTCTTTTCATTTGGCCCTTTGACTCTAACCTGTCTTAAAACCCGTCCTATCCTCTAGGGTTGAAGCTCTACCTTTCATTAGAACGGGTCGGCCCTAACCTTTTTTGAGTAGGGTAGGGTAAGAGTTGAGTAAATGAAACCAGGTTTTATCTTACGATCTTATCCTAATGAATCCTTTAGGGCTGAACCTGATCCGACCCTAAAAGCCCTTCTTTTAGGTCTTAATATTTTTTTTTATTTTTTGTATTGTTTTAATATGTTTCTTAATTTTTAGATACAATACAACTAATATTCTTTTTTGTAGTTGATTTGTTTTTTATTTCCGTTTGTTTTGTTGATTAACGATTATATTTTGATGATTTAGAGATTAGTTCGTGAGATATATAAATATAACCACTTAATTTATTGATAAATGTCTTAAATTAAGTATAATGTGTATGCATGCATTTAAAGAGTCAGCCCTACCCGACCTTATTAGCCCTAACGAAATGGGCCGTTAAGGCGGGCTAAGGCTTACATATTTAAGCTTCGGCCCTATCCTATCCGATCCTAAATTTTATTGACTTTGACCGAGCTCTATCCTACCCAATCATAAACCCTAAAATTTAGGATCGGATTGACTCTAACCCGACCTATGATGAGGCCTAACTGTAGGTTTGCCTAATGATGAAAGTGTAGCCTAACTAAGCTCTCACAGTCTCACCTAAACTTTTTTATCCAGAAATAATTATAAAATCTGTGTAATTAATTGGGTCACTTCTTTGAAGTCATCATATTGTTTCCATGTTTTTTTTCTGGATATTTTTCCATTTTATTCAACAATTTCATGATATTTTTTTTGCTTTTTTGTGGAACAATCTCAGTCCACAACATCGGGAGGCCCAAATAAAAAGCCCAATAACCCGTCGCAGACAAGTAACAAGTTGACACTCCGTTGAGCACACCTCCACCGACTCAAACTGAATTTTCAAATCAGAGACTGCTTCTTCCTCCTCCGCTCCGCCATGGAAACCCTAGCCATCAGCTCCCGTCAGCTGACGTCAACTCTCGCATTTCCCTCCACCGTCGCCGCCAATTTCAACGCCCGACCCTCCAGCTCTCTTCCTCTGCTTCGCTCCACCGCGCGTGTCCTTACGTTCCGATGCTCCGCCCTCTCGTCTCCTTCGCTAGGTACAATGATCTCTTCAAATTCTCCACTACATTTTGATTCGCATTAGAATTGTACGTTTCATCAGTTCAGAATTGAAAATTGAATAGTGAAAATTTGGTTATAGATTTTTTCAAGTTGAGATGTATACTTGTTGGTATAGTAATGTGAGGTTTTAATTTGGAATGGTGATGCAGCTGAGCAATCAGAGAAGTTTTTCGAGGGTTCGAAAAACGGGAATCTGATTCCTCTATACCGGAGTGTGTTTTCGGATCACTTGACTCCGGTGCTTGCTTACCGGTGTCTGGTTAAGGAGGATGATAGAGATGCGCCGAGTTTTCTCTTCGAGTCTGTTGATCCTGGCGCCAATGAATCAAATGTTGTAAGATTCTTCAGTCTTTTTGCACATGTGTATGTTTTGCTGTTTTAGACAGTAGGTCGTATGTTTGATTTTCTGTCAAATTTGTTAGGGGAGGTACAGTGTTATTGGAGCACAACCGTCTATTGAGATTGTAGCAAAGGAGAACATGGTTACGATTATGAACAATAGAGAAGGGCGTAGGACAGAGGAGATTGTAGAGGATCCAATGACTGTTCCTCAGAGGATTACAGAGGGATGGATACCGCAACGTCTTGATGAGCTGCCAGAAGCATTTTGTGGTTAGAGAAGTGCACAGATAATAGACTTTATTTTCTGGCTTGTCTCTTTTTTGTCTAATTCTATACAGTATTTGATGTTATGGATTCTTGCAAGAACTCAATTGTTTACTTCGCTTCAATTATAAGCCAAAAGTGACTTTTGAAATGACTAAATTGTGTTAAACTCTTTGATCAGGTGGATGGGTTGGTTACTTCTCTTATGATACCGTGCGTTATGTGGAGAAGAAAAAGCTGCCATTCAGTGGTGCACCACCAGATGACAGAAATCTTCCTGATCTTCATCTTGGCCTGTATGATAATGTGATAGTGTTCGATCATGTTGAAAAGGTACCTTGATCTATGGCCAATTTCTTTTCTTCACGTACAAGTTTTCACTCTAGTTTATATTTTGTTTTTATTCATTTGGCACTAGCGGTCTTGGTTCAGTATACTTGGGTTTTCATGCCAGAGTTCAATACCTTTTCCAATTTTCTCACCGAAACATAGTGAGATGAAGAGTAAATAATTTGACACCATATCTAAATTTAAATTTATGTCAATATTATATATCTGGGATTATCTGCTAAAAAGAGCTTCTTTCTTCCAGTTACTCTTATTCATATATTCTCAATATTTTAGTATCATCATTTTTTTATTTTTTGATGTAAAATACATGGTTTCTCGAAAATAAACATAAAAGTTCTGTGGCGAAACAAATTATTTATCCATCAAAACTAGGAGAGTGAGGTACTCGCATCCTTTGGCTGTTTTTGTAAACATAACGATTGCTATTCTTTGCGAGTATAATAATTTTTATTTGTTAATCTTGTACTGTAGAAAGCACATGTGATTCACTGGGTGCAATTAGATCAGTATTCTTCTGTTGAGGAGGCCTTCAATGATGGGATGAATAGATTGGACACACTGGTATCCAGAGTGCATGATATTGTCAGGCGAGTAATCAATTCTTCCAGTTTCTTGCTATTTTTGAGAGCTTCTGCTTCTATCCTACATTTTATTCGAGCAACTGGTTCAGTATTTTCTTTTTGAATTAAATAAAAATGGACAAAAGGAAAGAAAAGTATCTTACTGTGGTGGAATAGATAGCATTAAAGTTATGCCACAGCATGTGTGTTGGGAGGTTATAGCTGATCTAATGACAGCTTTTTGTGGTTGCCAACTTGCCATGTTCATCAAAAAAGAAAAGACAAAAAAACTAAATGTTTCGCTCATAAGAGTTTGGGGGTGCTTTCCAATATTAAGGGTGAATAAATCTATATTGAAGAAAAGAAGTTAGTTGTGGATGGGATTTGAGTATTAAATGTGGTTGGATACAATCGATATTTTTGTTTTGTTTTTGGGGTGTTTTAAGAGTGTAATTTTAAACTGTCCTCTTCGGCTCAAAGCTGCCTGATGGCGGGGACAAAAAAATTGATGTTCGGTACTTTTCACCACATTATTATGTTGTGAGGTTGATGTAAGAAGTCAATTTCAGCCCAAGGCTGCCTGCAGGTAAAATAGAGTTACAAACTTATCTCTTTGGTGCTAAATTGGAGAACTCAAACATGACAAGTGAGGAATACGAGAAAGCAGTTTTGAAATCTAAAGAACACATCTTAGCTGGGGATATTTTTCAGATAGTATTAAGTCAGCGTTTTGAAAGGCGAACATATGCAGACCCATTCGAAATCTACCGAGCATTAAGGATAGTCAATCCGAGTCCATACATGACTTATTTACAGGTTTTCCTCCCTTTGAGTAAAGCACTATATTTAGATTTCATGTCAACCGTGCCTTATATTTGATTACTTACTATCTGTGATCAGGCTAGAGGCTGTATTCTGGTTGCTTCAAGTCCAGAAATTCTTACACGTGTTAAGAATGTAAGTCATCAAAATACAAAAACCTTTGTTAACTGAATTTCGGTCTTATTAATTTATTATGTGACATGTTACTAGCTTGGTCATTATTGTGTTATCATATTGCCCTGTTCATTTTCATTTTTAATAGTGTTCTCATTTGCATTTTGTTCGGTTGTATTCTTGGTTAATAGAAAAAAATCACCAATCGACCTCTTGCTGGGACTGTTAGAAGAGGAAAAACACTTAAAGAAGATGAGCTGATGGAAAATCAGCTTTTGAATGATGAAAAGCAATGTGCAGAGCATATTATGCTTGTAGATTTGGGGAGGAATGATGTCGGGAAGGTTTATACTTTTCTCTTTCTCCTACTTTTTTCTCCAGACTGTAAAATTGGAGTGTTGCTTTTAGTTTGATAGAAATGCCTTGGTGTTCGAAATATGCAGTGATAAATATATATTACCATATTGCATAGTACTCCAGAAAGATTTATTACTTTGTTGTAGTGTATCCTCTTTTCTATGGCATATTTTATTCTCTCTTACTATTGCATTTGCTCTAGAGCTCCAGTTAAGCATGCTGTGGATTCTGTTTTCCTTTTTTGGTTCTTGAAGCTGGTAAAGTAACAAAGCTGACCCGCTTCTTTCTTGTGTCCCCTTTCCTTGGACAGAAAAGAAAAGTGGCGAACTATATTATATTTGATAGGCATATGGTCATTGCTAACTTTTCAATCCAATATTATTATTTATGAATGTGAATGTTGGGTGTTGATTTTACATCAACTTGGAGAATGAGCATTTGAGGTGTTCATTGGTGACTTTAGGCCAACCATAGCATGAGAAGAGATACACCTTTTAGATGGAATGCCTTTTGATTTCCATAATTCATTTTCATTCTGATGTATCTTTTCAAATTTTTATTTTTCAGATCTGCTAACTTATTGAGTATGTTGTGGCATTTACCATATGCTTAATTCGTTTTGCAGGTCTCAAAACCTGGTTCTGTCAAGGTTGAGAAGCTCATGAACATTGAGCGTTATTCTCATGTGATGCACATAAGTTCTACTGTAAGTAATCTTCCTTTGCTACAGACATAATAATCGTGAGTAGGCTTTATTCTGTTTAAGAAACCACTGTAAGTAATCTTCCTTTGCTACAGACATAATAATCACGAGTAGGCTTTATTCTGTTTAAGAAACCACTTACTTTTATACAGTAGATTTGCTCAAGTTATCCTTGAGGATATAAAAGGTGCACTCCTAGTGTTCATGAGTTTGATGTCACCACTGAACCCAGCATTGAAATGAATCAAGGGGATAATAACCTACACTTTTTATGGCAGGTCACTGGAGAGTTGCTTGATCACTTAAGTAGTTGGGATGTTCTACGAACTGCATTGCCGGTTGGCACTGTCAGCGGAGCTCCAAAGGTTTGATCATGGGCCCTATTCCACTTTTTGATTCTGTATTTAGGTTTTCATAGTATCTAGTTAATTTGATGCTGCCGTTCATGTTTGGAGAAGTCACCAAACCTTGGTCTCTCAGTGGAAATGAAACTGTGGACTTGTAACAGAATATTTAGGAACATGATGTCAAGATTCTGAACTATCAGATGGAACATGATTTCAGAGTCTAGTTTTCGGCCCCACATTTTGTCGATAGATTCTTTATATAGGAACATGATGTCAAGATTCCAACGATCAGATGGAACTGCTTATGATTTGATTGATTCTTAAATGACCTATGCTCCAATGCAGGTAAAAGCCATGGAGCTGATTGATGAGCTGGAAGTGACTAGACGTGGCCCATACAGCGGTGGATTTGGAGGAATTTCATTTTCTGGAAACATGGACATCGCCCTTGCTCTGAGAACAATTGTTTTCCCAACTAGCCTTAGATACGATACAATGTATTCATATAAGGACGCAGGCAAGCGGCGAGAGTGGGTTGCTCATCTCCAAGCTGGAGCTGGAATCGTGGCTGATAGTGTACCTGCTGAGGAGCAGAGAGAGTGTGAGAACAAAGCTGCTGGTCTTGCAAGGGCTATCGATCTTGCAGAGTCATCGTTTGTTGATAACTGAATAAATAAAGTGAATGAGGAATCTTTCTGGAATAAAAATGCAAGTTTGAAGGGAGACAATATGATGTTTGGATTGTCTCAGATGTGAGAATGCAGTTCATCCTGACAACATAAAAAACAATGACAAACTCGCCCCAAATAAACAAAGAGATGAACTGAAATCACTGAACTTCTTGCATCAGCTTACAGTCTATCAGCTCACTGATAACTCTTTTCATAGTGAGTACATACAGCTTGAAGTTGTCTATGTATGGTTATATCGAAACCAAAAGGCCTTTAGTTTTTAAGCTTCTTAGCAA
Organism: Comarum palustre; assembly: GCA_951800085.1. Classification (NCBI taxonomy): domain Eukaryota; kingdom Viridiplantae; phylum Streptophyta; class Magnoliopsida; order Rosales; family Rosaceae; genus Comarum; species Comarum palustre. The sequence continues at coordinate 4,112,600 of OX637582.1, read as the reverse complement.
ATCCAGCCAAGTATTTACCCTGGTAAAAGGCTTGTTGTAGTTCCAGCTCTGTTGGATGACGAGATCCATCTGCTGCAAATGTTCCAGCACCATAAGAAGAGCCACCCTTTACCTCGTTCATTTCATACATACCCTTTCCAAATGTGTACCCAAGAGGAACAAATATCATGCCATGATGTGCCAACTGTGTTACTGCTGTTAATCTGTAGATGAACACCATGGATTGAAAATGAATGAATGAACAAGAAATCAAATTGTATTTAGAAATGAAAACAGAAAATCTCCCTTGTTTCAAGTACAAATGAGGCCGATCACGGCATATACAGAGAATGGTTAAGGTCAACTGGCATCCCCCCATTATTGGATGGATTAAGATAAATTCGGACGGTGCTTGGCAGCATGATAAGGGTATTGGAGGGTTCGGTGCTGTTTTCCACAATTATAAAGGCCAGTTTGTTGGAGCCTTTGCTTCTAATATTGATATGCCTAGTTCCATTGCAGCAGAGGTGATGACAGTCATCACAACTATAGAGCTTACTTGAGTTCGTGATTTGAAGCACATTTGGTTAGAGGTAGACTATTTTACCATACTTGATTATATCCACTCCCCTTTGCTTGTTCATTGGCAACTTCGAGTTAGATGGCTGAATTTCCTATGATCTCTAAAATGACTTTTAAATCTTCTCTCATATTTAGAGAAGGGAATAGGGTGGCAGATGCTCTAGCTAATCATGGATCATCTCTATTGAAGCAAGTCTGGTGGTATGTTTCTCCTTCATTTATCTTGTCTTATTATGAGTGATCTTTTGGGTCCTCTACAGTTTCGGTTTCGTTAATTCGTTTGTTTTACTTTTATTAGCATTTGTGTTAGAGGTTATTTGTACTCTAAGACTGACATTGACATAGTCCTCCAGCTTTTTGTATCCTTTTTATTTTATCAATAAATTTCCGTGGGAGACGATGTTTAGTCCCTCTATGCTTACCCAAAAAAAAAGTATAAAAGAGGCCGATATTCATGGATTAAGTTTATGCAAGAACAGTTCATATCATCCAAGACTAATCAAGTGAACCGACATGTAAATGAAAAGTTTTGAGAAGTGGAAACTCACGCAGTAAGCTCTTGGCCTCCCCCATGAAATCCAGTACTCCAGAAGATTCCAGCAGGTTTGCCAGCAAGTGCTTGTGTTTCCCATATTTCATGAGTGGAATCAAAGAAGGCCTTGCATTGAGCTGACATCACACCAAAACGCGATGGGAATCCAAAGAGAAAACCATCGGCTTCCAAAAGTTGTTCTGGCTTTATTTCTGGCACATCATCTGCCTTGGGAAGGGCCTTCATCTTTTGCAGTATCACATCAGAAAGTGTCTCAGGAACCTGCTTCATTCTAATCAAGTCAAACGAAGCTTTATTCAGAATATCAAAGGACAACTACCAGACAAAAATTTCGACTATTGATAATGTGATCAACATCAAAGAGCTTAGGGAGTTGGTACCTGCCAAAGTGTCCCTTCAGCACCTTCAACTGCATTAACTCCTCGCTGTACTTCGCGTGCCATAGTCTCTACATGTCCATGTAAAGAGTAGTACCTGCCAGAAGTAGATTCAACATCCAATGTTGGATCATTACATGTTTCTTAATTCTAAGGAAACAAATCAAAATGGTCAAATATACTTTAATGATGCATATCTGCAATAAATCGAGAAAGGGAGATGGAAATACTTACACTATGTATATCTTGGTAGTAGCCATAGCTGTAGACTGAGGTAGGAGTTTGATCCTGATTTCTGAATTCTAACTATTTATGCATGTACAATCTCTTCCTTTAGCTTTATGCACATCTGTACAAGCTACAGAAGACAAAAAGCAAAGAAGAAAGATAAAGGATCAACAATTATAAATCTCTATGTAAGTGTGCCAATTATATGAGTCACTCAAAAACAATGATAATCCTTATCGAGACAACATCACAGCATAAAATTTGCTTATAAAGGTATAATGAAGTATTTAGAAACTAAAAGGGCAGTCAAGGCAGAATGCACAAGTTATGGAATTAGAAGATATTAAAACATTGAAAATACAAAAACAATACCTTCTCCTTCTCCTATGATCAAATTCCAAAGTAACTAACTATGAGATTCAATTATGCAATGTCCTACCCAACAATTAGTCAATATCAAGATCAAAACTCAAGTCTACAAGACCTAAACATATGAAAAACTCAAGAACAATGGAAAGCAAACCCAGATCATCAAACTGTCGGACAGTTCCAGAACAACAGCAATTTGATCAAACTGAGGGAAAAGAAAAGGAGCTAAGAGTAGGTAGAAATACCTTGAAAATGCAGAAATGGGTCACAGTAGGTAGGAGAAGAAGAGAAGGAAGTGATGATGATAAAGATGATGATCCAGTTTCAGTTACGAGCCAAATTGTATATGGAGGGCAATGAATAAAGAAACGTGTTAGCCAACAATACTATTATCACCATGACCTGGCAGTCTTGTCGAGTTTTTGTTTCTTTTGCTACATTATTGTGGTCTTTTCTTCTCTGGTAGTATAAGCCATTGCATGTCACTAACGAACACGAATGAAGAAGCGACCAAAAAAAATCTCCATTTGCTTTTGGATATATCGTTGAGATATAAACACACTCTGTTTTGAATAAATCATATCATTTATTTTATTTTTTACTTGAACCGATGTGAGGTAGCTAGTCAATAAGTTAAGTTAGTAAGATATCAAAATATTCACTTTGTCCTCCGTTCCTAGGGTTATGGTTTGAGCTGTGCGGCGCTTGTTCCAAAATTTCATGGCTACGATCTTCATGACGGTGAAGACTGGTGTAGCCTCGATGACCTTTGTGACTACAAGCCTCATTTCGAAGCTTTCTCTGTGTAACCAAGTGGAATTGGTGGATCTCGGCAATCTTCGGTGTCCCAAGAACGGATTCATAGCCCTAAGATTCTATCTTGTTGGATGACTGGACATCACAAGGACAGTCATTTTCGATGCTTTTAGGAGCGTTGTTCGCTCTATGGGGAGACTTCTAACTCTGGTGGAAATTCAGGCAAAGGGAGACAAATTTTTGTTTATCTTTGCCTCAGAAAGAGATGTTAATTAGGTTAAGCGAGACTTACCCGAGAGCCATGATTCTTATCAATGATGACGACTTCTTTGATATTATGGTCGTTCCTCTTGACTTTGTATGGATTTGGGTTGAGATCCAGGGTTTGGTGACAACTGTGAACACATCGACGACAAAATTGGTGGCTGAAACAATCGGTCCAGTCTTACAGGTAGACTACTGAGGCTTCCAACATGGAATTGCTAGGGTTCGTATCACCATAACCCTGCATCAACCGGCCGGTTAGACGGGAACGACACCTTAGGATTTCTCTTGTGGACATGATCCAAGTTTCCTATAGGTATGAAAGGCTCTTAGGACGTTGTCGTACGCGTGCAATGATTGATCATGTGGGTGAAGAGTGCCGTAATGAGATCGAAGTAAATCCCAGAGCGACTGCTGCTTCGGTTCTGGCTACTACGGCTCCACCTATGGTGTTTAGATCCAACTCATCGCAAACCCTAATTGTTCATGCTTCACCAACTCTGGCTGCTCTATTTCCAAGAGAGTAGAGATCTATGTGGATCCGAGGGGGACCTGAATTTCCTTCCCCAACCAAGATAGCTGAAGTCCGACGCTAGAGAGATGCGGATGATCTAACATATGGGAAATGAGCGCGTCACGCCCTTGATATCTGATGCCTTTACCTTTGAATCCGGATAAGATGAGATTTACCATCTTTGTTAGAGGTAAACTTGGGATTAGGAGGACCGGCAAATCACTAAAGAAGTCATTGAGAAAGAAGAGGGGATCAGGACGCCCGAGAGTAAGCAAGAACAAGAAGCCACTGTAGGAGGGAGTGATTTAAGATTCAATGGAACCAGGTTCGTCTTTGAACTCTGGTGGTGAGACATGCCTCGAGTCAGAGGGTGAGGAGGAGTAATTTCTTAGTGACATCAGGAAAGATCCCTGACCGATCCATATATCAATAAAAGGTACACCATTGAGGTATGAGGCCTCTAATCGGAGAAGGAGAGTCTGGATCTAGGGTTCACCAGGTTCATTTGCTTTCTAATTGTTAGATCCACCTTTTTAATGTAGTTTTAAGACTATTTTTCAATTCTTAGAAGTACGTTTTGATGTATGTTTTTGTTTTGTTAGCTTGAGGATCTTTGGATCTCTCTTGCTTGACCGTGATGATCACTAAGACTATCTCCTATTTACCTCAAAAAAAAACATTCACTTTTGTCAATATCCAAACCAAAGTTCACCAGGATATTGCAACACTAAGGCCTCTCAACAGGGACGAAACCATGAATGAAAACTCAGGTGGGCTACGTTTGTCTTATGCTGCGATGATTATAGATAACCTCTTTCGGTCATGATGTCGTGCCAGAGGAGCAATTCACAGTTTCACACTGATCTCATTCACTCTTTAGTTTGCTAATCTCAAACCCACTATTTCACTCTCTAATACTTTAATACTCATAGACATTGCATTCTTCCCTGGCTTCACAGAAATCCCTTGTGTCCCTTGTGCCGATGCCCTTCACAAAAACTAGAGGAAATATTGTCATCTTCAACACCATTTGGCCCCCATCATATATTCCAAGGCTTACCTAGGTAATCAAAGATCAGAGTTAATGTATACATATTCAATAAAGACTACTGGATTTTATTTTATGCTTAAAATTGCTAAAAGAATTGCACTTCATAATCATTTCAACGGTTCAAAAATTGCATTCTTGCTCAACTCTACATAGCCAGGTTATTTCCTTAATGGGTCTTTTTTAGAAGCAGTATCAGGTGAGTCTCCATCTTTTTCTTGGAAAAGCATAATGCAAGGCAGGGCTGTTCAATAGAGTTGGTTTGCAATGGATAGTTGAAGATGGCGAGTGTTCGTATATGGAATGATAAATGGCTACCTCTGACTACGCCTTGTGCCCTGAAGAGGAGGCAGATATATAAAAACAAGGCCTAAAAACAATATGGAAATGGTTTCTGATATTATGCAATTCTCTACTTGAAGAGACAACTCATGTATATTGTAAGTGCACTTTTCTTTAACTCATGAATTCTCTACTTAAATTCAAGATTATAAAAAATGAATTATAAGAAATAAACCAAAGGGTGCCTTCAACTGTAGACCTGTTAAAACACAATGTCGTGTTTGTATTGGAACAATTAAGTTCGTTTCATATATTTATCGTGTCACACGGTAATAAACCGTTACAGCCCCGTTCACACGGTCACTAGCTGACCATAAAATATTTGCTCAACTACCATTAGATTAGGCTCATTTAAATCCAATGAATAAGAAATAGTGATAACAAAATTAAACAAATTATTGCTTTATATTTTTGTAATCATTTTCAAATGGCAACCAAGTCAATTGGTATTGAAAAAAGGCAGTGCCGTTTACACGGTCACTAGCTGACCAAGAAATATTTGCTCAACTACCATTAGATTATGCTCATTTAAATCCAATGGATAAGAAAAATGATTCAGCAATATCACCGGACCAAATATAGTTTCGTGTACAAGTAGACAAATGATTCAGCAAAGAAGAAGGCCACAAGTACACCGAGAAGCTATGGAGAAATAAGCTTTGAAAAACATCATGAACCAATTGAACCCAGCCTGCCATAGATAACAATTTACCATACCAACCAGTAAGACGCACCTTTGCTTTGTCAATGATAGATTGGAGATGAACACGTCTCGACATGCCTTTGAAAATAAGGACACCCAGATAAGTAAAAGGAGCAGCCCCTGACCTGAACCCCAAAATTCTTTGGACATTCCTGCGTTGATAAGAATAGGATTCTCCCACATAAAAAGTGTTTTTATTCTTGTTGACCATTTGACCAGAAGCAGCACCATAGAAGTCAAGAAATAACTGCAAGCGACTAAGAGACGAAACATCACCCTTACAGAATATGAATAAATCATCCGCGTAAAGCACATGAGTAAGCTTACAGCCCATTGGAAAAGATATAGACTTTACTAGACCAGTGGAGAAAAGATAAGAGAGTCCTCTACTTAGAGCTTCTTCAGCAAGACAAAAAAGAAGAGGGGAAATGGATCATGTTTATAGGTGGAACCTAATATTTCACCTTTACCGGGTTACAATTAAATGTGAAGCCACTCTGGGCCCTTTGTCTGGGCCCAATTCGCCATAAAGCTAAGTAAAGCAAGGGAAACTACTCCCACATTGGAAAGGGACAGGAATGCTGCCTTCAATGCTACTATAAATACCGGCACATGCCTCCCCTTAAAGGTACGATGAAACTTCTTGACTATTCCCGAGTTTTATGCTTAGCTGACAGTGTCTAACTTAAGCATCGGAGTGGCTTCCCTCGGTAAACCCGGGGACGCCTCTTTGACGTGTTTGTTCTTTGCACAGGAAAACTCGGAATACAGGGAAGTTCGCTATTTCTGGAGCCGCGCCACCCGCTAAGGGACCGCGAGCCACCCGGAAACAATTGGTGCTCTCGTTGAGAGTCGAACTCAAGACCTCTCGCTTGATATTTTGAAGAACAATGGTGGAAATGCCAATGAGACATCAGCCAGACTTGCTGATGTAATGACCCTAGGAGGGAATCCTCCAGGTTATGAAAACCCGCGAACTATTGACAGTGCATACATGCCAAGTAGGTACCGAGTTATCTACAAATGTCCAAATTCATTATATTTTGATGTTATATATATAAAGCCTTTCAGGACCACATAAAACCCGGCCGGGTTATGTCTATCAATCAGTTTGTTGAGTGAATGCAGGCGATCTCCATTTGACATGAAATATTGCAAGCCTTTCACGGCCTTATTTCATGGTCAAAACTCGGCAAGCTCCGATAAATCTCCGATAATCTCCGGTAATCTCCATTTGACATGAAATATTGCAAGCCTTTCACGGCCTTATTTCATTGTCAAAACTTAGCAAGCTCCGATAATCTCCGGTAATCTCCATTTGACATGATATTGCAAGCCTTTCACGGCCTTATTTCATTGTCAAAACTTAGCAAGCTCCTCCGGTAATCTCCATTTGACATGAAATATTGCAAGCCTTTCACGGCCTTATTTCATTGTCAAAACTTAGCAAGCTCCGATAATCTCCGGTAATCTCCATTTGACATGAAATATTGCAAGCCTTTCACGGCCTTATTTCATGGTCAAAACTCGGCAAGCTCCGATAAATCTCTGATAATCTCTGGTAATCTCCATAACTTGAAATATTGCAAGCCTTTCACGGCCTTATTTCAGTCTTTGAAAGTCTTAACGGACCCATACAGCCCTAGCGGCACTATTTTTACTTACATGCCAAACCGGCATTATATGTGTAAATTTTATCACATTTGCATATTTTGCATCAGATTACCGTGTTATTTGGCAGGAAGCCCTTGGAAGTCCTAACGGACCCGTAAAGCCTTACCGGCCCTATTTTCACTTTATAATGTTAACATGCCAACCCGGCATTATGTGTGAATTTTGTCAACACTTGCAGGTTATGCATCGGGTTGAAAGTCCTTATGAACCCGTTATGCATCGGGTTGGAAGTCCTAACAAACCCGTAAAGCCGTAGCGGCCCTTGAAAGTCCTTATGGACCCGTAAAGCCTTAGCGGTCCTATTTTTATTTAATCACATTAAACATGCCAAACCGGCAATATGCGTAATTTTTTCGTATATTATGCATCACATTACCGTGTTATTTGACAGGAAGCCCTAACAGACCGGTAAAGCCCTACCGGGCCTATTGTTATTTTATGACGATAACATGCCAGACCGGCACTATGTGTAAATTTTGTCTACACTTGCGAGATATGCATCAAATTAACGTGTTATTTGACAGGAAAAATTATGCCAACAGCTTGAATGCTTTTATTCGAAAGTCAGCTACAAGGCAGAAAGCCGCTACAAAAATAAAGACTAGTCTACAAAAGCAAAAACAAATCCTCCGAGAGAAGCTCCAGCTCATGGCGCTGCAGACCCGCTACCCCCGCCAGTGCTCGAGCCGCCACGTCCTCCCCGGGGCCGTATGATAAACTGTCCCCTACGGAGCGGTGGCCGGTTTTGAGGACCACCGACAATCCCACCACGGGAAGTACCTCTCCCGGCTGTCGAAGAACGAACCGGGGGACTCCGAGTCGGGTTCGCAGGAGCCCTAGGGTTTGCAGCCATGGCAGGAGTCGACCGGGAGGTGCCTGCAGCCTCGTCGGGTCTGACATGACCTTGATGACCATCATAACCAGCCTTGTCGAGCCAGCCTTGGCGAATCCCAGCGCTAACTATTTCGACACGAGCCTCGGCCCTTGCCGTCCGCAGCTTCAGGTCAAACTCGGGGCTCGCCAGAAACTCGGAGACTGCAGAGTCCTTGGCCCGGGAAACAGCCTGGATTAAATCTCCTTTTTGTTGCTCCAGGGAAGTAACCTGTTGCTGCAGCCCCTGGTTTTGCTCGGTCAGCTGGGCTATCGCGGCGTCTTGAGCACACCGGTCCTCCCGGTGACCCTCGATGACTTTCTCCAATTCTGAGTTCTTGGCTACCAAGTCTGCTATGTGTTCTTCTGCCTTGGCCAACTTCGCACTCGACGCAATGGCTGATGCGCTTGCGAATTCCCGGACCCGAGCCAGGTTTTCTTCGCTCGCCGTCACCTGGTCCCGGGCGGCCCGGAGATCATCCCTGAGGACTCTCTCTCGCTCGGGGATGCCTTCGGTTATGAGCCGATCAGTGGCCAAGTACGACAACCTGACAGCCTACACAAATCAAATAACGGGTTAGTACAAGGAACCAAAAACAAAAGAAGAACGAGTTAGAGGAGAAGACTAACTTACCCGCATCAGCTTCTCCTGCGCCCTCCGGGCTACAGTCAACGGGTCCTCATGCTCCAGGACATAGGAGTCGGCGGCGCAGTTCTTCAAATCCGCTACCATTCTCTGGATGCCCACGTCCGCCATTCCCGCGCTCGCCAACTCCTCCATTATTTCTGCGGTGTCCCGGTGCTGCTTTCTCTCCCTCCTCTCTTTCCTCTCCTTCCTTCTCTTCCTCCTCTCGGACCTCCCCGAGCTGGATGCCTCACGGGTGCGTTTGCGAGAGGGAACAGGCTCCACTTCTTGAACTTCGTCACTCCCGTCACTCCCCTCCGGGTTCTCACTCCCTATCCCCCTTTCCAACCCTCCAACCTCTTCACCTCCGTTGTCATCCTCTTCAGTAAACTCCTCACCGGGGAGCACAGACGATGGAACCGCGCTCATCACCGGTTCTTCAGTCTCTTCGTCGGCCATGGAAGATTCCCTTCCCGGTTCTTCAAATAGCGGGTTGTAATCCGCCTCCGAGGGATTCCCTTCAACTTCCTCTCCCTCCTGGAAAACCTCTGGCCCGAGAACCTCAGCCAAGTACTCGGGGATCTCGCTGTAGTGCAGCGTGTCGACATGGAACTGCTGAACATCCCCTTGCTCGGCGTCTGGGCGCAGGAAAGCCGCTTTTGACGTCAGGTCGATGTCATATGCTAGACCCTCCGTCCCTTGCGCCTGGATCCCGGCCCATACGGCTTTGTCCTCGAAGCCGTCGTATATTCCCGGGTTCTTTCGTTTCGTGAACTCCATCGGGAGAAGAGCTGCAACAAGAGACATAACCCGTTAGACCGGAGCATGTAACAACAAAAATTGTGAAGGACACGAGACAAACCTGGAAGCTCCATCAACCGGCACCGGCTGTACACATACAGCCTACAAAGCCGGTACGAGCTCCGGTCATCTTGACCCCTGAAGGCCCATAGCATCCTCCGGATCCTTTTCTCCATCACCGGCTCCAAAGGAATGTCGGGGACGTCTGCAACACAGATAACGTATGTAAGTACAACTCGGGAAAGGAGAAAAGAAACACTAAGGGAGACGACTTACTCATCAATGGCTGGAAGTCACCCGGTACTTGAAGCGCGTGTCCCGGGTCTTGAAAGTTTCTTATCAAGAAACTTTTTTCCCTCCAGGTCCGGCTCACCGAGGTTGGCAGGTCCTCGATGATCTTCTTGAAGACCGCTTTGGACTTCAGTTGCCCGGAGACGTCGTTTTAAATTCTCAACGTAAAGAATGTCTGCGGGTTACGCTTGCGTACGGACTTGGGGGACTGGGTACCCCGGGTTTGGTTGCTTCCTTTGTAACCCGGTAAAGAAACGATTTTAAGTCCCCACCCAAGCGTACCCCTTGACTGAGGACTTGGGGGACTTGTTTATAGGTGGAACCTAATATTTCACCTTTACCGGGTTACAATTAAATGTGAAGCCACTCTGGGCCCTTTGTCTGGGCCCAATTCGCCATAAAGCTAAGTAAAGCAAGGGAAACTACTCCCACATTGGAAAGGGACAGGAATGCTGCCTTCAATGCTACTATAAATACCGGCACATGCCTCCCCTTAAAGGTACGATGAAACTTCTTGACTATTCCCGAGTTTTATGCTTAGCTGACAGTGTCTAACTTAAGCATCGGAGTGGCTTCCCTCGGTAAACCCGGGGACGCCTCTTTGACGTGTTTGTTCTTTGCACAGGAAAACTCGGAATACAGGAAAGTTCGCTATTTCTGGAGCCGCGCCACCCGCTAAGGGACCGCGAGCCACCCGGAAACAGATCACCCTGCCTTACCCCACGAACACAAGAGAAGAAACTCTGGGGAGACCCATTAATTAAAACTGACAGTCTAGCGGACTGCATGATTGTAAGAACCATACCTCTAAGCCTAGCATCCAAACTTTTCCAAAACGTGGAGAAGAATACTCCAATTTATGGTGTCAAAAGTTTAAGCAATATCCACTTTGATGCCCACATTGCCACCATAATTTTTCCTGTCCAACAAATTAAAACCCTCTGACACCAGCCCAATGTAATCTGTGATTCTAGGACCCTTAAGAAAAGCTGTCTATTCCGGAGAGATAATCTTTGAAGCAATAGGACTTAGTCTATCAGCCATGATCTTTGGAATTATCTTGAATAAAAAGTTGGCTAGGGCAATTGGTCGAAACTCAGATATCACAGAGGCTCCCTCAACTTTTGGAATAAGCACAATGAAATTAGAGTTCGTATTAGGATAGAGCCAATTATGCTGGAAAAAATATTGAACAAAAACAATAACGTCATCACCGATAATGTCCTAACAACTATGGTAAAAAGACCCCGGAAAGCCATCAGGGCCAGGGGAGCTAGCAAGATCCATATAAAAGACCACATGACGAATCTCATCAGAAGTAGGAACTGAGACAAGACTAGAATTTTCATCATTAGTAACTGAATTTGGAATTAACTGGCAGCAATCATCCACACCAATGGGAGAAGAACCGTGACTATACAGTGTCCTATAAAAATCAACAATATGATCGGCAATATTGTTTTGGTCTGTGAGCAACTTGTCTCCATCCTTCAAGGAGTGAATTTGAGACCGAGTAGATTTAGAGCGAGCATAAGCATGAAAAAAAGAAGAACATTTATCACCCTCTTTAAGCCACTTAACTCGAGCACGAGCGCGCCAAAAGGCCTCTTGACATTGAGTAGCCTCTAGAATCGCAGCCTTTGCAGTAACTTCAGCTTCTAAACTGTTATCAGTCGGACCGTTGGTGGCAATGTCCAGCTGAATATCTTGAAGCTTAGTGCGTGCGAACTCAAGGTTTTTATGCACATTCCCAAAAATAGTTGAATTCCAGCTCTTCAGATAAACTTTCAATGCTTTCAGCTTCTGCAAAATAACGTACATGGGGTAGCCAAAATATGTATTTGTAGACCAAAAATTCGCTACCAACTCATGGAAAGATGGGTGGAGGAGCCACATTGATTGGAATCGAAAGGTTTTGGACCAGACACTGAGATCTTGCTAGCAGAAAATAAAAGGCAATTATGATCAGACACAACATGAGGGAGTGCAATACATGATGTGTGAGGCCAGACAACCAACCAGTTCTCATCACATAGAGATCGATCAAGGCGTCGTTCCAAGAGACGATGACCCAAGCCCTATACCAAGTGAAAAAAGCACCAGATGTATCAAGATGGGTAAAATTACAGGTCTCAGTTGTGCTCCGAAAATCCTCACATGAAGATCGAGGAGGAATGCCCCCACCCTTAGATTCATGAGCTCCAAGAACCGCATTAAAGTCTCTAACTGTCATCCACGGAATTGTTGTACTTTGTCGAAGATGTAGCAGCTCTAACCATAAAGTTTTACGCTTAGCCGCTGATGTGGAAGCATAAACACAAGTGACTTGACATAGAGTACCATCCAATAAAACCTGAACACTAATCTGTTAATCTGAAACTGAAACAAAGGAAGGGGTAGGAGTATAAACCGAACCAAATAACCAAATGTTAAGAGTATTAATGCCCCGTTCATTCATAGCAGTAAACCGAAGATGTAAAGAAGCCCAAAAGGAAGAGGGAACTGAATCAAAAGATACCATTGGCTCTAAAATACATACCAAATTAGGGTGATGTTGACGACAGAAAGAAGATAATTCAGAACGAGAGTCAACATTACCTATACCTCTGATATTCCAATAAAGAACCTTCATTTGAGTCGTAAAAGTTTGCTTCTGACCTTTAATGGGTTCTTGTGCACCTACGATTCCTCTACTTTTTCTAATTTCTTTTCTTTGGTGCTATTCTTCTTTTGGGATTTAGATAGCACAAGAGTAAAACCATCAGCATCCTTCCCACTTGCAAACTTAGCAACCGTGTCAATTTCTAGAGCTGCCCTAGAGTCTTATGGACCAAAACCTGGGGTGATCAACACCAACAACTCTTCCCTCACATTCTGAAGACCGAGCAGAAGAACAACTTTTTGAAGATTGACTTCCAAAGTCCTCATGGTCAGAACCAACACTGTTATTTCCTCTAATCACATCCTCATTGATGACACCATCTGCAATTTCATCTATAAGCTCCATAGCAGCTTCTACACATATGTTATTCACAAAAGAGGCAGCATTCCTATCAACTTCCTCAATGACAGATTTAAGAACCTGGTGTAAAGTTGTATTATTAACTACAACTTGGTCATCCACACAACAATTTTGTTCAATAATCTGGAAAGGGATAATAGCCATCTCATTCCCAACATGAGCTTCCACTTGCTGTGAGGGAGTATTATCAATAGCTGGCTCAATTTTGATGGCCTCATTGTCCTCTACATCATGATGAATTTGCTCACCTACTACATCAGATTGGATTGGAAGAGTATTGTCCAAAACTTTCACAGAGACCTTCTTTGGCCTATACTCTTGGCGCCTAGCAGTAGGCTTTTGTGAATGAGTTGTTACATCCTTGTTAGAGCTCTCTCACAGTGAACGACTATGTGGATGAATTGTTGCCTCCTTCTTCAAGAACCTGCATTGATCAACCATGTGACCAACCATCCCACAGTGAGTACACAAATTCTCATATACAATATCAATTGGAAAGCAGTGGGAGACACGTTCAACCATCAAAGAAGAAGGAAAATCTCCTGCAAGATCAACATCCATTAAGGCTGGGTTTGGTGCAGCTGGGCTTATAAGATATAAGCTGACTTTTACTATTTTGCAGCTTATAAGCAGAAGGTGAGTGTTTGCAGCTTCTCCTTTTTCCCTCAAAACACTTTATACTTTTTTAAGAAGTAGCTTATTTTTGGACTTACCAAACACTAAAACCTTTGGTGCTTAAAAGCAAAGGAGCTTATAAGCTCTCCCAAACCCAGCATAAGACTCGAGCGAAATACCCAAATTTTCATTCCTTTGTAGCCTTATCAAGTTGCAGTGGAGCTCCCACTCCTCGAGCGATCTCCATGAGATGTTGCTGATGCCAATAATCTTGGCACAAACCAACCTAGATTTGAGCATGGGTTTGTGGCAGGTTATCACCCGAGACAAAATCCGGCTTCCACTGAGATAATCTAAAAATTCCGTCTGGAAGTGTACAAGTACCTCCACCCTATACCTTACGTAAATTCTCTTCTGTGGCGAAGTGAATGTGATAGTAGCCTGTACCAAGTGGTACCAGAAGCCATGATTCTGTCGGCTGCCAGAGTGCATCTAGCAATCCTTGTAGGCCCTCAGCTCTCAGAGGGTTAAAACCCTTACGCAACAATAATCGACCAATAAGGTTTGTCTTGAAGCTCTTCAATTGCTCTTGGTATAATGATTCATTGACCTTCACATATATCTTATCACCACAAACAACAGGAGATGGCAATTGACTCAAAGGTATAGCTGACTCCGTTGAGTTCGACAGCACAGAGGCAAACGTGCGCGCTTTCATGGCCGGTTTAGGGGGCAGTGAAGCGGCGTCCAGGCCTCCTAAAAACTTCCAGGGGCATACTGCCGCCCTCCCAGAACCTGTTGACGGCATTGCAGCCCTAGGAAACCCTCGTGGCAAGTTCTTCGTATTAACAATCATAAACACAATGAGATTTTATGTCCGACTGAATTTGTATAACTGAGAATCTGATTCTATTGCCTATAAGTCGTGAAACATCTCTAAAGTTAGTGCAATAAAGTAATTCATCTTGCTATGTATTGGTTCAATTAAAGTTTTTACCTTCTTAAACTTATAATTCCCAAATCAACTTTTTTTCTTTGAGAACCCAAATCATCTTAAGAGTTATAATAACAAATCAATCGTCGCCTTGTACACCAGAAACCTATATTGTTCCTTACACATTGTAAACACCAATGAGTAAACCTATATATTTCATACCCAAAAACAAAGCTTGAAATGCTTAGACTCCTTAGAGACTAGATGATCTTGGGTTTCAGCTGGGATAGAAAGGAGAAGCATAAACGACTTAGGAGAGACAGATAGACGTCTGGGTGTCCTTTTTTCAATACCATTTGACATGATTGCCATTTGAAAATGATTACAAAAATATAAAGCAAAAATTTTAGTTTAATTTTGATATCATTATTTCTTATCCATTGGATTTAAATGAGCCTAATCTAATGGTAGTTGAGCAAATATTCCATGGTCAGCTAGTGACCGTGCGAACGGGACTGAGTGACCGTGTGAACAAGATTGTAAACCGTTAAGTTATTGTAAACATGCTGCTAAAACCAAAACCAACCCATAAGATATTGTGTTAATCGTTAAAACATGTTAAGAAAATTAATCATGATACTGAAGAAGTAAATAGCGTAGAGAGAGAAGAGATAGCAAAGAGAATGGAGAATCATAATCTTATTCATTGATAAGAGCCTCTTTATATAGAGAAATATAGAATACCATTCCGCTATAGATAAGGAAATATAATCATATTCTATCTAGTCATCCAAGTTATGTAAGGCCAAGACACACATGACAGAATATTCTAGAACACTCCCCTTTGTGCCGCGCGCCTTCATGTCTGTGATGCTTCGATGTTGCCTAGTCAAAAACCTCGTCAAGTAACAAAATCCGTGTAGAATAAACTGAGCCGTGATCATAGAAGAAAAAGAGTGCAATGTATCAACTACTTCATTCAGAATACGATCATTCATGAACAACTTCATGTTGATCAATAATCTCTACAAGAGATAAGCGGTGCATACGATATTGTCTCATTAAAAACCTTGTCAATCAAAAATCCGGTGAGACAAAAGTCTTGGTTTAAGGGGAAAAGAGCACAACTGCATTCTTCACATTTGATAGCGATATGTATGTGCTAGACTCTTCCTGAAGTCTGCATCTTCCCTTGATCCTTAGATCATTCATAGGAGTTCAAATTATTTAGCATATTAATGCGTTTTAACATGTCTTCAAATGTGGCATCAGTTAATGATTAACTAGATCATACTGAATTGTCCTTATAGATGATCTCTTACACTTAGATATTAAGGAGAAGGCTGCTTGGGAACTCAAATCATAAGTTAGCGTTGAAAGTCAGATTCTCGCGAAGCACGACCTTTGGGTATTAGAACAGCCGTAATTTTCTCTACAAAATACATATGAATGAACCGTAAAAGGTTTTGGAAATAAGACTTATGTAGCTTTCCAACCGTATATTATACACATTCTGGTTCATTCGGAGATATTCATAAAGCTCTGTTTAAGTTGGCTGTTATTTGCAAAATCAGACTTTCGGATAGATTCGTCCTACTTTACGAGAATAGTCATAACGCACTCAATATGACAACTGTGATGAAATGGTTGGTGTCCCTGGAAAGTAAACACATAGACCTTTCCAATGGTACCAATTTAATAGTTTTTGGATGAGCTAACATTCCTGTAGTTATCGTGAAAGTTGACCTACGAAGCTTGGCAGCTTATGATTTAGCTTTTGATGTGTTTTTCTTATGTGGGGATGAAATTGCCCGAATTATTTATACCGAAAGGATGTCCATATGCCATTTAAATGGTGTTTCATTAGCGCAGAGCTACACTTAGCTTTATAACTTTTCATAGTGAATAAGAGGTCAAGTCTTTCGTATCATATTAAGTACATTGATGCGTCTTAGAGTACTTGGATGAGAGTTTTATCTCTAAACACATTTTAGTCGTTCTTTAGACAGAACAATGAATCCCTATTTAGACTTTGACTAATCATGAGAGCATATTTAGGCCTCACCTTTAGAGTCTAAGCTGATAGATGAGATAATCACCATCAACACAATCATTGAGTTCATCACAAGACCATGTCTTTCCCAGGATCTTTTTCATTTTACTTCAGATGTTTGATACACATTGACATCTCTTAATCTATCAAGAGTCTATGTAAATCCGGAATAAAAATGCAAGGGCACAATTCATCATATCCCTTCCAATCAAGTAGTTACTTAGTGTGCGTTACTAACAATGCTTGTACACACACGCTCTTGTGGTCTAGAGAAACTTGATTTAGGTGAATGAAGTCCGTCCAGGATCTTCATGTATATCTTTGATCCCATATAGATGTAACTCAACCACGTTCATAAGATGCATGTTCAGTTATTCGGAAACTACCAAACTAAAAAAGTAGTGGAGTTCAATGACATCCATTACGAGAGCATATCTCATCGTAGTCAATTTCAGTTCGTGTTAGTGAGAAACCTTGTGTCATAAGATGAGTCTAAACTCTTTGTTTCACTATGCTAACAAAGGCATAGTTGATAGGGCTTAGCTTGTGGTGTCAGCATCACCTGCCCAAGGACCTATCTTTTTGTTAATACTAGATTGTATTTTTCCATAGGCCAATCAACTACATCGATTTATCATCGAAGTGTAGTTCGATAGTAAACTCATTATTCTACGTCCTCATGTACACTAGTGTATTTGTAGAGATCTATATTCATGTCCTTGGATTTGACATTGAGGCGTTCCCTAATGATAATCACAATTTAGACTTCATGAGACAAATTTGAGTATCACTGATCAATGGATCAGGTTGTGCCAAAGCTCGCTTTTTTCTAGTGTGAGTACATATTGAACATAAGGGCCTCACTATCCTTTAAGAAGCCACACGACCTTGTGACACCAGTTTTGCCACTACATGGCGTCACCATATCACCACTCATGATGATGGCATCAAGACCAATTTCTTTTGGTCGCGCTATGTCCTCTTGATAGGATATCAATCCTTGCAGACATATTTGTAGCATGTGTTCTCGTCACTGAGATATTTGAGGATCAAGATGAGACCTAGCAGGGACAAACCACGGCATTCACGTCGTTTCACTTGAACACTTGTGTTCTTATCTCCCCCTAACGACGAGAATATTGTCTCACCAAAGTAACAATCTGCAATTTAGCAGTTAAAGAGATCGTCTGTCAAGGCTTCTACATAAGCGGATTGTAGGTGGATGTTCATATCCAGCAAAAATACTTATTCATCTCAAAAGACGCATCATTAAGCGCAGTGACAGTGCAATTTGGCATCTAGATACAATATCTAGCCAAATTCAGGATTGGAGATCCATTTCAATCAAGCCGAGCTCAAGGATTGCAATTCCATTTCAATCTTCGCATATAGTCACGAGCTGTAGTGCAAAAGTATTCAATGATGGTGGGTCATAGACGAATAGTAAAGCTGCATGTAAAATTGCATAACCTCATGTTCAAAGATTAGTATACATAACAAAAATTTGAGCAACAAGCTAAAGTTGTAGGCTCGGCGAGATCATATTGATTGTGAACATATGATACATAACACTTCAACTTCTCCTGATAAACCTTCTTTAAAGAATAGGTAGTGAGCTCATAGAAGTATAAGCAACATAAGTAGATAATGGTGTAACACATGACTGACGTGTTTACCCTTCAACCAATCACCCTAAAGCATAAAAGGTGTCCACAAGTTGGTTGTATTAATCTACATGATTTGATGTACAAATAAAGTAGTTTCTTTTGTGTCATTTAGTGCTGGAGGGTCTTGCTCCTTTTTAGCTAAAGAATAGGCTATCAAAACGAGTGATAAGCATTACAGAGGGGGCAATGAAACATCAAGGGAAGGTTTAACGCACATAATTCACTTGAAGTGATGTCCATGAGAATTTCTCAAAATTTGGATCATCATATCTTTTTCATGGTGTCCGAATCGGTTAAACCAAAGCCTATATGAGTCAGTGTCCCAAAATCAAGTATAATTGGTGACAACATAGGATTCGATGTTCGAATCATAGTGACATACAATACACTAGATTGACTCATGAACTTCTTCAAGATGCAATTCAGTCTGCATTCATGAGAAGTTATACACAAAAGAACTCTTGGTCATTTTTAACTAATAACACAACTGTTCTTGAAACTCAACATGGTTCGGTTGCTTCTCAATTAGAGCGCATATGTGACGTGTATCATGGTCACAAATGATTTATATAGCACAAAATCCAAAGAAAGTTGTTGGTTCCTTACACTATTGTGGATAATTCTACTATCTGCAAGACACTCAATGTCTCTATAAGACTTATCTATAAAGAAGAGGTAGATATATGAGTAAATAGTTTGATTTTGAACCATTTAGAGGGATTGAAAAGGTGCTACAAAAGGAAACAATCCCGAGAGTGCATAAAAACTTTCGTGTAGAATGACCTTTGCGCAGTAAAACAACCATAACTTCTTCGTTAAAATAGATATGAACAAACAGCTAGCTGTTCTAAAAAATAGACTCGTAGAGCTTTCTAATGATATAAAATAAGCATTCTGGTTCATCCGGGGAAGTTCACAATGCTCGTTTGAAGTTACTATCCAAGTAGAGACAGATTTGTTGTTTTTACAGATTTCACATGTGCAAAGCATTCTAAGCTTGCAAACTAGCATGGAGGCTTTAAGCCTTAGCCGAGGGACGTGCGTGCTCATCTTTGATGAGTCCGAGGGAGTCTTCAATGTCTTATAAAAGGTGACAATTGGCTAAATAGTGTTGGGAGAACCAATATCAAAGTCGTTCGGTAGCTCCGAGTCAATATGACCAGTCATGTACGTGGAGGGTCAGTAGTGCGAGGCACACTTAAAACCACTATCTCCTTAATTTCGTACGATCCTAGACATCAAGTTGAGCTCAGATGAGCCTACTTATAATTTGCTGATGGTAAATCCGTTATGTATGAAAGACTTAACCAGAAAACACGTCGCAATCCTTCTTGAGGATGCATAGCCGCGTGTCTCCTTCCTTTAGGAGAAACGGAATTCGGCATAATCCACTCTTTTAAATTACAAATAGTGTCATAGTCTAAGGACGATGTAAATTATGCATCTTTGTTGTAAATCAATACAAACCATGAAGACAAAGGAATAATTCTGTGAACGAAATTACATTCATAAAGCGCTATACATCGATGTCTCAAAACTTTAAAAAAGTAAACACTAATCATGACATTCATATAATGTCGTATTACATAGCTTGAAAATGAGAGAGCAATCTCAATCCGTACAATTGATATCCAATGATATTTTTGTACATTTTTGTATGCTGTCACGATTTTAGTATTAGCTTGACATCTTGAACCGGTAAATGATTGATCAGAAACGGTTACATTGTCATGAGCTGACGTGATTAGATTTGATAGTTTGGTGTCTAGACTGGGAGTGCAGTCACTAAGAGCCGGAGGCGCCTCCTCCTATTTTCTAGACATTAGCGCGGCTTCTTTTGTCATTACCATGACACACATTGCCTTCACAACACTAGGGAAAAATCTCATATGTGCAGGTTAATACATTTATCTCATTAACGTATATTATAATCATTCTACCAAAGATTTATGGAACATGATGCCATGAAATATTATCGACGATATGTAGTCAAAATAAGTGGTGAACAATCCACATGACTAAGAACTCAACGAGTAGATCAGAGTTATATGTACGTTTCAAGAAACGCTCCATGAGTGCATCTACAGTACTTTGTGGTCATTACTTTTTGCACATATTGCCATTAAGGGCATTTGTCGATATAGCGAGTCAAAATTTTGAGCGCAAGAGATTCATCCAAGTCAAATTCATGTGAGCAGAATGTTACATTGGTTTTGCATACAAAACTAAGCCGTATATTTAGTTTCAAGACCGATTATGGTCACTAATACGTTGCTTTATAAGGTTTGTCTTTTTCTCAAGAATTAAAATTAAGGGATCCGAACTTCTCAAAAATCGCGTTTTGAGGCAAACCTAAAAAGGTAACCTTAGTTTGGAGATTTTAAAAATCCTGCAAAGTACACAAAACCAAACAGAAGAAAATGGTAGGAGAATGGGGAAGGGAATTTTTTCCCCGAGTTATTTGAATTGTGAAATAACTTGTATATAAAAGCTTACTTGTTAGTCTGCCAAATAGACTTAGAATTTGCTTAAAGAGGACTTGAGAATGTGGCCTCGGATGGGTCTCGAAATTGGGCGAGATGATCTTGGAGCTGACGGCGGCTGATGAGTGGCCGAGAAGCGGCGGCGGTGCAGCGGCGGGCGGAGGAGTCAAGAAGAAGGAAACCGAGGAGGAGGAGCCGAAGAGGGTTGAAGGCTTTTTGTTTTATGTTTTATGGTTTATGGTTGCTATCAACTCAAGAGTTGCTGATAACGTGAATAAGTAAATATGGTAGAGAGAGAAGAGATAGGAAAGAGAATGGAGAATCATAATCTTATTCATTGATAGGAGCCTCTTTATTAGGGTTGTAAGTAGGCTCGAGCCGCTCGTGTTCGACTCACGTTCGGCTCTATTTTTAGCTTGTTCGGCTCATGCTTGTAAGATAAATGAGCCGAGCTTGAGCTTAATATTGAGCTTGACAAAAAAATGATTCGAGCTTGAACAAGATTGTTTCGGCTCGTTTAGCTCGTGAACAACTCGTTTTTAAAACTTAGCTTTAAAAAAATTGTTATACGTAAAATATATTGTTTAAAATCTAAATCTACTATTCTTTTTATTTTTTTTCCTTTTAAAAACAAATTATTTAATTAAAATACATATATTAAAGCAATCAATTTATGAAAAAATGAAATCAAACACTAACAATCACCATAATAAGAAAGTAATTAAGATAACATAGCCTTAAATTTAATGTTTTGTAATTTAAACTAAATGAGTCAAGTCGGCCCGCGCTCAACTCGAGCTTAAACAAGCCGAGTCGAGCTTGAACATGAAAAAAAATTCAAGCTTAAGCCCGGCTCGAACTCGATAAAAATAAAATGAGTCAAACATGAACACTATAGTATTCGGCTCGGCCCATGAACACCCCTACTCTTTATATAGAAAAATACAGAATACCATTCTGGTATAGATAAGGAAACATAATTCTATTCTATCTAGTAATCTAAGTTATATAAGGCGAAGACACACATGACATAATATTATATAACAGATACCTATTTTATACATGACATAATATTTTAGAACAAATACCTATTTTTTTTCTTTCTTTTTATCGTATTACTGTTTTAATCATAAACTTAACTATTAAAATTATGTTTTTATCATAATGACTATATAAAACCATATAACGCTCAAATCAAATTTTTATAATTTTGTTCGTTTTAACGTTGCATCGTGTACAACTCATGAGTTGTCGTCGGAGGTTCTCCGCTTAAACCAAAAAGAGAATAGTTGTTGAAGTACAAGACAAGCTTTCATGCCCAAAAAGGGAACGAACAAAAAGATTACAAGAGAAGCCTCTCCGTAAAACGGACCAGTTCATAAACCCCTTGCCCCGTTTTGGTCGATTCTTCAGTTTGATAATCTCTACTGTCTCTCACAGATTGCTTCCCGCTTCCCCAATTCGCACCCAGCTCAACAGTTTCATTCCAAACCTCCAAAAGGTATCCTTATCTTTTTACCTCTTATTGGATTCATTATAAATCACTGGGATTGTTATTTCTGTGTTGGTAGAATTTTCAGGCTCAAGTATCGAAATTTGGGTAAAGTTGCATCTTTTACTGTTTTGCTTTAAGTAATGAAAAAGGGTTTTGATCAGGGGTCATATTTTGGATTGAAGATTGATTCTTTACAGTAGAGAGTGTTCAAAGATTGCAAAGATATCGGGTTATATGAAGGGTGCAGAATTTAGAACTAAGATTATGAAGATAATGTGATGTATCTTAATGGGTTTATATGTATGTTGAAAGATTAGTTTGCATGTGGCTAGTTTCTGAGTTGAGAAGTTTGAGGGAACTAAGTATCTGGAATGCAAAACTGACTTGTTTTAAGTTTAAATCTTGGGGCTGTGGAACATTTTTTTATTGTGGGATTGATTCTGTTTGGTTAATTGAAATATAATTTACTACACAGGTGAATAGAAATGATCGTTTCTTAGCTGTGAATTTTAATTCCTTGGTGAATAGGCCAGGTATGGCAGAAGTTGGAGAAACGTCTGGTGCAAAGCCCTCTGGTGAAATCTGGGCCAAGCTTGTTCCTTTAGACTCGAGATTTCCGGATGTTGAGATTAGAGATCTTGTTCTGACTCAAGATTCCCTTCAGAGTCAAGATATTGGTTCAGATGAGAGTATAAATTGCTCTCCTATTGACAAATGCGAGTGGTGCAGAATTACGAGGAACCCTGATCAGTCTTCTGCCACCATACAAAATAAGAGTTCAGATGCAATACTTGTTGATGGAGCTGTGATCCAATCTGGAGAGAGTACTGTTATCAGATCTGGGAGTGAAGTTATTTTAGGTCCTGAGGGAGAAGGGTGTCTAACCTACAGGTTCAATGTGTTGCCTGGTCCTGAAACTTGTCAGAAGATGCTTAAGATTAGTGTGGATGCTGAGCATGCAAACTGCTGCATCTGTTTAAATATATGGCATGATGCTGTTACCATTGCTCCTTGCTTCCATAACTTCTGCAATGGATGCTTCTCAGAGTGGTTAAGGAGATCACAAGAGAAACGCTCAAGTGTACTCTGTCCCCAATGTCGAGCAGTTGTACAATTTGTTGGAAGAAACCACTTCTTGCATAACATTGCTGGTGAATTAATGAATGCGGATTCTTCACTGAGACGCTCAAATGAAGACACTGCAGTGTTAGATTCCTATGCAACAGTACGATCAAATCTTGTCATAAAGTTGGGAAAAGGGCTGCTTGGGAAAAGGGTTCGTTCAGCAGCGCAAGATGAAATTGAAACTTTAGAGCACCCATGCCCTCAATGCAGTACTCAATTTGGTGGGTTTCTCTGCAACCGGAGCACTACCCATCTGCAATGTCAAGCATGTGGAGGAATGATGCCTTCACGAACCTATACAAGTGTACGTCAACACTGTATAGGGTGTGATAGGTCATTTTGTGGTGCATATTGGTATACTCAAGGAGTTTCACAAAGTGCGTCTTACCGCATTTGCAGTCCTGATACTTTCAAACCAATCTCAGAACGCACCATCTCAAGAATTCCTACTTCAGCACATGAAAACAATCGACATGAACAAGAAATCACTATGCGGTGTATTGCACAAATGGGAAGAACATTGCAGGATGTTATTGCTGAATGGATGAAAATGTTCAATAACAGAGCAATTGATCGAACTAACAGGATGCCACTGAAGCATGCCGAGCTGATAACTTCTGAAACATATACATGCAGTGATTGTTATGAGAAGCTGATCTCATTCCTCTTGTACTGGTTTCGGGTTTCAGTTACTGTATCTCATCTTCCCCCTGACGCATCAAAAAGGGAAAATTGCTGGTATGGATATGCATGTCGAACACAGCACCATAATGAAGATCATGCTCGTAAACGGAATCATGTATGCCAGCCTATTAGGGGCGCTAATGTGTAGATTTTATTGTAGTTTTGCTATTTTCACCTGTTTTGACATGTCCTCACTCTTTGACTTTTAGTCTAAGTTGTAGATTTTATAAATGTGAGCCTTAATTCTATTTCAGTTAAAACAAACGACCCATTATCAATCCATTTCAAGTTACGGATATGCCATCATATGTATTCACATCCCATTTGTTATCTTCATTTTCATTCATTCATTTCAGAGAACCCTATAAGCAAGGTGTCCCATCGGCGAATCGAATCATTGAACAAGGTGTCACAGTGGCGAATATAAGGGCTCATGCAGACCCATTTACTCAAATTTAAGGCCCAGCCTGGCCTACAGCCCACGTCTTAACGGGCTCATGTAGAGCCACGTTTTAACGGGCTCATGTAGACCCACGTTTTAACGGGCTCATGCAGACCCATTTACTCAAATCTAAGACCCAGCCTGACCCACGGCCCAAGCCCATAACATATTGGGCCGTGCTCGGACCAGACCCATTAACGGGCTCGTTTGTAGTTAAAAAATAGAAATTAGTTCAAAATTGATATCATAGATACCAAAACAAAAACAAATGAAAAATAAGTCATATTTTTTATAAATCATTTGTTTTCTTTACCAACAAAGTAAAGAAATATATGATATATGAATTATATGATTATTATTTATACTTGATAATGTTTTAGCAAAACTTTTTATAGGTCTAAGAGAATCAAAATGAATAATTATTAGTATTTATAAGTTATTGTTCACACTTAAAATAAATTTTATATTATTTATAAATATATAATCTCCATATTATAACGAAAATATATATATTTTTAAGCGGGTCGGGCCATGGGCCTTAACTTATTGTGCTTGGGTCAGACCGGGCCTGTGGGCTCATTTTTCTAAGGCCGGCCCATTAAGATAACGTGTTTGGGCCGTGCCGGGTCGATAGCGTGCACGTGTCGGGCCGAGTCACTTTTAAATGTGTCTTGCTCGTGCCGTGCCCGTACTTTACGGCCCGTTAGCCACCTCTAGTGACGAATTGATAGATATAAAAAGGCGTCACGGTGGCGAATCGATCGACGAAGCAGGGCATCGTGGTGGAAAATCAACCGACGAAGCAAGGCGTCGTGACGACGGATCGAATCGAAGCACAAGGTGTCACGGAGGTGAATCGATAGATAAAGCAAGGAGTCACGGAGCCGAATCGATCGACGAAGCATGGCATCACGGTGACAAATTGACCGTCGAATCAAGTTGTCACAACGTCAAATCAAATCGACAGATAAAGCAAGGAGTCACGGAGGTGAATCGATCGACGAAGCATGGCATCACGGTGACAAATCGACCGTTGAAGCAAGTTGTCACAACGTCAAATCAAATTGACGAAGTAACGCGTCACAACGGCAAAGCACGACAAAGAGACTGACGAAGTAAACGGCAGCAAATCAAACCAACGAAGCAAGGCGCCATAACGGCAAAGCGACTAACTAAGTAAACGGCGGCGAATCGTCCGACAAAGCAAGGCACCGCAACTGGATTTGAGATCGATGCATTCTAAAGGTCAATATCTATAGATTTTTAGATGTGTTTATTTGTTATTTGGAATCGATATGGATTTCTTGTCGGCATATTTATAATTATGAATCAAATCTAAGCTAACCTTATATATGCATGTGATTCAAGTCTCCTCTAGTTTCGTAAATTTAAACTAAACCATGCTTCCAGTGTGCTCATTAAACTTACTAAGGGTCGGTAGTGTGTGATTTGTATGCTTTCAACATTATCAAAATTTGAGGGTCAATATGCTATTTAGGTCCAATATGTGGTGGTTGGTGTCTATTGTAGATATTATACATTTTTCAGTATTCTATTAAGGATCAGTAGTTGTATGATTATATATATGCATGTTTGTTCTACTAAAATTTTTGATAGAGTGCTCGTTTTTTTCCAAGCATATTGAACGTCAGTAGCTTTGAACTCTAATAAGTGTTTGTGTTCTTCCTATGTATACTAGTGGAGGCTTAATAGCTTAACTTATAAATATTGATGAGACTAATTCAATTGTAGTTTTGTGAATGTGAGATACTTAAGTTGTGCTGATCCTTAATAATAGTGTATTCGTTTTGTTATTGAGATTAAGTAGTTATTGTTATTAGGGTTCAATAGTTTAAATTTTTTGATTTTGATTCAATAGTTTTAGTTTTAACTCATACTGAACCTCAATAACAATGTATTAGTCTTGTTATTGAGGTTACTGGTTCTAGTTTTGAATTGTTATTGGGGTTCAGTAGTTTAAGTTATGTTTTTTTAAGAGGGGAATAAAATTACAAGGAAAAACCTCTACAACACCCTACACTAAAACAATCAAAGTTAAAGGCATTAAGCGTTGAGAACGGGAGCTTGCGATTCCAAAGCGTTGGGTTTGGAACATGATGCCTCAAACTAGCCAAAGCATCAGCAACAAAATTTGAAGGTGACAGTTTAAGTTATGTTATTGAGGTTCAAAAAATTAGTTTTTGCTTGATTCCATGTTTTGTTAGTTAGATCAACTTGAAAACTGAGTTCTTAGAGACTGGCTTGATAGCAATATCCTTTATGGTATTACTGCATGGTGTTTTGAGTTTGCCTTGTTTATTTATATGCATTGTTCGTAAATCATGTATATATTTGAATTTAGTCAATTTTTTGTGATACATGAAGTTCTGAATCATTTCTTACTGGATTTTTTTTAAATTGTCTCATCATCCCCAACCATTTTTCACTGAAATATGTACATTTGCAATTCATAATTTTCTCATCATCCCCAACCATTTTTCACTGAAATATGTACATTTGCAATTCATAATTTTCTCCTTGACTGAAACTTATCGGCACAGTTTATAGTTGTTGCCAAATGGTTCACCATGGATGAAATTTTGGTGGAGGGCCTCTTCTGGAAAGAGATTGAAGCATTGATCAACAAATATGAGAAGAAACCAAGGAAAAGCAAGAGGAAACTAGTGCCTACCCATTGTTGGGACTCAAACAGAAATAGGATAGTTGTTGCTTGTACTGTAATTTTGGTGAGAAATGTGGCTAACTTGCATGAGGCCCAGCACGTTGCTGCCGGATTCATTATTGATAACAATTATACAATTTTGGCAAGGCTTTGTTAATGTGAACATTCATTTTCAATAAAATAGAGGACACCTCACATATCATTAGTCACTCAGGAAGACATAGAAGAACAATCAAATAGTACTTATAAAACTATTACCCCAGCTGATTGTTTCTGATAAGAGAAATGATCCAATACTTCTGGTATTGCTGAAAATACAGACATAAATTCATCAATAAGTTATCTCTGAATCAATTCAAAACAAAATCAATTGCATAATTGCATATGAGAAACGTAAATTCTCATACCTGTTGTATTATCCAAAAGCCCAAATCTTAAAACATGAGTTGCATAGAAGAAAAATGTACTAAGAGCATAACAAAAAATATGCACTGAGCAGATACTAAAATCTTCTTTGCTAAAGCACAAAGCTTGTATCAGAATCCAAAAATCACAATTCAATTGAAATTTACAAAGCAATAGCAAACAATCATACTCAAATTTGATGAATCTAAGAAGCTAAACACTTCTCTTCTAAGAGTAAACCTCAATATATATATATATATATATATATATATATATATATATATATATATAGATGCAAATAGAAGAACCAAGTGCATACCTACTCATAAACACAAGCTATGTTCACAACTTAGTTATGCTGCCCGAATTAGACCTTAGTTTTTGTATGATTCCATCTGCGGAGCCTGACATATTTATGCAAAACAGTTGGTCTACAAAACATAGCAACAGGTAGATGAATTGGTTAGTCATAAAATCATCGCACAATACATGTTAAGAAGTGAACACAGAATAGTAAAAATAATCAAAGAAAATACATGGTCCTGGCAGAACTGTCACACAATGAGATCTATGAATCATTAAGAAGATTTGTCTAGCATTTAAGGTTTCTCAGTCTGAAAAAGTATCTAACTACATGCCATTTGATATTATGCTTTTGAACAATAAGGAAGAAATCTCAAAATGGAATAATGGATGATAATAAGATTTTCAAGACACATGAATATTGTTCATACAAACCCAACAGAAGAATCGATTAGTTTCTGAATGCTCAATAGAGCTGCATTTTTTCTGAAAAATAAATAAATTAAATAAGCAGTTGAAGAACAAAATTACCTATATTGAGCTTTCTTGATTAGTCCACTCTGGGAAACATGCCCAATCTTAAATCCCAAACTCATTTGCTGCTGCGAACCACCAAAGTTGCATGTACTCGAATTAAGAACAACTAAACAGATAAGAACTTTACCTCAAGCCTAAGCCCTCAAAGAACTCAGATTCTTTAATAGGTAAGAAAATTTGAAGCTAGCCCAATTGTACAGCTTGCCTAAGAGCAACTACCTACAAATATAGAGAGAAATTAAAGATCCATTCAGTAAATTAACTGAGGCAATTGTAAGGGGCATTGAAGGGGGGATCAAAACATGGGTTGATACTGATCGACATACCCAAAGTTAACTATTTCATCTCACCCATTAACAGTAGAAAACACCATATATTAAAACACAACAAAATTGATTCCTGAACTCTATAAAGACCCCAGCCGGGTAGTTTAATATTGATCAAGTCCCCATTAGTTTTGATTAAGATAATAAATACTCTATGGACTAAGACTAACATTAACAAACAAAGCCTCATTTTCTGCATTAGTAGTAGTTTTGTTTTTGTTGTAGTTCTACCAACATTTTTAAAAGCCTCCGGTCATGTTTGAACGTCTAGAGCCAACTAAACTATAATACTTAGAATTGGAGAATCTGGAAATTCTAGTACATTAAGCAAAATAAAATAAGGTTGAGCATCTGAATAGTTAAATGATAAAGTTAACTAAACTAATGTGGAGTTTAATCGATATTGGGGAATCATACGCATTATCAGCTGACTACACCCTTTTGTTCTTGGATTATGTTCTTTTGATCTTTGAATTTCAGCTCCCATAGTTTGAGCAGACAAAATCAAAACCAAAAAAGAAAGATAAAATTTTTAGGAACAGGTAGTTGGTAAGACTCATTTTCCAAAGATTTAAATTTATTTTAACCAAGACAGCAAATATGATAGCGATCTTGTGATCCTTTCTTCTACTTTCCTTCACTCTCCCAGCAACCAAACATAAAACTTGAGCATGGATGGACAATTAAATCAAAACTTCTACAACATAACTAACCTAGCAACTATATAAAAAATCAAATAAATATTTAATCATTTGTAAAATTGGTCCAGTATTTCATCACTTATCGTAAGAACCCACCTGTAAAACTGCAGTCATAACCAATCAATATGAACATGAAGAGTCCCAAAGAAACTTTCAAAATTGAGATATATTATGAAAACCCAGATCAAAGTTTGAGCAAATAAATAAAAACCCAACACCCAAATCACCATCCCAGAAAAAAAAGATAAAATCTTTAAACTTAGTCTCATCAACCTGATTTTATAGATCCCAATCGACAGAATCAAATAAAACTGTCCAGATATGAGGTCCATGTTTGATTTCCAGAATCCAACTATGTCTCCATGTCATTATTTTTGTCTCTCAATATTAGGACACACCAAGAAACAGATGCGGTTGAAAAATGAGACTAAGAAATAATAATTATAATAATGATTCAGAAACAAAAGGGGATAGTGGGTAGTACCACTTCAGGATCCCTAGTTTAATAAAATCTTCTGTCTAACAAACAGAAATCGATCAAAAACGAAACGGAACCAAACCGAAATCGAGGTCCGAAACACATGTGCAAAGCATAGCAAATATGAAATGAATTACCATCGATGTTGAAGCCACAAACACTTCCTGATTGTTGTGAAGTCTGATGAAACTGCAAAATCAACAGGGTGATGAGAGATGGAGATCAAAGGAAGAAACTTTACCTTAAAAGACGTCAATAGCTTGGGTCGAAATCTGGATAGCGATGGAAGTGGCTCAATCGCGTTCCGAGAGAGATGAAAAGGAGATGTCGAGAAGAGTCTAGAGAGATCAAGAGCCAAATCCCTAGGGAGATAGAGAGTCTGAAGGATCGAGACAGAGCGGGATTCGCGCGCAAAAACGTCATTTCATGACGCAGAAGTGAACAGTGAATTTGAACCGTCTAAGAACAGTATATAGTAAATTGCCGATGTGGCCTTGGCACCAGTAACTTTACAGTCAGTGCAAAACCGCGTAGTTTTCATATTCTGATGTAGACCTCAGCCCTTCGACCCTATTACGTCCTAAAACTCATCCTACTCTCTAGGACCGAAGTCCTACCCGACCCTCCATTAGGACAGACCGGCTCTAACCCTTCTCGAGTAGGGTATGGTAATAGTTGAGCAAATGAAACCCGACCCTACCCTAATGAGCCTTTTAGGACGAACCCGACCTAATCCTAAAAACATGCTCTTTAGACCCTAATAATTTCTTATTTTTTGTATTTTTAAATATGTTTCTTATTTTTTAGATACAATACAACAAATCTTCTCTTTTGTAGTTGATTTGCTAGCTTTGTTTCTTTGATTTCCTTTTATTTGGTTGATTAACGATTGTATTTTGATGATTTATAGCATTAATTCATGAGATATATAAGTATAACCATTTAGTTTATAAATAGATGTCTTAAATTAAGTATAATGTGTATGCATGCATGTTAAATATAACCTAAAAATAAGGTTCATTACATATATAATTCTAAAGCTAAATTGTGAGAAAAAAATAACAAACTCATCTCGTCCCTATTAGCCCTAACGAAATGGGTTGTTAAGGCGGGTTAGAACTTACATATTCAAGCATCGGTCCTACCCTACCTGACACTAAATTTTATTGACTTTAATCGAACTCTACCCTAACGTAAACCTTAAAATTTAAGGTCAGGCTGACTCTAACCCGGACAGCAAACGACTAAAATTGTAGTGAGTGGTAATTGTTTATATTATATTCCAGCAAACGACAGTGTATTCTGTATTGTGTGACCACAACCCAGCAAATCGACACGAACCATATTCCGTTTTTCCCGATCACTCAGCCCTTCTCTCTCAGCTCAGCTCTTAATGGAGGGACTGTGGCGGGCTGCGACGGGCCAGGACCCGAGCCCAGAAGACTACACGGGCATCGAGTACTGGTCCAACCCCGAACGCGCTGCCTGGTTGACCAAGCAAGGCGAGTACATCAAGACCTGGCGCCGCCGCTGGTTCGTCCTCAAGCAAGGCAAGCTCTTCTGGTTCAAAGACTCCCACGTGACCCCCTCCACCACCCCACGTGGCGTCATCCCCGTCGGCACGTGCCTCACCGTCAAAGGCGCCGAGGACGTCCTCCACAAGCCCTGCTCCTTCGAGCTCTCCACCACCACTCACGACACCATGTACTTCATCGCCGATACCGAGAAGGAGAAGGAGGAGTGGATCAACTCTATAGGACGGTCGCTTGTTCAGCACTCTAGATCGCTCGCGGATTCCGAGGTCGTCGATTACGATAACCGCCGGTGACGCTTTCTCCAACCAAACTACCAATGTATAAGTGTTTTCGCTTTTTTGTTTTGTTTTGTTTGAATGTGATGTTTCTGTCGGAACTTTATTGTTTGTGGAATTTGAGAATTTTTAGGCTGAATTATGTTGCTCTTGTGGCTTCTGTGTTTATGTTTTTGTGTAATTGAGAGAGCAATATATATAGTTTTCGTGATTTTGTTAGATTCATTTTGGTATAGATTGAAACTTTGATGGTGTGCTTGTGCTAAATTGTGATGATTTGTTTTACTTGCTAATTGAGGTTTGCAGTGGAATAGGTTCAGCTGGCGCTTGTAGAATTTGCATGCATATGCATAATTGGAATTGGTTTAACTGTGTTCATAGTTAACTGAATGTTGTGGGAGTTGTTTTCGGATTGAAAGGAGTTCAGCTTTAGACTGAAGTTAACTTATTGGTCAATTTTGGTAAATGCTTGATGGTGCACAACTCATATGAGTAGCTTCTGTGGCTGTGTGCACATTGAGGGGTGGTGCTAACTAACATTTTTTTGGGGGGTCTAGATCAGAGATTCTTTGTTAAGAGTTTGGGGGTCTAGCAAACTATTATCCTGCTGTCGCATGTTGCATGTAATTTACTTTTGCTTCCTTGCTCGCAATGCAAGCCTGCCTCTTTACCCAGAGGCAGTACCATATTTGCTACATGAATATGAAACTAGACAATAACCAAAATCATCAGCCAGTTAAGTAAGGTTTTTTGACATCTAAAGTTCTTGATTTTGGAAATCATTCAAGGTGCTTAGATAAAACTGTTGCAGAAATGCATAATGCAGTCCTGAAAATGCAAGCTTTGCTGCTCAGACAGGTGTGGCACACTGTTTATCTTGGTTTAGATATGTTGTGGCTTTGTAAAATATGCATTTTCCATGGAATTGACGTCTGCATAACTGTAAGCTGCATGTTACTATGTTCATTATGTTGTGTGAATAATATTGAGATTGAAACAATTGAATTGTAGATTGAATCAGACCTTATGCTGTACTGCTGTCATGTTTGTAAGTGCAGAACTCATCTGAGTAGTTTGTGTGGCTCTGTGCATGCCATAAATTGCTAACTTATCTTTGTTTGGATCTTGATTTAGCCAAATTCTCCTGCTTTCATTTGTTTAATATAAACTCATTACTCCTTGGTACAACTGGAGCATGTGTGACTTTGTCTTCAGTTATGTCTGATCTCCAGAGGGATCTTACCAAGTCCTAAATCCAAGTAGCTGTGTTTTAGCACATGCCTTGAAATCGAAGCTTAGCTGCTCAAGCACGCGAGGCAGAATGATGACTCAGTTTTGATTGTGCAACAGGTTGTGGAAACATGGTTTCTTAGTCATATTCTTAACACACTTAGCAGGGTAAAACTGCACAATGGACATTGTTGCTGGAAGGATGCTCAAAACTGTAGACCTTGGCGCATGTCAATTGGAGACTTAGCCCTGTATTCGTTTTAGAGGGGATCGAAACAGGGGATATTTTGTTCAGCGCACAAGTTAGATTTGCAGTGAGATTGTAGTAGTGAGGTGAGGAGGAAGATGAAGTAGGAGATGGACTGAATAAATGCGGAGACGATCAGATGATCATACTATTGTGATCGTTGCAACTTCTGGTTGTGATTAATAATTCTGCTGCATGTTCGTCCTTAACAAGTTAGTCTCTTGAACTGGTTCTCTAATCTTTTCTCGCTGATGCATTTTTGTTCCACTTTCTTTGACACCTGCCCTTCCATCTTCAATAGAAAACAGGTCCAAAACTGTGTTTTGAGAAACAAACCTGGAAATTTCCTGGTCCCTGGCTTTAATAATAGAGGGTCGCATGTGAGTTTGATGCAGAACAAGAAAATGATGGTTGTTTGTTACGTAGGGACAGAGTGCGCCATTATCATCTTCTTTATCGAATCGGTACTCCTTAATTGTCATCTCTGTGGAAGTAAAAGACGACAGCAGTGACGTGTTAACCCATCTGATATATTGAGCAAGTTATAAAGACTCCTGTCCCATCTTATTGTCTGGTTTGCCGTTCATCTAAACTAAGCGACACTATCAATAAAAAACTAACCGACAGTAGGGAAAATACCACTTTGGGGAATGACGGGTTTAAATTGTAGAGTTTATGTATAATGTGGATATTCTTTCATTTCTTACATCATTGATGACCAAATGAGCTATCAGTCCATTTTTAGACCAATTAACCATATATTCTCTATGTTGTTTTCTTCTTTATATGCTTACGAAATATTCTTCTACGTAAGTGCGACAGATTTGTAAAGGAAGCACTATAGCAAAGTGAAGGAGACCAATCAGGTGAGATGAAGAGAGCAGAGCTAGTGTTCATCCCTGCACCAGGGGCCGGCCACCTTGTTTCAGCCTTGCAATTCGGAAAGCGTCTGCTTCAGCGAGACGATCGAATTTCAATCACAGTTCTTGCCATCAAATCAGCAGCCCCTTCATCTTTAGGTTCCTACACAGAAGCCCTTGTTGCTTCCGACTCCCGCCTCCAACTCATCGACGTCCCTCAAGCTGAGCTCCCTCCATTAGAGTTTGCAAAGTCACCAGCTAAGTTTTTCATTCTAAACATCGAGAACCATGTGCCTAATGTCAGAGAGGCCTTCACTAACTATGTTTCATCTAAGAAAGACTCGGTTCCGATTGTTGGAGTGGTTCTTGATTTCTTCTGTGTCTGCATGATTGATGTGGTCAATGAATTCGATCTACCTTCTTATCTATTCATGACAAGCAATGCGGGGTATCTTTCTTTCGAGTTCCACTTTCCGGCTCAGGATAAACTGACCGGTAGGCCGCCTAAAGACTCCGATCCTGATTGGTTAATCGCCGGTATTGTCCCCCCTGTTCCTACTAAAGTTTTGCCTGTGTCTTTAACTGATGGTAGCTACTATAATTATCTTGGAGTTGCTTCGAGATTTAGAGAGGCTAAAGGTATCATAGCAAACACATGTGTTGAGCTAGAGACACATGCTTTCAACTCTTTTGCTGAAGATCAAACTACGCCTCCGGTGTACCCAGTTGGGCCGGTGCTTGATCTCAATGATGGTCAAGCTCGGTCTAATCTAAACAAGGAGCAGCGTCACAGGATCTTGAGCTGGCTTGATGAGCAGCCTGAAGAGGCTGTTGTGTTTTTGTGCTTTGGAAGCATGGGGAGCTTTACTGAAGCACAAGTGAAGGAGATAGCTTTGGGACTTGAGCAGAGCGGCCAGAGGTTCTTGTGGTCTTTGCGTTTGACACCACCAGAAGGCAGTAAAAGTTTGACTCCTGTGGACTGCTCGAACCTTGAGGAAGTATTGCCGGATGGGTTCTTGGAGAGGACGAGAGGAAAGGGAATGATATGCGGGTGGGCGCCGCAGGTGGAAGTCTTGTCACACAAGGCAACCGGAGGCTTTGTATCACATTGTGGGTGGAACTCGATATTGGAGAGCTTGTGGCATGGCGTGCCGATTGTGACATGGCCTATGTATGCGGAGCAACAGCTGAACGCATTTCGATTGGTGAAGGAGATGGGTTTGGGATTGGAGATGAGGTTGGATTACAAGAGAGGTAGTGATGAGATTGTGAAGGCAGATGAGATTGGGAAGGCTGTAGCTAGTGTAATGGAGAACAGTGAGGTGAGGAAGAAAGCGAAAGAAATGCAGGTGGTGTGCAGAAAAGCTGTAGAGGATGGAGGTTCTTCCTCTGTATCACTTGGAAGGTTTATTGAAGATGTGATGATAAATCATTTTGGTTCTGATTAAGGTTATAGCTAAGGTTGAAAGTCTGAAACCATGTACTATTTCTGCTTTTCTCATCATGTTAATCTAGATATCATTTTCAATATCGTTTGATTTTAGCGAAAATTATTCTGTGTGATGAACGTGACATGCTCATCTCATACCGTCCGATTGCGTTCTCATAGTTAGATGTATGCACTGTTCACGTTTGTTTTTTCTTCTTTTTGTCTTTATTCGGTGCACCGAATACTCTTTCTGATTTTAGTTGCAAAATTAGCTTATTTGAACCCTTTTAGCACTTTTCTAATTTACACCACACCTAATTAGGCTCCAAGGGCTGCTTCATACAATCCAAGAGTGAGACTGACAGAGATTTTGATCTGGTAAGCTTACAGGCTACAAAGATCATTGTTTTTATGTATTTCTTGTTCAGTTCTGGATGTCTTTTGTGAGTTGGGATCTCTTGCTTGATCTATGAGCATGTCAAACAAGGATGTGAATTTCCTTTTGATAGCTTTTATGTGTCTATTTGCCGAATGGTTTGATGTGGCTGTGGGTTGTGGATTTAGTGTTGCAGAGATTAACTAACGGGTGCTTAATTTGCATCCTTTTGCATATTTGGGCTATTTGCGTCCACTGCATATATGGTTTTGACAGAGTAATGGCCAAACTGATGCCCAAAGGTACACCTTGACATTGTGGGGTAGCATAGCTGAACTGAGATCTCTCTTTGCATATCAACCTCAAATTTTCTTAGATCTCCAGTTCTGGAGGTACACCTTGACATTGCAAGCAGGCTGCATGCGCTGCATACTAGAATTTCTCACAAAGACAAGGAAAAGAGGAAAACACTAGCTCTCTAAGGACATCAATTGATTTGCCGTATGTCCAACGTGATAAAAAATAAAGAATTAGATACATAATATAAGATTAAAATCAACTTTGATGGATGTGTCAAGCAAAATTTTGCTAGTATATAGGATTTGCTTTCAGAAACTCAGAGGGTGAATCCTGTTTTTGTTGCTGTTGTATGAAGAAGAAGAAGAAGAAGAAGAAGAAGAAGAAGAAGAAGAAGAAGAAGCAATATAGTTTAGATAACCTTAACCAGGGGTCCTGCATCAGTTCTGATAGGTGAAGCTACAACTTTTTGAGATTCTTTACATGTTGATCAGTTCTATAATCTTCAACAAATCCTAGTTGAAGTAGAGTTGCTTACCATTGATTGCGTTCTGATGAAGTAGAGGTGCCTTGGAGGATCAAACCCCTGGTTAAGGATATCTAAAACATATAGCTTATTCTTTCTCTTTTGTTTGTTTCAGACATATATGACGAGGAGCTAACTTTGTATAGATGATACAAATGCTAATTTTGATCTACTTGATCATTTTGTTGCAGTTTGGCATAACTGCCTTCCTCGGCCTCTCTAAGACCCAAAGGTTTCATTGGATTGCCTTGGTGAGAGCAGCTTTAGTAGACTTTCTATTTTGGAGAGCTTGTTTAGTTTTTTTTGGATGTTTTCAGAGCTCCAACAGACTAGTTAAAGTTGAGTTATTATAACCTTTAGCTATCTCGCTAGCTATATACTAGCCAAAGTTCAGTTATTAGAGCAAATTCAACAATGATAGCTATATTTAAGTCAAATTTAAGCTAAAATAGTTAGAATGTTATTTTGGCTAGTCACTTTAGAAATGTGTTTGCATCTATGCTCTCTATTTCAGCTAGCATTACATCAATATTATTCCTTAAACCAATATTAGATATTTTCTTCGAACAACCAGTCTTGAGGCGTGCCAGTACCTATGGGTCAGGTACAACCTTGATCTTGATGCTTGTTCACCTTCTGACTTCTCTTCAAACAATTGTCGTACGGACGCTGGTCAGGCCGGCACTTAGGTTCTTCTTAGACCTAGCTGAAGAGCAACTAGAATTTTTCTCCTCCTCTTGCGAAGTGGACGTTCCTACTCAGACCGATGTAGTTGAGCAGAGCTAAAAATCAGGAGTGTAGTGCGTTCGCCAAATGATCCTCTAACAAACTGTGGATATTTGCTAGAGTTCTCACTCTAACAATGGTTTTGCGGGTATTCGCCTACGGATAAAGCTTTATGAAGCGGCGATGGACTGTTCGCTCACGGATGAGGTTTGATGAGTAGCAGCGAGTAGTGCTCACGGATGAGGCTTTGGTGAGGTAGATACGGATAATGCCGAGAGGTCGGGCTTTGGTGAGTAGCAGCGGGAAATGCCTACGGATAGGGCTTTGGTGATACAAAAAAGACTCGGAGAATCTTTTTGGTAGAGGTGCTCCGGGGGAGGCTTGTTTTGCAGTATGCAAAAGTTGTATTGAGATGTTGATTGATTGATGTTCTTCCTATACCTTGACCCCTTTATATAATGAACACTAGAGTTTGTTCTTACTTGCGGATCAAAACATATCAAATCTTTGGAAGATTCCTTAAGCAACCGCAAATCCTTGTCAAACATGACTTCAAATGGAAAGAGAATCTTTACAATTACCTAGATCGCAAGAATCGGTCCAATAGACTCGAGAAGTCAGCATTCACCAAAAATTATTATTTTAGCCTAAACACATCCTACTAAGGGATATAACAGATCTTTTAACCAGCAAAGAACCAATTACTACTGAAGTAATACCAACGATCAAATCGTACATCAGTAACATGCTATATATGGTTCTCAGTGACCATAAAATAATTGAATATCACAACGGTGAAAAACAATATATTTCAAGTCACAATATCACCGTCACAATCACCAAGTCACCCATAATAATAGTTCTGCAGCCAAATGGATTCAAGATAAGATTTGGAAAATATTACTTGCAATTGTAAACACACGCATGCATGCATATGCACTAGTTTACCTTCTCTTTCAGAAAATAGTGCATCCTTATCATGCATTGGATACCAAAAACAAACGGGTTCCAGGAGTTTCTAATATTGTTCCAGGAGTTATTGTATCCCAAAACTCAAATTTTCAAACAAACGGGTCCTATAACTTGTTTGTTAACTCCAAAGTATCATATCCCTCTTTTGATACCATATTGTAACATCCGACCTAAATGTTTATTAAAATAAAATAAACCCTATTTCACTACGCCATGGACTTTATGGTCACGGGTCAAAGTCCTACCTATTTGATTTTCGACACCCAATATGGTTCAATAAGTCCATTTTATAGCGGTGAGTCGAGATCTTATTGGTTATTTTATAGCGGTGAGTCGAGATCTTATTGGTTAGGCAATCTAACAGACAAAGTGGGGGTCCCTCGTTCAAATATTAATGGTGGGGTGAGTTAAAGAGAAAAAAACGATCCCACTTTATCAATCAGGTCTGGCCATCTGGGCCTTGTCATGTTTGGGTAAGTGAAGCTCTTCGAAATATAAGAATGTGTTTTTATGGTAAAACAAACTTCATTTAAAAATAACTACATATCCATATGATTCATATCTGGACAATTATTACAGGAAAAAAACTTAACAGAGGAGCCAACAAACAAACTAAACCAAATAGCAAACCTCTGTAAGAGCATCCACAGCGGAGACGGATTTGAGCACGAGCAGGCGAGATTTCGGGTGGGCCAGCCAGAAAATAGCAGGAGCAAGCGAGAATCGAGCGTGCAGCGGGGGAGGTGGAGGCCGGCGACCGATCGTTGACGGGGAGGTCGAGCGCGAGCACGAGCAGTTCTTGCTCGAGCTGCTGCTCGAGCAGTCCCGGTGGAGCCCACACACGTGGGTGACCGAGCCAAGTCCAATTCGGCCGACGACGGCCACCTGTTGAAATCCCCCGGGGCGCGTGATGAGGCGCGTCCTTCCATCTCGCAACCGGCCCAAGCGACTCCGACCGCTCGTGCTTCCTCTCCTTTAACAAGTCTTTCCAATCCCACGATAATGGCTCCGGCGGCATCAAAACCAACCCAATTGCATGAGCAGTCTCACCCTCCCACAACCACCACGGCCTCCTCCCAGATCCCCCAAAGTCGCCGCCTTGCTATCAAACTACACCCAATCACACCTATAATCAATCCACAATCGGAAACCAACACCGCCGCAGAGAAGAAACAAGGACAACAGAGAAGAATAAGCAAACCCTTACCGTCACCGCCGCTTGGTGAGTTCGTCCTTGTTTGTCGTTCTTCTGGAGTTGTTCAGAAAATCTGAGAGAGCGAGGGAGAACAGAGAGAAGTCGAGAGAGAACAGAGAGAAGTCGATAGAGCGAGAGAGAACAGAGAGAACTCGAGTTGTAGATCCGGCTCGCCCAATCACAGCGCGCCACGTGTCAATATCGACACAACAAATCGGATCCAACGGGCAGATTGATCTGGGCCGTTTGATTCGATTTGATTTTAGATCCAACGTCCCAGATTTAAAGGCAACGGCCTTCGAATTTTTGGGAAAAAATGTTGCAAAAAAATCCGAAAAAATTATAAAAAAATCCCCAAAATTGCAAATAACACCCTACAATTTTTCTATAAATACTACATCAACTTCATTCACATCTCACACCAATTTGTGCACAACAAATTTATCCACTCCTTCCATCTCCTCTCTCATTCCTTTCTATTTTTTGTTAGAAAAATGTCCAATTGGCTTGCTTCCGAAGATTTGCAATTGTGCATTTCTTATTGTCGTATTAGCATTTGTCCTATCACCGGCAACATGCAAAAGTCCGATAAATTATGGGAAAAAATACATACCGATTTTCATGAAAATTGGGAGATTGCGCCTCATGAGTCAAGGCCGGAGCGGAGGAGCCAAACCGCGGTTTCTTCTCGTTTTACTAAGTTGAAGCCGAATTTGAAAGCTTGGGGTGCCGCTCTTGCTTATGCACGAAGGAATTCACAATCTGGCTCAAATTTGCAAGATGAGGTAAGAGTTTATAATGTTATCATTTTCCTAAATTTATGTATGTTTATTTAAATAAATGTTGTCATCTCTATTTATTAGATATTATTGTGGCATATAAATTTGTTATTGTTATTAGATAAGAAAAGCTCAATCATGTTATGTGGCACAAAAGAAGAAAGAGTTTACGCGGTTTGATTGTTGTGAAGTGGTGAAGAACCATCCTTATTTTAGAGAAGTCCAAACTAGTACTCCACCTTCTTCATATGCCAACTCCGCCGCCTCTACTCCGCTCGTTAGCTCAATGTCTCCCACAATCGATGTGGCTGAGGATGAAGTCATTGCAACACCACAAAGCAACCTTGAAGCTTCCTCAAGTCCGGTTAGACCAATGGGAGTGAAGGCGGCCAAGGAAGCTAAAAGAAAGGGAAAAAAGATCGCCTCGACTTCTTCAAATGAGGTAAGGGATGAGGCTTTGAAAAACATTGTGGAAATCAAAAATCTTGGCTAGCCGCGCAACAAACAAGTGATGCTATGGAGCTTGCTTTATACGAAAAACAACTTAGCCTTAAAGAGAAAGACTTCAATTTGAGGGCCTTAGCGGAAGAATCAAGGATTATGGCAATGGATACGGAGGCTATGACCCCAAAATCAAAGAGGAAAGCGGCAATTCTTAAGCAACTTGATGTCGATGAAGGAGATGCTAGCGAGGAAAATTTTTCAAATTGCTATCGCCCACTTTTTCCATAGTTATGTATTTCTATTATGTACTTTCATTTCTAGTTATGTACTTTAAATTATGTATTTCCATTACGTAATTTCATTTCTAATCATGTACTTTAAATTATGTATTTTCATTATGTACGTTACATTTTCAAGTAATAAAATCACACCTTCTTTTCGAGTCATGAATTTTTTTTTTAAAAAATTCAATGAATAGTAATAGGAGGTGCTATTTTTTCCTACCGCTGCACGAAAACACTGCACTGCACCTCCTATTACTCAAATAGTAATAGGAGGTGCTCAAATAGTGCTTGCTCCTCCTATTTTGAGGAGGAGCAAGCCCTAAAACGGGTGCATATGCTCTAAGAGGTTACAGATTAAAAGCACCAAGTCGATGTCAACATCGGCCAAACCACCAAGAACGGAGGCTATCAAGTAAGCAGTCATCTGAAAAAACCAACAATCCATATCATCAAAAACATAATCTATCCCTAAGGATCTAACCTTGTAGCCCTTAATACAGTCTCTCTCCACAGCCAAACAACCCTCAAGCAAAAAGATGTTTGAGGTCATTAGAACCAAAGAAAAGGAAAAAAGAGTGAAGGTGTAGAAAACCCAGCACCGCAAGCGATGAACAGACCCGAAATAGCTAACGAAATCACTTCTTTCCGAAAAGAAATCAACAATAAGGACATCAAAACAAAAGAAAAAGAAGTTGAGAGAAAAGAGAGGGTCAAATTCAGCGACACAAGCTTTCATGCGACCTATAAGAATGTGGTTTGTCTCAACGTGACCGCAGAAGACATGTCAACGCTAGGCACCCCAGTCATCTCTCTCCCACGTCATCCCCCAACCGTCAATAACGACTTTGGGTTCCCAACCCAACCGCTTCTCCCGCTCATAGACCAATGCGCCACCCTCCGCCA
Source organism: Comarum palustre (assembly GCA_951800085.1). Taxonomy (NCBI): domain Eukaryota; kingdom Viridiplantae; phylum Streptophyta; class Magnoliopsida; order Rosales; family Rosaceae; genus Comarum; species Comarum palustre. Next base: position 4,070,593 of record OX637582.1, on the reverse strand, counting down.
GCTCAAGCAAGTCCATGCCCAGATGCTCAAAACATCCCTATTCTTCGACCCTTATTCCGCTAGTAAGCTCATCACAGCTGCTGCCCTCTCCCCATTTTCGAGCCTCGACTATGCACGCCAAGTGTTCGACGAAATTCCCGAACCAAATCTGTTCACTTGGAACGCCCTCATTCGGGCTTACGCTTCGAGCCCCGACCCTGTTGAAAGCATCCTCATTTTTCTGCAGATGCTTGACGAGTGTAATGAGAGCCCCAATAAGTATACTTTCCCTTTTCTGCTCAAGGCGGCCTCGGAGCTCCGGGCTTCCAAGGTTGGGAGAGGCTTTCATGGCATGGTGGTGAAAGCCGAGCTGGGTTCGGATGTGTACATTGTAAATTCGCTCATTCATTTTTATGGGTCTTGCGGGGAATTGGATTTGGCGCGTTTGGTGTTTTTGAAGAGTTATAAGAAAGATGTTGTTAGCTGGAATTCTGTTATCACGGCATTCGCTCAGGGGAACTGTCCTGAGGTGGCGTTGGAGTTGTTTAAGGAAATGGAGGCGGAGAATATGAAGCCGAATGATGTGACCATGGTTAGTGTGTTGTCGGCTTGCGCAAAGATGGGAGATTTGGAGTTTGGGAGGTGGGTTTGTTCGCATGTTGAGAAGCACGGAGTTGAGGAGAACTTGACTTTGAATAATGCTATGCTGGATATGTATGTCAAATGCGGGAGTGTTGTAGATGCAGAGAGATTGTTTGGTAGGATGCCGGAGAAGGACGTTGTGTCATGGACTACTATGCTTGATGGGTATGCTCGGATGGGGAATTATGATGAGGCCAGGCGTGTTTTTGGTGCCATGCCTAGTCAGGATATTGCTGCGTGGAATGTGCTCATTTCGTCTTATGAACAGAATGGTAAGCCAAAAGAGGCTTTAGCTGTCTTCCATGAGTTGCAGAAGAACAAGGGTCCCAAGCCTGATGAGGTTACTCTAGTTAGTACGCTGGCAGCGTGTTCTCAATTGGGAGCGATTGATCTTGGTGGCTGGATACATGTTTATGTAAAGAAGCAGGGGATGAAGTTGAATTGTCACCTCACAACTTCACTAATTGACATGTATGCAAAATGTGGGAATCTAGAGAAGGCACTTGAGGTGTTTAATTCGGTGGAGACAAGAGACGTATTTGTCTGGAGTGCCATGATTGCTGCTTTGGCAATGCATGGTCAGGGGAGGGATGCAGTGCACTTATTCTCAAAAATGCTAGATGCTGAGGTGAAGCCAAATGCTGTGACATTTACTAACATATTATGTGCTTGTAGCCACGCAGGATTGGTGGATGAGGGAAGAACGTTTTTTAAACAAATGGAGCAAGTTTATGGAGTTGTGCCTGGAATAAAGCACCACGCCTGCATGGTTGACATTCTTGGTCGTTCTGGTAATCTGGAAGAAGCTGCAGAATTGATAGAGAAGATGCCAATTTCTCCTACTCCATCTGTATGGGGGGCTCTGCTTGGGGCATGTACACGCCATGGGAATGTTGCACTTGCTGAAAAGGCCTGTAGCCATTTGCTTGACTTGGATCCAAGAAATCATGGAGCCTATGTACTCTTATCAAATGTATATGCCAAAACAGGGAAATGGGAAGCAGTTTCTGGGTTAAGGAAGCTTATGCGAGATTCTGGAATAAAGAAAGAACCTGGTTGTAGCTCAATTGAAATCGATGGTAGTGTTCATGAATTCCTAGTTGGCGATAATACTCATCCCTTATCCAAAGATATCTATTCAAAGCTGGATGAGATAGCAGGGAGATTGAAGTCAATCGGATACGTGCCAGACAAGTCACACCTACTGCAATTTGTCGAGGAAGAGGAATTGAAGGAACATGCCCTAATTCTTCATAGTGAGAAACTGGCTATTGCTTTTGGGCTTATTAGCTCCAAACCATCTCAACCAATTCGCATTGTGAAGAATCTTCGTGTGTGTGGAGACTGCCACTCAGTTGCTAAGCTTATATCTAAGCTTTATAATAGGGAGATATTTCTGAGAGATCGATATCGGTTTCATCATTTCAGAGAGGGGCGTTGCTCATGTAATGATTACTGGTAAAAGGGGAAAGTTTTTGCTGCATCCTAAATCTCAAACTCCCACAGAACACTAAAGAGATGTTCATCTTTTGTATATACTAGCGGTATGGAATCTGTTGCATGGAACTTATTGAGAATAGATGATAACTAGGTAACCTTCGTTTATTTCCTTAATGAATGTTTGTAATATTGCTGAAATGTTTATCTTCTCTTATACTTTTTCCCTCATGGTTCAAGGCTTTTCTTTCTTGTGTACAATGGGTTGAAAAGGGCACCCTCAAAACACGGTTCAACTTAAAAGTTGTTAGAGTTTCATTTTCCCATTTTTGTCTCAGATCCAATTAAACTGTACTGTGAAACCGAAACTGAAATTTCGCACTAAAACAGGGCTCAAATTTCTCTTTTCAGTTGAGGGCACCAGGAGCTTTTAACATGTTGCATGCATGGTGTAAATTTAAAAGATTGCAACCTCATTCTGCCATTTTTTAAGTTTCCACCTGATGTGAGATCCGTGCTCCTCTCACTTCTTATGCATGTATTCCTGTTATATATACAACTTGTTCATTTCTAACATCTCTAGGACTCTGACTCTTTCTGATACAACAGTGCCAAATGGAAGCCTTTACAAGATCTTCCACAACGTTGTTTGCAAAGGCTAATACTAACAAGCCTCCATCGCCTGTAAAAGCTCTTCTGGGTCGATCTAGCATTTGCTTTCTAAGATTTGGGAACTCAAATGCAAACGTTCATCACCATACTTCTTTGCTTAGGCACACAGCTATTCGATCAGTTCGCTCATCTGAAACAAGGGTACTAAAACTCTTGGATTCTTTCATGCCATTCTCATTAGTTTGTTTCTCTGGCTATTGGAGACGGTTTAAATGCAAAATCACCCGGAAGATCTTGTCAATTCTATCCTGCTTCCTTGACATCTTTTGCATAACATGTTACGGACCTATGGCCAATATTGTCATGCTTGATCAATCATCTGTATAAGTCTGTTTCAACCTTAACCTTCAAACTAGTCATTTTAAGTGCTGCAGGATTGATACTTCAGCTAAAATGACATGTATGCACAGTCGTCTAATTTCTCTTCACCAACTTGATGATCTGATTTTAAATTACCTCTTGAAAATTCATGAGTAGGTGTTAAGGAACTCAGACACGGCAGGTTTTGGGATCGAACCAGCAGGCAAGTTGACTATATTCATTCGATCTTGTTAAGCTTTTTACAATCAGTTTCTGCTTCTCATTTTCTCAATGTTATTCACGGTTACTTTCTGCTTCACAGCAGCATCAAAAACCGTTCATGTTCGGTTCCAATTACAGAAGAAGTGCAGCTATGGTGATAATTTTCTCCTTGTAGGCAATGAACCTATCATTGGACAGTGGAACCCTTCTAGTGCTGTTCCCCTTAACTGGTCTGATGGAAACATTTGGACAGTTGACCTGGTAAGAACTTCAAAAGCATAGCATTGATAACTTTGGAAGTTGTAAATTTGCTCAAAATAGACGTTAATCCTGTTAAGTCATAATGTCATTTTTGAATTTGGATGGTTGCAAATAGGACGTACCAATTGACAGAGCAATACAGTTCAAATTTATACTAAGGAAAAGCACAGGAGATCTGTTGTGGCAACCTGGTCCAGACCGCATTCTTCACACCTGGGATACCAACAGCACTATAACCATAACCGAAGACTGGAAAAATGCAAAACTTCAGAAATTAACTGAAAATGAGACACTACTTACAGACGGAGCTGCGAGTTTTTCAGACAACTTTGCCTCTCTAAATGGCATACCAACTTATAGTAACAGGAATGAGTTTGCGTTTAGTACGGCAGAGGGAACTCTGCTTCAGGAAAGCCAAGCAGTTTGCAATGCAAATGATGGTCTTTGCATCATGACTAGGCCAACATCCTTAGGAAGCATGGAAGATGAAGATGAATACTGTGAAGCTGAATACTATGACGATGAATATTACGAAGATGACTGTGAATATGAAGATAGATACGAAGACGAAGACATCATGTTTACCTATGAAGGAGATCGTGTTTTTGTGCCTGGTTTAGTACAGGGTAACCGATAAAACCATTGATATCAGTACTGATGGCCCCATTGTGGTTGATGCGATAGAGGTACACAGTTCTTAATCAAACATGTCACTATATTTCTATATACAGCTTTTCTCACAATTTTGTTTCTGTCACCACTCATTTGGAGACTGGAGAACCTACCATGTAATGTAAATACCTAAAATACGGCTTTGAGTATTTGGCTGACTGCCTCTTGTAATAGCTCACCTCGAGCTAATTTTGTTCTTCTGCCCTTTAACTATACATACAACCATAGCAGTTGATTAAAACTTCTGAAGATTTGATTGCATTCGAGTTTGTTTCTATTTGATGTGTGAATCGTATTTGTGGGATTCAAGCAAAACCAGAAGCTAAAATGGCAGTGTTCTGTACAATGTTGATTCATAATTTTCACGCAAATCCAATAGAAGTGTTATTACTACTTGGGGCTTTACTACTATAAACAATAAGCAATTGCAATACATCTGTTGAACTGCCCACAACAACCATGCCAAATAAATGATCAAGAACAAATAAACAATAGGCACTTCATCATCATGATGCCTTCTCGATCTCTCTCCTTCCCTTCTGTAACAGTGCTAAATGAGAAAGAAGACTTAATTGTTCCAGAATTAGGTCGAGGCTTGAGGATAGACCAGGATGGTTATCTGAAACAAACCATGTAAAGGAACCAGAAATGCCGTATGCCTCACTCCTTATTAGGAGTTGATTCATACGTTTACTAACACGTAAAGGAATCGGATGAGGATGATAAATTGGAGCCAAGATAAAGAGAAGATTATGACAGGAGGTTAGAAAAGAGACCAAGAAGGCATGGTGAGTATGAGAAGGGAAGATATGAGACCCAAAAGGCAAGGTGATGATGAATTTGAACCGAAGCCAAAGTCAAGACGACCCAATCACAATGAATTAGAGCCAGTCACAAGCCAGACGGTTCTACTCTTTCCATGTCAATTACAGAGAGCTTTCCTCTCTCCAACTCATCCCTTTTTCTGAACCTGACAGTACAAACCTTTTTTTGTTTCCTGTCCTCCAAATCTGTGATGCAGATTTGAAGTTGCAACAAAGAAGGAAATATCACCCCTGTCCGTGAACGGAAAAACATGTGAGCACACACATATCAAGGAATAACAAAGTTCATATAGTGCAGACGAACTTCCAAATTTACAATATCAAGCAGATGGGTAAAAACTACTACATTAGTCATGTTACAAACATTGAACCTGACTCACCGTAAAATTCTTTAATGCTGGCCCTCCTTTCGTAAATAGACATGGTGGTCTTTCCATCCGGATAAGTCTGCAAATTCCACCACATTGCCACAACCAAATCAGATTTCAAAAAAAATGATACATCTAAGAAGGAGATGGAATGTATAAACATACAGAGATGGAGAATAAAAAAAAATTAGTCAGGTAGACAATAGAGATAAAATTGATTTAATATAAAATTCATTTCAGATTTTGATATTAAAACACGTTCTGTTACTAGTTAACATGTCTCTCATCTCTTAAACTCTATCCTCTCATTAATTAGAGCAACAGCAGAACACACAACAAAGAAAGTGTTCAGATAATCTAATAAATTCAATTAGATAAGAGATCATACCACATAAATAAGAATCCTAAGCAAGCCAAGGGCCCCAGCAAGCTGGCAATCCGTCCACTGAACAAGAAAGAGAAAGAAATTCGCCACCCGACTGTAGGATAGTCTCATCTGAAGTCTTGCTCCATCTTCTCCCTCGGATAATCTAAAGCCCTGATAACCCAGAAGGCAAAGCATTTAATTAACAACCTTGACCACCTATCCTAACCCAAAAGCCCTATTAAACCACACAGTAAACAAAACCCCAAGCATCAACATGTGGTAGAAATCAAATTTTTGCACATTCTACATCTTTATCTCATAATCAATACCACAACAAATTTTTGAACAGGATGCTAACACTGAAAATTAAGTCACTTGTTTAAAAGCAGATGATGGGGCCTCTAAAAATTTCCAAAATAAAAGAGCCATCTCTATCTGCCAAAATATACAAATTATATACCAACTTTGCATATGAGTCCTAAATCACCATTTTATTCCATATACTTAAGTTTATCAAGAACCACACTTTCAGTTACTCTGTTTTCCCAAGCAGAATCTCTCCCCCACAAACCAAACCATCACCCTTTTTGCTTTTCTGGGTCAGAACAAACTACATGATCCCAAACACCCACAACTTCAAAACTCCCAATTTTCTTATAAAAAAGTCTCAGATTCCTAAAAACACAAAAAAAAATCCCAAAATAAAAAAAAAAACAGAGCAAAAACCCAAAATTGAATAAAAATGAAGAAACTTTACAGAGTATTGGCGTGTTGAATATCAGCTTCGAGGGCCTTGAGAGAGTCCTTGTACGATTTTCCCATGGCTGCCGGGTTTTTGCTCGGAAAATCACTCCCATCCACCACAACCCAAAACTGAGCCGGAGAAAATCACTAATGGCTTTTCAAAACCCAAAAACAAAGCTGCAATCTTTATCCTGAGAATTTTGAGAGCTGATACTAGTGCCACCGTGTCTCCTTAAAGAAAACCACCTTGGCCTTTTGGATTTTGTTATTTTAATTTCTTTTATCACCTACCCCATTATGGATATTGTGGTAGCTATTCTCTGCTTCTCAAGGTTTTTATTTATTCTGTACCTCACCAGTTGATACCTCAAGCGTGTGGTTGTATAAACTGATTTTGTGACGTGGAGGATATCTATTGGTAGGTTTAGAAACTTACTATGAACCTGGTTGAGGAGCCTAAAGTAGTAGGGCGGAAAGAGCGGCACCTAATTTTTGTTGAAAGCGAAAGGCCGAATAGTCCCTAAGTTTGCTACTATTTTCAATTTTGTTCTATTGGTTTTGATTTCCGTCATTTTGGTTTAATAAATATTGCGATTCTGCCCCAATTGTTTGAATATTTAGTTTATGGTCCCTGCTCAATGACTTAGAGCGTATGTACTGATTAGGGCTGGGCATGAGACGGGACGAAATTACATTTTTGAAAATGTATCCCGGTCGGGACGATCCCGTTCGGTACCGGGACGGGATCGGGATCCTGAAATGATTAAATTTATAAAAAAAAATATAGAAGATTTAAATTGATCATAAATTATTAAAGAAATTTTATATCTATTTTTATAAAGTCAATATGAACACATCTAATATTGATGCGGGTTTTACTATGTATTAATTTCTCATATATATATATATATATATATATATATTCTATGATGTTACTTTTTATAGTATAATTATCATAGTTCTAAACTCTTAACTCTATATAAGCACAAGACGAACAAAAATTGTAAAAATAAAAAGGCAATCAACAACCAATTAATTAAATATTTGTAATTTGTATCTAACTAATTAAGAGCTCGAGAAAACTCTCAAGTTTGAAAAATCAAAGAAGCTCCAGTTATCACTACATAGCTTCGTTGTGGCGACCGATATTTTTCATATGATCATCATCAGCAAATGTGAATGAATTATATAACCCTTGTTGTATGGAACTAGTACTGTGAACTTATATTTAGATTTTACACGTCTCATTGAGTGTTTTTGAATTTATTGTAAGATATTATACACCTTAAAAAACAGACGGTTATGATCGGATACAAGTACATTTATACTTTCAGGATGGTCCCGTCCCGTCCAGTTTCCAAACTACCAGGACACGACGGTACCACCATTTTAAAATTTTGTCCTGCCCTGTCCTGCTAATTTTCGACACGGGACCGGGACGAGATCAAAATTGCGGTACGAAGTGCCCAGCCCTAGTACTGATCGAGACAAACTTGTCCTGATTGAGACAAATGCTTTAAACGTCTAGGCGAAAGTTGCAAGTGAAATTCAGGGTTTCGTTCATTTTGTTATCTTTAGCCTTTACTAAAGAGAACTGAATAAATCTGATAAATTCGTGAAAGCGATTTGATGTCTAACTCTACCACATTGTCTCCTCATTGCAAATCGAAGCAAAATTATACTTCATTTTTTTTCTTAAAAACTTCAAACTGAAACAAGGGGACTAAATATGCAAGTGATCCAAATTACAGGACCAAAAAGAAAATATTTTGGCCAAAAGGACCAGTGCAAAAGCCACTAACTAATTTCTTAATTACAATTCTTGGACAAAAGACCTGCACAGAATATCTTAATACAGTATGTTTATTCAAAGCAGGACAGAAAGTTCCTTAATCCTGCGATTAGTCCTATAATGGTTAACAAATAGCTGGGTTTTGGATAGGGCTAAGATATGCATTGCATCCTAGTCCTTGCTGGCCCATCTAGAATAATTGGATAGAAACATATCATTTATTTTTGACACAATTAGACAACAACAGATCCTTAATAGATAAAGAAAATATCATCTGTCTCATCATAGGTAAAGAAAATTGGGATAAGAATAAGGTTTTTGAATCAGGTCATAAGGGTGCCAGACCTTAAATTAGTATGTGCCAACCTCAGGCCAAGGGAATCAAAATACCTAACCAGTATCAAGGAATCAAATGGAAAGTCAATACTCAATTTCAGTTCCTAATTAAGAGGTTGCTAGGCTGCTAGAGAAGAAAACCACGTTATTGTTCAATTATGGTGAAGCAGAGAAGCAGTCTACAGAGCTGGTGTTTTCCTTTCTTGACTAGAGGTTCTAGATCAGAGTGACTACTTATCATGCTATACAGTTTGATAAAACGGTTGCCTAACATAATCAGCATCCTTAGATGAACAATCTCACTCTTTTAAGAAAAGAAATTAAAGGCACAAACCCATACCAGAGTAGCAGACTACCTTGGGACAGAAGTAATCTAACTCGTGCACAAATCTGCATTCCGGCCTACAAACTTTGTTGTTCAACTGCAAACCAAACTTCAGAAGCTCCATACTCGACTGAACATAAGCAAAGACATTGATCAGACTAATATGCAGATCGGCGCTGGGTGATAATAAAACAACTAAAGCAATCACCAAGGAACCTCCATATCTTTCCTAGCAAGGATTACCAATAAATCTGGGGATATCCCAAAATGCTGAAATTTTCTTTGAGAATGCTGAAGTTAAAATATAGGCCTTCACTGAATAAAGAGTTTTTGTATTTCTGTTATACAAACTGATGTAAAAGTTACAGGTACTAAGAAATACTTTCCAATCAAACAAAAATGAAAAATGTGAAATGATTTCCCTTTAGGACATAGATATCTAACACAAATGAACTAAGAAAAGAGAAATAGTTCCAATGTCAGTTTTCTTTGTCTAACTAGTTGAATGAGAAACACTTCTTCAGATATACTTACCCTCAGCAACTAAACATTCAACAGGAACAAGCACATACATATATATGATATAGAAACCAAATGTGCTGAAAATTTTGCAACAAGGAATATTCACATTGCGTTCAATGGTGCACTTACATACAGAATTCACAAAACATCCAAGGTTGCTAATGGAGCAGAACTGCAGCAGTTTTGAATTTCCTAGTGATATTGAAATATATTTATTTAAAATATTCAATGAACTTCAGACTGAATCTTTAAGCCATGCTAGTAATAATTGTATCTTTTGACAACAAATCAACAATCAAGTCCATAGTTGATGTATCTGCTGAGCCCCTCTCATGCATTATCTTGAATACGTACCATAGCGGATGATTGTGTTATTGGTCCAATCATTCTGAGAACACCCCTTTTGTTCCATTCCTCAAGAAATATTTTTTCTTCACTTAATAGACCTCCTTTGCGAAGTCCATGAATCAATATATTGTATGTCCTTACATCAGGTTGAGATCCTTAATCAGCCCAAATTCAAAATGTCCATTGAGTCTGTATCGATTCTAATTAGTACATCAAGATAATAAAACTCAGTATTTGTGCTATCTTATTCAATGAGGCAGTCTTTCATAGCATCAGCTTGAATAAGGCCTCGGTTGAGGCCATCTTATACTAAACCAAATATTACAGTAGTAGTCTAAGTCCCCACCCAATGATGATACAAATGAATACAAACCCATATAAGCTAGAAAGATCCATTAAAATGGTGATTCTGTGATTCCAGCATGCTGACTGCTGCACAGAAATAGTATTGTGACCTCATCACCCTATAAAACAAGCTCCATAGGAGAACAAACCTCCAGCAAAACTATAACTAAACCAAATCATTTCATAGTTCCACACGGACAAACAAATAATACCAGAAATCGCTTTTCTTATTGCTTTTTTGAACACAAAAAATTAAAACTACTTTTATTGCTTCAACTGACCTTGGGCCGACTCCAGTTATCATAAGAAACTAAGATCTCTGGGATCGTAAACCTCCATTTCCAACAATGTGTAACAAGCTCTCTCAGCACCTGGCTCATGAACCCTGTTTGCCATGCCAACCTGGATACATAACCACAATTTATGCTGCAATTAGTCACAGCATAACTTACAAAATATTACCAAGACATAAAATGTCATCTATCTGAAGCAAAGCACAAAAGTCAAACCGAAGATTAAGATCAGAATCTCAGATCCACTCCTTCTGATACTACTGCTATTTAATATTAATCCTAACGTTCCATTTTTACAATAATACCATTCCATTTTGCAGATGATATAGTACTACAACAAACAAGAGTTACATAGAGATTAGTGAGCCAGGATAACCTAGCAGTCCTGAAACAAACTATATTGGATAATTGATGCATATCCCAATCTAAATCTCCTTTGGCTTAAACAGAGGCAGCACTCTCATTCAGACAATCTGCTCAGATGCAGCATCCTAAAACCTGGGATTTTCCATATGCCAACACAACTGTCAGTACCAAAGCAACATGTACTACCCAAAGATACAGTACGAGAGGCCATTTGCAAGAATCAGATAAAAAGTGGATAATGGATTAATCACTAGTTTAAGACATTAATATTAAATACAAATGAACAAAAAAGGAGGAATAATTGCAAAATCATTTTTCATTGTCTTACCAGTTGAATGAGAAATACTTCTTCAGCTATACATACAACCAACAACTCATATCCAGTCAATCATGTGTGTAGACACACATACACACGATCATAATCATATAGAAACCAAATGTGACCCAAATTGGAGAGCAACACAGGAGCTAAAATTGTGTTTCAATGGTGGGCCTTACAAACAGGATTCACAAAACACCCAAAGGTTGCTGAAAGAGCAGGACTACAACAGTTTCAAGTTTCCTAGTGACATTGAATAAAACTCAATTCAAGCATTCAATAAAATTCACTTCAAATATTCAATTAACTTCCAACTGAATCTTTAAGTCATGCTGATAATACAGGATCTACTCAATTATTCAATTTCCTCTCCAGTAAATGACCATCATTCCTTTATAAAATCTGATGGACGGCAGATACAGGAACTAATCATCCGGCAATTACAGATAATACTAATCATTTGATGTACATTTCAACATTAGATGAAGATTCAGTGTTCGTTGTAGCCATGATGTAAAGTCACAAACAGGACTGATAGATTCTGTACAAGTTACAATAAAGAGTCCTATAAATCTCGTCTACCATAACGTCTCTGCCTTTGCTGATATGAAATCAAGGCCTCCGCAAACTCAGCCTTCCCAAAATCAGGCCAAAGAGCTGGTACGAAGAAAAGTTCAGTGTAGGCCAACTGCCATAACAAGAAGTTACTGACTCTGAGCTCGCCGCTGGTTCGGATGAGTAGATCAGGGTAAGGAAACTCGGTACAATTAGTCTCCAGTTCCTGCTCGATGATGCTTTCATCTATATCTTCAACTTGAATGAGGCCGTCTTTTACCCTCTGAGAGATGCTTTTGCATGCTTGCACTACATCGTATTTTCCACTGTAGCTCACTGCTACAATAAGTTGGAGTCTGAAGTTGTCTTTTGTATTCTCCTCTGCATCACTAATCAGTTTCTGTAAAGAATCTGGGAGCTTTGACGAATCCCCAATGACTGATATTCGAATGCCTTCCCTATCATAACAAAATCAGGTGCCTTCGTTTATGAGTATAGCTAAATCGAGATTGAGTCTGCTAGATAAATATTCAACACAATCAAGCACATTACCATGCTCAGTTGCACACATACCACCAATCAGGAAAAAAAAATTGCTTGTGGCAGATTTCAGCAAGAGAAAATACATCCATCTACCAACTAACATCCAATAACAAGTGTTTGCAAATAGTGTCACCGGAACCGGTTTAAAGGAAGAAATTTTCGCACAGACCAGCTAAAACTAAGTAAAGAGAAGTCTTAGAGCTAACACTTGAAATACTGAAACAAGTCCAGATTTATCAGCCATTTTGTCCAACCTTGAAACAATCTTAATTAGAATTAGGTTTTCCTAGCCCAATCCAATCCTTGATACAAATCTTCATTCTTGCTCATGAAACATAGGCTAAAGAAATCCTTTTCAGCATATAAGCAAAAAATATGATTATAACAAGTAGCAATTCATGTATCAAGGTTAAAGAAATTTCAAAGAGAGATGTGATCAAGTGCTACACTGACTTCATCAATCCCTCAAACAAACTCAACAAACACTACAACATTCCCAATCCAGCAGTTACTGACAAATTAACCATCAGTTGGCACCAAATTTCTAGTTTGATTTGTATTTATCCAACAAAGATGAATTCGAATTTGTTTGACATGGTCACCTCTTGCCTATAGTGTTTAAGGTCCCCTTCAAGCCAACAGAAATTGGCCTCTTGTCTAATAAGGCCATATGATATAAAGCTACAAACACTCGAGTTATAAACCCATCTTCCCAATTTAAACAAACACAAAATTCCCTTTTCAGCATAGTTTTGCAAAACCATAGTGCAATTAATTGAAGTCCCAAGTTTTGTTAAGAAAATTTCAAGAGAGATGAGGTCAAGATTGTACCTGGCAAGATTGTTGATCTCTGACTTGATCACTCCCTCAAACAAACTCATCAAAAATTCAACCTCCATCTACACTACAACAAAACCAAACCATGATCATTCCACAAGAACAACAAAAAAAGAAAGTGCTTTTTTTAAAAAGCAGAAACTAAAAAGCACTTGTTTGGGTTTAAAGCACTAACCTTTGGGCGAACCCAGTTATCATACGAAAACGCGAACACAGTGAGAACCCTAATCCCCCATTTCCGGCTGACGTCAACAAGCTCCCTCAGCGCCCGGGCACCCGCCTGGTGACCCGACCCGGACGGCAGCCCTCTCCTCCTGGCCCACCTCACGTTCCCGTCCATGATCACCGCCACGTGCCTCGGCATCGCCTCCCGCCGCAGACCCGTCGGCAACGGCTCCTCCCCGGGGGCAAATCCGTCATTTAAACACTCCGGGACTTGCTTCAGCGAGGCCGAATCCGCTGCGGTTGCGGCAGCGTTGTGGAGTGAGCTGGAGACACTCGATTGGGGTTTGGAATGGAATGAGCTGGACTGAGTGCTGAGCTGGACTGGGATAGCGAACCAGCGGAAGGACAGCATTATATTTTTACGGTAAGGGATACGATTCAAGCGTCGAAAGTTTCCTCCTTTGTTTAGGAAATCGGGTCGGGCATTGCCTCTGGTTCTATCTGAATGGGTCGTCCACACACGTGCGAAGGAACCGCGGCGGACAGTGTGACACGTATTCTCCCGCCACCCGCTACTCCATTAAGTTCTGATATACCCCTCCCCTTTGAATACAATTTCCAACCTTCCCACTCCCTTCAGGGACAGTACCGTAATTTCATCTATCTCCCCGTTTTCCGAAGTAAAGTCGGTTTTCAGTCTCTTCAACTCGCCTCATATTGTCTCTGTGTTTCGATCTTCCCACTATTTCCTTCTTCAAAGGTTTAGCCTTCTCAGTTTACTTTTCATTTCCCAAAATGCCCCCGGAAACCAGAAGAATGGCATTTCCAAAGGTGGTGATCGAGCGCGACACCGACTCCGAGGAAAGCTCGTCGGATGAAGAAGAAGAAGAAGAAGAAGAAGAAGAAGACGAACCGGCGTTTTGGCGGAGAGCGAGAGCGAAGAGAAAGTTGAGGAGCCCAAGAACAAAGGGAAAGCCCCCATTACTATTTCTCTCAAGAAAGTCTGCAAGGTAGAATCTTTAACCCCATTATACCCTTCTCAATTTATTTACTGTTTGTTATTTCGGTTTCTTGAATTTAACTGATCAAGTTTTGATTTTTACTGATTATAATTCATTTTTCTTTGCTTCCAAAATTTTCATGTTGTTAAGTCTGATTGCTTGATTTGAATTTTTTTGCATCAGTATCGATCTCAGTCATTATTACATCTTAATTCGTCATGAAATATATGCATATAGTATATGTCCACTTTGCTTTCTGTACATGTTTTTTAGGATTTTATCTATAAAATATGTTTCTTAGAAAATAAATAATACACTTATGTGACATATTTCTAGGGTCCAAGCACGTGGAGAATGCTGTATGGCATGGATATGAATGCAGAGAAAGGTGCCGTACTTGTTGCTGATAACTTTGGTTACCTCTACATGTAAGTGTTATTTTCTGAGATAGACATAGTGAGGTAGTAAAGAGTCAAGAAAGATGCGTGCAGTGACTTAATTTTGTAGTCAGCTGGTATAGCAAGCACTTCTCTTTGTGTTTGCTATTTCTCTGTTCCCTATTAGTTGTCATATCCTGTCTCGCTATCAGCTTTAGTCGAAGTACAGACATTATTTTAGTGCTGGTTCTTCTTTTGCCTTTTTATATCTGGGGTTGGTTGTTATAAGAGTTTTTTGTTTACGTTTTGGTTCTTGAAATTCCATGTCTCTTTGAGCTGCAAGAACCTAAACAATATGCCAAGGGGCTTATGAAACAGAGTGTTTTACATGTCTCAAATTAGGGAGTATGGGTATGCAGTTTTGGGTCATAATTACAATTTTACAATCTGCTCATGCTTTAAGAACTGAATTGTGTTTGTTTGCATTAATAGAAAAACCAATTTTTGTTTTCTTTCTTTCGTTCTTTTTTGTCAAAGATAAACCTACCTCGATGTAGGACAACAACAGTTTAGTTGGATTTTTCATTTGCTCAAAAGAAAAAAAAAGTGCTTCTTCATGTCAATTTTTTGTAAGAAAAACATCAGTTGTTAAAGTTAAGGTCATAGCAGGACTTTCGATAGAGAAGCTTTCGATGTGTTTATGCTGCAGGGTTTCCAACCCTTCGGTCTGATCAGCTTGTTTATTTAAAGAAAAAAAGTACTCGCTGCTGTGCAAATGCACTTGGTTTTGCTTGATATATTATTATCTTATTAATTTATTTTTATTGTATAGGGTTGATACTCGGTCAAATAACAGAAGTGGGAAGCCAATTTTGATCCATAAGAAAGGTAGCAAAGTTGTTGGACTCCACTGTAATCCTGTTCAACCCGACCTTCTCTTGAGTTGTGGAAATGATCATTTTGTAAGTTAAGATTGCTTATTTGAGTGTTATCCGGCTTTGTCTACTCTATAGGCTAACATCTGTATGTGGGTCATGTCTGTTTTCTCCAAAGGGTAAAGTTTTACATAATACACAACATTATTGTCCATATTATAGAGATCAAGATAACCTAGAAAAGATCAAAGTAAAAGATCTACAAAAAATCTAATATTGTACTTTATTACAAAAGATCTCAATCTTGGTTTGAGTGGAGGTGAACAGTAGAACAAGTGGAAGTAAATATCTGTAGTGAGTCATTGTTTCTTCTGCAGTTTCCTAGTATTCTCAGGAAAGCATTAACTTCAACAAGCTCGTCGTCGAGAAAGCCCTCGCTTCTAACGACCAGGACAACCACCGCCTCCTCTCCGCCATTAAAGAACGCCTCGACAGGTATATAAACACCGCCCTACGTCACTTCTTAAGTCACTTCCTGTTCGATTGGTAGCTTGTTTAGCTTGGCATCCTCAAATGGTTTACGTTGTGCTTCTGTTTGTTCAACACCACCTGCTGCTGCAGGTATGCCGTGCTCCACAAGACCCCAATATTCCTTCGAACGAAGAAAGTTTTCCATTAACATCGACCAATGATCATAGTGACCATCAAACTTTGGGATTGAAGGCTGCACAAAACTACTCTCTGCTGCCATCCTTCTCAACCTTACTCTTCTCAGAAAAACTGTTGTTTTCCTTCACTCACTAGGCACCGGTGGCTCTGGTACCAATTGTTAGACTGTATTGTTAAACTTGCAACAAACAACACAGAAGAAAGTATCTTCTTTCTTATTCAAAAACGAAAGCCAACTTCGGCTTTTATAGCCTTACAGGATAAGATCATGAGATCAAACAGAATTACATCCCATGTTGCCTAGAAACATGGTAACAGCTAGGATTCATTCAAAAACATATCATCTAGTCCCTACAGACTAGGGTTTATTAACAAACAGAGAGAAACTTGGGCGACAAGTAACAGCTTTCCAACATTATTCAACTGTTGAAATAAATTTCCAGACTTTAGAGTCACAGATATATAGTTTTCAAGTAGATAAAAATGTGAGCTATGATCTTATTTCTGCATCGTTGCTTTTCTTGTTTATTCTGAAGTACTTCAATTCATGTTCTGCAGTGTAAACAGTGAACTAGCCTCTGGAATCTACATGACCAAGTACAGGCTCTTCAACTATGTGTCAAATGTATTTCCACATTTATAGTTGGTTTTAGAGACTAGTGTCCTTGTTCAAAGAAATATAAGAACGAATCAAATTGGTGTCCCAGTTGCTCAGCAACGGTTGATTTTCAGGGGAAAGGTGCTAAAGGATGGTCATCCCCTTTTCTGAGTATTGTATCCTAATATTTATTTCAAACGTTGATATTTGTTTTTTAATATATACTGTTAATCATGTAAATAGAACCAGATAAGGAGATTTATGATATTGGTATGAATTTCCATTATTCATTATCCTTTAAAGTCTAAACCTTATTATTATGAATGTGGAAGGTATGCTTGTACACGTTTACCTGTTCCTCGTGTGAATGTGCATTAAATTGTACACGTTTACCTGTTCCACATTGTCTCATTTTGTCGAATCAGTTCTGGCCTAAAATTTTGAATCTATGATTAGTTTTATTTACGATAAGACATGTCTTTCCTATTAACTTCATAACATTTCATCGAGCAAGTTATCTGTTCTTCCTAAGAAAAGGAATCACTGATGACAATCCACCAACAATATTCTCAGAAGGTATCCCAAACCACAACCACACAATAAACTTAAAATACATGTATGGTTGCAGAAGAAAAAAAACCTAAAAACTAGAAGTACTTCAGAGTTCATTTCTTGGTTGGAAAGCAAACTTTAGACTTACTTTTTAAATGGTACTGAAGTTAGAACATGCACAACAACTTAGGAAGATGCCTAATGTGAATAGTTTTTTTTCATATGTGCTATATGGAAATGATGCTATTTACATTTTGTCAAACCTTTGATAATTCATATATAGTCCATCTTAAATGTCAGAAAGTTGAACTCCAATCTAGAGAGTCACTTATTTCCATTGAATTATTACAATTACTAACTGAAAACGACATGATTGCATTTCCTCTGCTCAAATCAAATACACAAATTTAATGAAAAATTAAACAAGTTTAAGAACAGTTTCTAGCAAAAGGATTCAAAACCAACCTTATTACAGAGACATGAGAGAGCAGAAGATATATACAAACATGTTCAGAAAGAACTTCCAAACCGCAGAGTCCTCAGCTTGTTGAGAACACACAGAAACCCATCTCAACTTTCACCAAAACGGAATCACGATCGAGCATTTCTTTTAGCAAATGGAGGTATAGAGAGTACCCAATGAATCTCTTAAGCACCATTCTTTATTTGGGATAACTTGTCGATCAAGCAAACAAGACTCCGGCATAATAGTTAGAAGATAATTCAAGTACATTCTCCATATTGCTCCCATTTGAATCATCTACAAGTAAACCATGACATAGAAATTAGTATGAAATAATTGAGATAGCTAGTTTAATTAATAGTACTTTATTTTAGTATATTGGACTTTAGGTTGTAACTTACTCATGGGAGTTTTATCAACAAAGAAGCAAGCAGCAATAATAATGTAGCAGAGGAAAAGAATGACTCCTTTCAAATAATGTGAAGTTCCATCCTGAAACATTAACAAGAGAAGGATGGTTTAATTTCTGAAGTGTGATCAAAAAAATGAAAATGAAAAATAGTATATTTGGATTTGGAGAGAGACCTGCAATGTAAAGGCTGTGATGATTATTGTGAAAGCAAGAGAACCAGTTTCAAGGAGACTAAAGTCAAGATCCATTTCAATCCCCATTATCCAAGCAACAATCACACTTAAAGGGACCTGAAAAATTATAGGAAGTTAGGTTTCTGTATGACTAATCAGAAGAATATAGTTTTCTCAATCTGCCAAATTTTACTTGAATCTTGATTCTTACCACAAACATAGAGATTTGAGATGCAGAACCTAAAGAAACTCCCAATGATATGTCCTGCATTTAAATTAAAATAAGGTGCCATTTAGTCCTAAGTGAGAATATTCGATTCGGATTTTCGATGATCATTGTACAGTCTTATGTAACTATCATACCAATTTGTTCTTGAGAGCAAATATGATTGATCCAGCATGTTCTGCTGCATTTCCCACAATTGGTAGCAAAATAATGCTGATAAAGGTCACAGAAATGCCCCAAGAGTTTGATGCAGCCTAAGCGGAGAAGAATACATAAATCAGTTGGATATTTTTTTTACTAATACTGCTTTGATACAAAGTCATTAAAGAATTTTAACAAACAGACCCAGATATTTAGTATGACAGTAATAAGGCCTATATATACCTCAATCGTACCCACAACATACTCGGACAAGAGCGCTATGATGATTGTCATACCAGCCAGCCAACCAAATGCACTCCAACATCCTATCACTGCCTTCTCTTCATCTTCATCATCTTCCTATTCATTGCACAGAACCAAATTAGTCACTAGCCCAAGATATGTATCTTTAAATAATAAAAACTATGATTTTCCAAATCCACTTTTCCAAACATATTTGGCATCAAAACAAATACAAATGGGGAAACATGCATTATTATTATATTAGATAAATTGTCTAATGTTGGTCATTCATGCCAAAGAACAGTGTTGATCTAATTGTACTTTTTTCAATATTATGTTCATTCACCATCCCATGCCTATAAGAGAAAATAAGTATAAATTGTCTCCCTTTTATCCTAAATTTCCTTCCTTGTATTCTAAAGTTTCTCATATGAAGCAAGACAAAAGTTTCAGTCTGCAGGCAGGAGTAGTAGAAGAACCCCTCCTTCACACGCCATGCCATTTCGCATGATAAGCCAATCCTGTGGGGTGCCCCCTGTTCAATCTAAAACTCATAGAACTTGATATATTGATGGCAAATTGGCAATGGATTTGTCTAAGGTTTAGGCAAAGGTCTCTTTGGGAGAATGATTCCAACATCAATGGAGCAGGGCATTACATATTTATGGCTAAGTTTCTCAAGTATGCATATGCAATGAGTTAGTGACAAACTTAGATAGAGGCATATGCCTTGAAATGACACTATGAAATTTTAAGTAAACACAAGCAATTGCAGTTATACGAGCACACGAATGAATTTCAAACGAGTTATTATATATTTCAGATTAATTATATCTAGTTTTAGCTCTTGGTTTTAGTTTCGTCAAGTTAGCAAATCAAAACCTTTGATTAAACTCTTTTCATCATCAACTACTGGTTCCTTAATTTTCATAGTACACTTTACATAGGCGGGGTTGTCTACGGTACCGTTATGTATCTCATACCTTTATTTTTTATTTAATAAACTACAAATATTAAGAAGTTATCCAATTAAAAATTGACATGTGTTATTTTCAAAAAATTAAATTCACTATTTTTACAACACATTGTTTCTTAATATGTAATATTGTTCAAATTCATGTTACATATATTGTCAAAAAGTAAATTATTGTTTGGTGAACTATAATTATCACTTTTGACAACATTTATTGTAGTTATTGTAATTAAGTGGTCAAAGATGTAAATACAATATTTAGACAACTTTTATCAAATGGAGAACCTTGATTATCATCTTTCAAATAATTAGTTTTTGATATAGTTTTTGAATTAATTACTACAAATTGCAAAAAAAATACAACGTTTACATCAATAGTTGTGGGTTGTGGTAAAATGCGTAGTCATTGTAGTAATCATTTCATTAATGGCAAAAATGCCACATTGACAACACATTTGTTGTTGTTTTTGTTATATTGTCCATAAACTAGTACTTTAGTTTACGATCAATAATTACTGCAAATTAAACAAAAGTTATTAATTTTACAACATTTGTTAGAGGCTGTGGTAAAATATGTAGTCATAGTAGTAACTAGTTGGCTAATTAAAAAACTATAAAAATTTATCACTTTAACAACAAACTTGTTGCCATATTTGTTAAAGTCGTCCATAATTTGTATATTAGAATAACCGAGCTAATTACTTAAAATAAAACACAAGTTACCGTTTTTACATCATTTTTTTTAATTGCAATAAAATATGTGATTATTGTAGTAATGAAATGACTAATGATAAAATATAAAGATTTACCACTCTGGTAAAAAATTTGTTGTCATACTTGTGAATTATCCATATATTAGTACATAGGTTGTAGGTAGAGTAATTACTACAACTAGAACATATATTATCTATTTTTATACTAATTGTTGTGTTTGTCATAAAATGCATGTAAGAAGAATAATAATTGATTAAGAAAACTACTAACAATATGATTAATTTGTACATAACTAAATAATTCCTCAACACCCTAGGTTAGAAAGTTTTTGATTTTGATATGGAAATAATGAAATTGTCAACCATATATTGATAATTAACCATTAATCAGAGACATTAATTCGTGATTGACAAAATTAATTAGTAAGAAAATTTATATAACTAATAGTAATTACGTGATCTATGATGATTTTTTTTTCAAAAATTATCTTTAAAAGGAAAATAATGTATTGATGAATTATCAATTGATAATCAAATATTAATAAGTTTTAATGATAATTAAACTAAAAGATGTGCTTAGGTTAGAAGGTTATGATTTTGTGAACATATAATTGTTCATTGATAATTATGTTAAATATTTAGAACCGTTAGATATATTATTAATTCAAAGGTGTAAAATATTTATTGAAATAAAGATATGACAAATATTCGGGTACTATAGAAAATTCTTACATAGACCATAGTACTGTTAATCACCTCTTCAGAACCAAACACTTGACGGTGTGTTTTCAACTGGAAGAAGATATAAGAAACATATGCAATAAGCATAAAAATGCTGCTTGTTCTTGACAACTGAAGAGTGGAGGTGGCATACGAATCGCCAACTCCAGAGGCATATCTGAACATAAGTGGCAAGATGTGACATAGTAACCCCAGCAGTAGCAACAGTGAATTAACATCAGCCTGTTTCTGAAAAAATATAGATGCAAAAACAAAATCTTATTAATTGGTTTGGTTACTAAAAATAACAAATTTTATTTTCTTAAATTAGTTTTCTTACTCTATCATATCTTTGTTCCTTTTTGATGTTGGCCAAGCCTCCACAAAGTAGAGAGGTGCCAAGAACAAGGAGGAGGTTTGAGAGAATAGAACCCAACAAGGAATACTTGACAACATCTATTTTGTTCTCATGTAGAGCAAATAGTGCTATTATCATCTCTGTTGCATTACCACACGTTGCATTCAGAAGTCCCCCAACTGCAAACAAAATCCAGTTAACCCCTCAAGTATATACACTATTCACAGAAATATTTATTAAAAATTAAAAAAATCATTTTAATTTAAGGGAAGGTATATATATACCTGTCGGACCAGTGAAGTATGCAATCTGTCTGAGAAAATAAGAGAGAAAACAAATGTTAGAGTCACAAACTGTTGTAAAATCAAACTGATCCATCAAAAAATGGTATGATCGATCAATTGTAAATGAAGTTTGTTTGTTGATTCTTTTTTTGAAGTTTTGTATGGGAGAAATTCCATCGATTGTAAAGAAACCAATCTCTGATCATTCCCTTGATTTCAAATTCGTGTATGACTATATATACTACAATTAGGTAGCAAGCTCACTCAGTGAGGAAGCTGACACGTTCAGCAAGTGGAGTGAGACCTAACAAACTCAAAGCAAAAACCCAAGGCTGCATGGCACAATAAAAATAATGATCAAACCTCAAATTAGGATCATCATAAAATATTGACAAAGTCCAACAAGCATCTGAAAACTTATACCAACAATACTATATAGGCTAGCAAATGAATTTGGTGATCGATCACTTACTCTGCCGAAGTGGTAAAAATCTGCCGCAATGGCCAGAGGAATGGCCGGAAAAAGCACGGCGAGCTTAGTACCAAGAATCACCTCTTGCAAATTGTTCAGAAAATTTCTGAGCATTTGGAAACGAACATTGGAAACAATAATCGGGTCGGACTTTTTGCGTACCATGGAGGATGACAGGTTTTGAGGCGTCTTCCATTGCTCATTATTCTGATCATGACCATTCATATTATTAGTCCCTCTTACTATACCCTTACGATGATCGTCGATTCCATTCTCAATGTTGTTGATGATGAAATCCTCCTGTGATCCCATAATTTAATGTCTCTGAAAAATATGGGAGGCTAGGGTTTTGGATCCGACAACGAATTGTTGTGTGTGTATGAGCTATGAACTAGATTGAGGTTCTCTCTGGGAGTTGATATAGCTAGGATTTATCAGGTTATATATATGAAAATGTGGAACTGGGGCTTTCATTTCAAGGCATTAGGGATTGACAGAAGCTAGGGTGAAGTATACAAAGGCAGCTTCCTAGAATTTTCCTGGGTTTTTGTTGGTTTGCTGCATGAGCCATGAGCTATACACGTAACTATAAAGCTTGTTGAACCCTGATATGCAAGTCCCCAGGTGGTACTGTGGTAGAGGTTTGCAAAGATGGCAGAATATATATGAGCAGCTCAGCTTAGTTCAAACAGATAAGTCTGAGCTGATTATATAAGAGATGGAAAAAAGAGAGAAAATTATTTGTAGCTCGTTATTTTCGATGTATCAAAAAAAAGTAAGTGCTGGAAGACTAGTTATAAGTAAGTATTGTCTAACATCTTCAATCATAATGAAAAACATACATTTTTATTGGGTTTTCCGTTATTTCTTTAATTTACTGGATGTTTCGGAAAATGAAATTAATTTAGCATTTATTAATTTTGAAACACCATGGAAATTAAGAAAGTAACTGAAAACCAATGAGAATTGTATGTGTTTTCTACATTGTGGTCAAGTAAGTTAGGCATTTGAAAGGCATGTTGTCCAACTATGAAAGGCATGTTTTTCACCTTCTAGCATCATGCATGTGTACTAATTTGATCCATCGTTAATGACTTGGTGCAATGGAAGTCTTTGCACATTTCACTTCGAGTCGATTGATTGGGAATTTGCACATCACGAATAACCGCCCCACAATTAGAGTTACTTTGAGAACTAAATTGCGCATTCTTAATGTTACATGTGAGATTTAACAAGGATTTCCAACATTGTTATCAGTTATTATCATCAACTTTGTTCAACTTTAGGTTACAAAAAAATATTTAATTTCTTTGTTCATATAGATTGATGATTAAGACATAACAACCCGGGACGTACGTATCTAAGATTCGAATATGATCGAGGTGGCTAAATCTATTGGTCTTCAATGATTTTAGGCACATATATGTATTTATATTGTGTTGGATTCTTAGTTATTAGTATAGGCATTGAGGGAATGAAATGGACGAACATGCATGACACATGTTATAGATGTACATCCACAGGATGTTACGTAGCAAACAACAAAGGAAATACATTGATCTGATCAAAAGTGACCCTCCACTAATTTCAATGCGATATATGCAAATATCTCTGAAATATATGATCTCTCATTCAACACTGGAGAACATACTTAGTTAGTTATATATATGTAGCTAAGTATATATGAAATGAGATATAAGAGAAAGAGAAGATAGTCAGCTAGCTAAGGTGAGGTACATATTTCCAAGTCGTACCCAAAGACATCGATGAGCAAGCTAGCTAGGTCAGAACTTTCGTGGAATTTTCAAGCTCCTCCTCCAAGCTAGGGTTTGATCAAACAGAAAAAAAAACCACAAACTGAAAACCATAACATGCATATTGACGAAGTTTCCGATCAATGTAGAAGTTTCGTACAATTGTGACATGCATAGAAATATATACAACGAGCTTCCACTCGATAATATATACATAGAGATCCCATGAAAAAGCTCAGATTGTCGTTTATACTCAATATTTCTCCATTCATGTCACTATTATGAAGACGAGCTCTTCCTTTGCTATTGGTTTGTGTCTTTATTCATGTCAGAGGTCGGTGTCTTACCAAGAATCTATGTGTCCAATGTTTTGTTAGGTCAGTACAACTTGAGTACGTATACTTATATATCAAAGGCTTTGCAACTTAATTATGAAAGTAAATGCTGTACATTAAAAAACAGAATAAATTATAGGCAAAAGCTGGACTACGCCGGTGGTAGGGTACAACTGAAGGGGTGGTTAATGAAAGGGTGTTTTTGTAATCTCATGTCGTCATGGGTAACTAACTGATTTTATTGTGACCATGAAGGAGAATGTGCCTGAAATGGATCCCAACAGAACACGTCTCAAGCCTTTGAGAGATTTGATACGTGTTGAGAGACCAGAGTCGAATCAAGCAGTGAGTTGTAAGCTCGGTTGGTAAACTTGCTTCCCTTCCGTTCTGTGAGGATTCAATTGGGTGGGTAATTTTCAGATCGAAAACCTAATGTGATTGTTCTGTCATAGTTTAATATAGCCTCATCAATGATTTTGTTTCGCATTGTATCATTCATTTCTACTATGGATCTGTATTAGCATATATGATTTATGGTGTTAGCGAATCAAATTGGTGTTGTTCGAAACACATTGTTCAATTAGCTGAGGCAAGTTTTGGAAGCTAACTAGAGAAGTATCTGCTGCTATATGCTGTCGAAATTAGAAACAGATAATCATTTTGTAGATATAATTTGTTTCTAGCAAGATAAATTGCAGTAAGAAATGGATTATTTTTAATCTTTGTTTCTCTGATGAATCGATGCATTGTCAGCACATTTCATGCCTGATATGTTTACATTCAACATAATACTATTTGCTTTCCTTTTCCAAAATTTAACAGAGGAACGGACTTTTTGGTGCTATTTATGTTCTCTTAACCTTACTAGTTGTTCTACATATTTTGTTTATAAAGTTTAGTGTGCTCTTATTCTTCTGTAATATGTCGTTTAATGATGACATCACTGATTTGTACAACCTTTGTTTACAGACATTCATTGCTCTTACCAAGCATCGCAAATCAACACTCAAATGAAGGCTCTGGTTCGAGCAACATTTATGAATAGATTTTTTATTCAACTGTTGAAATAAATTTCAAGACTTTAGAGTCACAGATATATAGTTTTCAAGTAGATAAAAATGTGAGCTATGATCTTATTTCTGCATCGTTGCTTTTCTTGTTTATTCTGAAGTACTTCAATTCATGTTCTGCAGTGTAAACAGTGAACTAGCCTCTGGAATCTACATGACCAAGTACAGGCTCTTCAACTATGTGTCAAATGTATTTCCACATATATAGTTGGTTTTAGAGACTAGTGTCCTTGTTCAAAGAAATATAAGAACGAATCAAATTGGTGTCCCAGTTGCTCAGCAACGGTTGATTTTCAGGGGAAAGGTGCTAAAGGATGGTCATCCCCTTTTCTGAGTATTGTATCCTAATATTTATTTCAAACGTTGATATTTGTTTTTTAATATATACTGTTAATCATGTAAATAGAACCAGATAGGGAGATTTATGATATTGGTATGAATTTCCATTATTTTCCATTATTCATCATCCTTTAAAGTCTAAACCTTATTATTATGAATGTGGAAGGTATGCTTGTACACGTTTACCTGTTCCTCGTGTGAATGTGCATTAAATTGATCTTAGAGATGAGAATATTGATATCCTGGTCTTAAACTGATCTTGTTCCATATCGTGAACAAATGACATGCATGTTATTGTACATATATCAAACTTTTCTAGTTCTAGAGTTCCATATCTGCTGTTTCTTATCTTCCAAAGAAGATGTTTCCAACTCTGGACATCGTGTATTTCCAATAAAGAAAATCTTGGTAATATATGTGAATGTCCAGTTTGGATCTTTCGAACGTCTCTCATCACAAGGATCAAGTTGTTTGTATCATTACCAAATTCCTTAGTTGAAGACTGTAATTCTGTTCTTGACTTTGACACATTTTAGTGATGCAGTTCTATACAAGAGCTAGTAGCATATGAAATACAACCAGTTCTCAAGTAATACTGAAATATATATATATATATATATATATATATATATATATGATTCCATCGTTGTATCTATGACCAATTGGCGCTACTTATTTATGATTTGTTATCATAAAATATATGATACCCTCAAAGTCTCCAGGGAGCCTCTTCACTAACCCGATCACTCAGTTTTAGAACACAAAATGCTTCCTTCCTGTGTAACTACAACTCCACCATGTCAGTAACAGATCATCATCTCGGCACAGGCTCGAATGACTTCCAGCAGATGCTTATCAATCAATTACCCTGAATACAAACAAACTTGAATAGCTTTCACCAGATGCGCATCAAATCATCATGTATGCTAACTCCTATCATGTATGTGTATCAAACTTGAATAATTTAGCCGAAACCATATATACAAGAAACTCGTCTGGTTAAGAACTGAAATGAGAAAAGAAAAAAAAATTAAACAAGATCGGTCTGCAATTGAATGAAATGCAACAGAATAAGTGGAAAACCCTAAAACGATACAATGACTTAACTGCTGGAATGTATTCCTTCAATGCTTCAGGTCATACCACTCTTCACCTTAAGATAAAATTTAAAGATGATTTCTTGAAGCAAGATGCACGAGTTATATACTGAGATGTAGTTCAATTCTCAACACAATTTTTTCCACTCAACACATCTTACAACTGTATCCATTGAATTATACCTCTACAAATGACAAACTAGTAATTTTAAAACCAAAACAGTACGACTTCATTCTAACCATCTCCAGAAACAGTATACAACCAGTTTAAAAGCACACCTTGGTCTGTTTTTGTGATTACTGCACAAAAGCGTAATGTTAGCTGGATATCTGCGGTCGCATCCACAATAAAAGGAACATTAGTTTCTTGAATAAGCATGTACCTCACTTTTAACTGTGACAAGGAGTCTACATAAGAGCTTCCCTTCTCAGTTAAAGATACTTGGCATAAGATAATATTTCTTTGGCACAAGTTACTGTTCAAACTTCAAAGTATGATCTTTATTTGTTTAAACTTGTATAACCACACAGACTTGTATTCAACAAGACCACTTTGCAATAATGTGCTCAATGTAACAACACAGGTGCTCAATACTCTCTCGGGTGGGATTCTCTCTAAACTAGGAATTCACGATAACTGACAGGTGAACAGCTGTTTATACTAAACCAGACACATACACAGCCTTATGCAATCCAAACATGCTCAGCAAACATTCATGACTTTAACGTATCATGCTTGCAAGTATTAGCTGCAAGAGGCTAAGGTAACTCAAATCTAACATACTCAACTGTAACTTTAATATAATACAAAAGTTTAGCTCACGTTTTATAATCTTGTGACATAAGAGGCTAGATGTTTTATCGCCTCAACAACACTCGTGATTTTATAAACTTGCACCAATGAGATTACGAGAATTATAGTGGCGGACTGGTATGTGTTATCAAGAACTGAAGATCTATAGACCTTATGTAAAGCCATATTCAATCGATTAATCAATTTCAGTTATGGCGTTGCTATTATTGACTCGCATGTAGGCATAGGCGTCGCTGAGCTTAACAATGTTAACAACAAATTTTGAAGATCTGGGACATTGCAATAGATGATCGAATTGGTTCCAAGGCATGCTTAATATGCACCTCAACAACTTGATTAATTGTCTACATCCTCCACCACCGGCTAAATCGATAAAAGTGCACCTGCTTCAGATCTGGTGTTATATCATTCCCGTCATTTATTTTTTATTTTATGTACTTTTTAAATAAGAAAAATTACATATATAGTAACATCTGATAAAATTTTAAAACACAAAAAATTCACTTGTAATAAAATTTAGACAGATTAAGACAACAGCCTAAGGCTCAACAGTAACAATAGTGGACCTGACCCGAATTTCAACTTTAAAACGACTAAAATATCCAGTTTCACAATAAAATTACGAATATACCACCAATCTAGTAGTTTGCTATTTTATTAATCTTTTATTCTCTCTCTCCAAATCGTGTCGGCCTCTCTCTATCTCTCACATTTTCATGACTCCTACTACTAATCCCCTGACAATCTCCACTACCAGGATAAGCATTTTAGCCGACGAAATTTTTTCGTCGGCCTGTTCACATTTTTCGTCGGCTATAACCTTAGCCGACGACACGTCGTCGGCTAAGTAGTCGTCGGCTATAAGTAGTCGGCTATACTTATAGCCGACGAAATAAAGTCCGTCGTCGGCTATACTCCACCACTTAGCCGACGAATTTTTAATATTGTTTCGTCGGCTAAGTGTTGGAGTATAGCCGACGAAATAATATATTTTAATTCGTCGGCTATACTTCAACACTTAGCCGACGAATTTTATATATTATTTCGTCGGCTAAGTGTTAGAGTATAGCCGACGAATTACAATATATTATTTCGTCGGCTATACTTCAACACTTAGCCGACGAAATAATATTAAAAATTCGTCGGCTAAAGTTTTAAAAATTAAAAAATAAATAGAGAATAGCCGACGAAATTAGCACAGTTTCGTCGGCTATGATATTTTTAGCCGACGAAATATGGCAAATTTCGTCGGCTATTGTCTATTTATTTTTTAATTTTTAAAACTTTAGCCGACGAAATATGGTAAATTTCGTCGGCTATAGTACTTTTTATACTAGAAACCCAAACAAAATTTATACATTACCATCCAAGCAAGCTGCAAATTACAGAAACAATTTCATAACCAACAACAACACACCATCTAAAGTAACATAAATATTTTGCATTAAATTTTCAATTCATAAATTGTTCATAAAACCTAAAAAGTAAATTAATATTTGTTCATAAACCTAAAAAACTAAATAAATAATTGTTCATAAACTTAAAAAACTAAATAAAATCGATATCGTCTAAATCAATATCTGCTCCAGGATGAGGTTGTTGGGGAAGTTGGGGAGGTTGCGGCGGCTGAGGTAAGACAATAGGCGGGGGCATGGGCGGAAGCGGAAGTCCCTGCTGCTGTGCAGCTACAAAATCTTGCATGTACTGGTACATCTGCTGCTGCTGTGTCTGCTGGGCGGCATGGGATGCTATAGTGTACTCCTGTAGAGCGGCAGTATATGCTGCTTGGGCGGCCTCTCTCGCGGCAGTATATGCTGCTCGGGCGGCCTCTCTCTCGGCATTATATGCTGCTTGGGCGGCTTGTTGTTCCCGTAACATCTGAACTTCCGCCTCAAGCTGAGTCGTTCTGCTGCTGGTCGAGGCTCCTTTTTTCTGAAACCCAGGAGTGGTTTTCAGTACCCCCTCGCCCTTCTTTCCTAGGCCCCGACAGTAGAAGTTATTTCCTCGCGGTGGGAAGGCTGTGCCCATGATCCTGGCCCCAACGCTGAGATCCGAACTGTCGATCCGGGACATGGCTTCGGACATGTCCTCCTCTTGCGTGTCAGGCCATGTCTCCCTGACTATAGCAGCCATCACCTCGTCACTAGCCTGCCTCACCCTCGCCTAATTTGATAGGAAAAAAAAATTAATTAACATTTTAAAATATATATATATATATACATATAATTTACTAAATTTTAAAACATAAAACGACTTACAATATCCTCCTGGGAGTCAGGATATGCCCTCTCGTACGTATAGACGTACTGGTTGACCTCTGGATGTTCCCTGGCCGCCTCCTCCATCAACGATGCGAACGGTCTAGAACCGGCATGATGGTTCCTCATGTTGCGTTGCCGGTTCTGAGCGTTCACCCGGGAAACGGCCTACAAAGGAATCGAATTAGTAAAATATTTTAAAACGTATTAAATATAATTCAATATAATAAATAATTATTTTTAATTACCTGTTTATGTGGGTTGTTGAATTCCGATATCAGAAGCCAACGCCACTCGTACTCCCTGAACTGGAACTCAAGGGGGGTGCCGGAACGTTCGTTCCCATGTGTAGTCCAGTGGGTCCGTAACTCGTTCTTCCACTCCTTGTACCTGTAATACGCCAAAAAAAAATATAAATATTATAAATTAAACATAGTTTTTTTTTGTCCTTAACTTTGCAACGTACCTTCCCCCGTGCACAACGTCCGCCCAGGTGTTCCTCAGGTACTCGGGAACGTCAAACCACACCTGCATTTAAACATTTATTACTTTAGACGTTCATAAATCTACAATGTAATAAATAATGTTAAATATGAATTTTGTTATACTTACCGACATGGCGTTGTGGACCATGTCCTTAACCTCCTGTGGGACCTCGCCCCAGTCTGACCACAACATAGGGACTCTATCCCTAATAAGCGCTCCCACGCGGCCAGAGTACATCCTCGTCTTGCCGCCCGATACTACGTTCCCACCCTCGTCAGTATCAATGACGATCCTTCCCGATGTACTCACTGTCTTCTCGAGAGCTTTCCCCGTGACCGGACCTCTCTTCTTCCTTGTCGGCTTGGCTCCGACGGTACCTATCATAAATTGATGATTAGACGTTGGGGCGTTGATACATTATAACATAACAAATTACTTGTATAATTATTACCTGAGGGCGTTGGGGCGGATGCGACGGACTCCGACTCTGCAGCCGACGATGATACCCTCGCAGAAATTAACTCTGTAGCAAACGGCACGTACAGATACACCGCTGATGGGGTCACCTGGGGGGGTAGTGGATAAATCGGCGCCCCTGAGTCATCGACTGCAGGTATTGCCGGTATGAAGCGCGGAAGGAAGAGAAGAGGCGGCGGCATCTGTACCCCGGAAGACCCACCCTCCGATGCACTAGGGCCCGGTGCCGGTGCCCTACGTATCTCAGGCATACGTGGTGCAGACACCTCTGCCTGAGTCGGAGGCCACAACTGCCTCGAGGAGTGAGGGCCGCTGGGCTGCCTGGAGGAGCGCGGTACGCTAGGCTGCCTGGAGGAGCGAGGGGCGTCCTGCTGGCCAGAGGAGCGAGGGGCGCTAGGCTGCCTGGAGGAGCGAGCGGCGTCCGGCTGGCCGGAAGAGCGAGGGGCGCTAGGCGCCCTGGAGGCGGGAGGGCCATCTGGCTGCCTGGAGGAATGTGTCGGCTCCAGAAGAGACGCCCGTCGGGCCGTCATTGGGCCCTGAAACGAACCTCGAGGGTTGCTAGACGTTCCCTCTGACGATTCACCCCTGCCCTTCGAACTCTTTGATCTGCTGAATAATCCTTTCATCCTAAAAAAAATAATTAATATTTTGTTAAATTAAAAATGAACAATATACCAAATTAAAAATGAACAATACATCCAAATACACCCAAAATACATCCCAAATATACTAAATACACCCAAATATACTAAATACACCCAAATACATCCAAATATACTAAATACACCCAATACATCCAAATATACTAAATACACCCAAATATACTAAATACACCCAAATACATCCAAATATACTAAATACACCCAAATACATCCAAATATACTAAATACACCCAAATACACCCAAATATACTAAATACACCCAAATACATCCAAATATACTAAATACACCTAAATACACCTAAATACACCCAAATACACCCAAATACACCCAAATGTACTAAATACACCCAAATACATCCAAATATACTAAATACACCCAAATACATCCAAATATACTAAATACACCTAAATACACCTAAATACACCCAAATACACCCAAATACACCCAAATGTACTAAATACACCCAAATACATCCAAATATACTAAATACACCCAAATACATCCAAATACCCCCAAAATACATCCAAATATACTAAATACACCCAAATACATCCAAATATACTAAATACACCCAAATACACCCAAATATACTAAATACACCCAAATACACCCAAATACATCCAAATATACTAAATACACCCAAATACACCCAAATACATCCAAATACATCTAAATACACCCAAATACACTCAAATACACCCAAATTCACCCAAATACAACCAAATATACACCCAAATTCAGTAAATACACCCAATATAATTCAACATTATCACAACATAATACAATTCAACATTATCACAATATAATTCAACACAATTCAATATAATGCAATATATTGAAAAAACAACCCAAATTTGTTCTATAATACAATATAAACATGAAATTTCATACCTAATTGGTTTGGGAGATGAGGGAGGCGGAGTGGAGGCCGGAAACCGTCGAAAATGGCGAAAGAAAATCGAGAGGAGAGGAAGAAACCGTCCGGCCGAGAAGGAGAAGTGGAGAAAGTGGGCTTCTGTTCGGCTGCATTCGAATTTATAGGAAGAACTATAGCCGACGAAATAAAAATTTCGTCGGCTATAGTCCAACTTTAGCCGACGAAATAAAAAATTCGTCGGCTATAGTTGGACTTTAGCCGACGACAAAACCCTAATGTCGTCGGCTAAAGTCCAACTATAGCCGACGAAATTGTTTTAGTAATTTCGTCGGCTAAAGTCCACCTATAGCCGACGAAATTACTACGAATGTTAGTAATTTCGTCGGCTAAAGTATATTTTATAATTATTTAGTAAGTTCATGCACAATTTATTTGTTTTATCTTGTGAAACGAAAAACCGACCGTCAGATATCATCATTATGTTGAAACATGTGTGAGGGGAAAATTTCAGCATCATCGGACACACGTAAGGGCTCGATCCGCACGGTCAATCCCGTTGGTCAAACCCCTAAACACAAACAAACGGTGATTTGGCCACCTAAAATACGTATTCTGTCCGGACCGTCAACTACAAATAGTTTCATATCGAGGAGACGCAACTAGCGGTATAAAATTTATACGAAAAATAACCGGCGGAGATAGGGCGTCCTCTATGGCGAACGAATAGAAAAAATGCAATGACCGCAAGTATTGGCACCGAAACTTATCGGAATTACGTGAAATTTCAACCGTAGACATATTTCATCGTTCCGGGCATATCTTATCTCACGACTTTTTTTTGTTTGAAGCATCTACGTATAGTTTGTTTTTAAAACGGAACATTTATTTAACACTTAGTCAATTAGTTATACAACATTAGTAGGCATACTTTGATTGTGACAATCCATCTTGTGAAACGGAAAACCGACCGTCAGATATCATCATTATGTTGAAACATGTGTGAGGGTAAAATTTCAACATCATCGGACACACGTAAGGGCTCGATCCGCACGGTCAATCCCGTTGGTCAAACCCCTAAACACAAACAAACGGTGATTTGGCCACCTAAAATACGTATTCTGTCCGGACCGTCAACTACAAATAGTTTCATATCGAGGAGACGCAACTAGCGGTATAAAATTTATACGAAAAATAACCGGCGGAGATAGGGCGTCCTCTATGGCGAACGAATAGAAAAAATGCAATGACCGCAAGTATTGGCACCGAAACTTATCGAAATTACGTGAAATTTCAACCGTAGACATATTTCATCGTTCCGGGCATATCTTATCTCACGACTTTTTTTTGTTTGAAGCATCTACGTATAGTTTGTTTTTAAAACGGAACATTTACTTAACACTTAGTCAATTAGTTATACAACATTAGTAGGCATACTTTGATTGTGACAATCCATCTTGTGAAACGGAAAACCGACCGTCAGATATCATCATTATGTTGAAACATGTGTGAGGGTAAAATTTCAACATCATCGGACACACGTAAGGGCTCGATCCGCACGGTCAATCCCGTTGGTCAAACCCCTAAACACAAACAAACGGTGATTTGGCCATCTAAAATACGTATTCTGTCCGGACCGTCAACTACAAATAGTTTCATATCGAGGAGACGCAACTAGCGGTATAAATTATTATTTTATTAATTTAACTTTAGCCGACGAAATATTAGGGTATTCGTCGGCTATACTTTAGGGTTTAGGGGTTAGGGTTTAGGGTTTAGCCGACGACATATTAGGGTATTCGTCGGCTAAGATACTTTTAGCCGACGAAATATAATATGTTTCGTCGGCTAAACTTATCTTAGCCGACGAAACATGTTATATTTCGTCGGCTAAAACTGTCAAATAGATAAAAAAAACAGTTGGTTTAACCGTACCCATAACAATTTCCTGCATATATAACCAACATTCAGATACATTATGAATTGTAGAGCTTGTACCATATAAAACGCATCAAATTACGTAGTACAAATTCAAATAACTAAGAAGGCTCGTAATCAGAATCATCCGATGAGTCTTCTTCGGTGTCAGAATTAATTTCCGGTAATCTATGCATTTCTACATCACAAGAGTCGTCGTCTGTTTCTTGATTTGGATCCACATCAATAAGGTGAGCGTCTAAATCACGAATTCGAACCGAACGACCCGGTTTAAAATTATTAAGGCGAATTGTAGAGGAGTCAGGAATATCTATTGCACTGTGTTCTTGATACGCAACATTTTCTTCCTCGTCTTCGGCCTCTCCAAGTGTAGCCGCCCGGTAAATGTTTCGAGGGTGCACAAGATTGACTACTTTCCACGCGTCACCCTTAACAAGGTCATCAAGATAAAACACTTGTTTCACCGATGTCGCAAAAACAAAGGGGTCATCTTCGTAACAGCTTGTGCCAGTGTTCACCGATAAAATCCCGTACTGATCAATCTTCATGCTCTGCGAGCTTCTAGTATCAAACCATCTACACTTGAACAGGTGCACGGTCATGCCTTGCCCATAAACGAGTTCCACCACTGAATCAAGAACACCATAATAATCAACTCCATTCCGGCCACCATGCGCCATAACCCCAGAATTCTGTGTTCTTCGTCTGTTGTCTCTCATTTCACATATAAATTGCACGCCATTGACCTTGCACATCGGGTAAACTCTTGACATTATCGGCTTCATAGCTAGAAGTCTTAGTTCGTGAGACCAATTTGGGTGACCATCAAATTGAATATGGTTCATCTGCAACCAAAGATTCAATGTATTATAAATTAATATGAATAATTATGCAATCAAGGAGACTTGCAACATACAAAATTGGAGAATTACATACCCAATCGCCAAAATAGTTCGCGAACTCCTTGTTGTGGTAGTCGAGATCACCTTGAATGTCTGGACAGTGTAGATGGATGTCTTTCCAGTATTCAACTTCTTGACAGTTAATCAATACCCACCAATGGGCTATGACGAGCTCATGGGGTTGCAACTTGTAGGACTCTGGTAAAATTCCATAAACTTCAACATCATTTGAGAGTAATGGAAAGGTTAAACTTCGGTTCATCAACCGGCATGGTCTGTGGAGTTTCCTTCAATGCTCCTAGATACAACTTCATGTAGGTGACGCACTCGTGCGCAATATATGCTTCTGCTATACATCCTTCAGGCGCGGATTTGTTAGCCACATAAGCTTTGTAGTCTCCAAGTTGTCTGTAAATAAATAAATTTGTTGTCATATGTTACGATTATACAATGAACATGTACAATAAAAACATTAGGTGTAAAAAACATACCTTTCCATAGGATACATCCAAGTATAGTGTACTGGACCGGTAAGCAACAATTGCTCGGGAAGATGGATCATCAGGTGCGGCATGATGTCAAAAAAATTTGGAGGAAATATTCTCTCAAATTTACACATGATATAAATAATGTCCTGTTGCATTTCCCGGAGATCAGATTTTGTCACTTCCCTTGTGCATAACTTCTGGAAGAATCTTGACAACGCTACTAACGGCTCCACCACCTGACGGGGAAGGAATGGTCGAATGAAAATAGGGAAGAGCCGTTGTAGCAGAATATGACAGTCATGACTCTTTAACCCGTACATTTTATTGTCCCGAATGTTTACACACCGGGCTATATTTCCTGCGTAGCCTGAAGGATACTTCACAGAACTCAACCACCTGAAAATTACGTTCTTCTGTTCAGGCTTCACGGTGTACGGAGCTTGAGGCATTTTTTTCTTCCCTTCTTTCAACCACAAATGTCTTCGTATCTCCATTTTGTTTAGATCAATGCGTGCCTTCGGACCGTCTTTCGTCTTTCCCTCCAAGTTCAGCACGGTTCCCACCACACTGTCACACACATTCTTTTCTATGTGCATCACATCTAGGTAGTGCCTGATCAACAACTTACTCCAGTATGGGAGTTCCCATAATATGCTCTTATGTGTCCAAAATTTATACCTGTCGGGTCTGTCAGGTATTGCCGCCACTATATTGGGATGATTGCTGAGCTGCCCAAAATCATACTCATTAAGCACTGCTAAAATTTCTTCCCCTGTCCATCTTCTAGGAGGCACACCAAGTTCTACAGTCCCATCAAATGCCTTGTCATCGAACCGCCATTCGTGATCATACGGAAGGAGAGTACGGTGACCCAATCTACATATCTTGTTGCAATGACTACTGCTCCCCTCATCGCTTAGGCACTCTGGACAAGCCTTGTATCCCCTAACAACGTTGCCCGACAACATCCCACGAGCAGGAAAATCACTAATGGTACCAACAACCATAGCATGCATCTGGAACATCTCGTGCATGAACTTATCATAAGTGGGATGACCAACGTCCCAAAAAAACTTAAGCTCTTCAATCAAGGGTCTCAAATACACATCGAGACACTTCCCTGGATAACCGGGTCCCGGAATCAACAAACTCAACATATTGTATTCCTTCTTCATGCACATCCATGGAGGAAGATTGTATGGTACCAAAATCACCGGCCATACACTGTATTGAAGACTCATGTTGCCAAAAGGATTGAACCCGTCGGATGAGAGCCCGAGCCTCACATTTCGGACCTCAGACGCAAAATGAGGAAACTCCCTGTCTATATGCTTCCAGGCCTCCCCGTCAGCAGGGTGTATAAGGGTATCTTCGCCTTGCAATTCCCTATCAGCGTGCCATCTCATAGATTTGGCCGTGTGTGATGACATGTACAACCGTTCCAGCCTATCCCTCAACGGAAAATACCGAAGTACCTTCATAGGTTTCCTATTGCCTGCAGGAGTCAACTTATACCTGTCACTCTGACATACTGGACATGTGTCAAGGTCACCAAGGTCATTCCCTTCTGGATCTTTACCCTAGAAGAGAACACAATCATATCTGCATGCATGGATCTTGATGTAGGAAAGCCCAAGATTTTTCAGTATACATCGGACCTTATGATGAGTGGTAGGAAGACGATGACCGTGGGGCAGCATCGAAGCAGTGTACTGTAGATACTCATCAACAGCCTTCACAGTCGATTTTGTCTCAACTTTAATCTTCATAACGTCCATCACACTTTCAAGAACCGTTTTCTGACAACCGGGGTACACAGGGGTCTGTTGGAAAGCAAGTAGTTTGTTGTACCTGTCAATACCAGCAGTGTTGACAACTCTAGGGAAGGGCTGCACCGGGTCAGACATATACGGTCCTTCAGAGCATACACCCCTCTCATAAGGAAACATATCGTTGATGAAGGCCGTTGTTGGATCGTTGGATGTACTGCCCGTCTCAGAAAATTGCCCATGATCATGCGGACCCCTTGATGATGTTTCACCGTGATATATCCAACATGTGTACTTCTCCCAAAACCCATTACTTTGAAGGTGCTGCCAAACCTTGTCAATTGGAAATTGATACATATCGCTGCGACACTGACATTTAGTGCACGGACAATAGAAAATTGTATTCCCTTTAGCATTATTGATCACATATTCAATAAAACTAACAACTCCTTTAGCATATCTTTTGTCCCATTTTGGAAGCGAAATCCAACTCTTATCCATATCCTGAGAAAATAACATAATATATATGTATAAACGCTAATTAATTAAATTTACGAATCATTCAATTTATATTATATCTGAGTTAACGTACAATTAATATATATAATAATTACTAATTAATATATATATATATATATATATCAACAACTTCATATATATTATCAAACCCAAATCGATCAACTCAATCACACTCAAAACACAATATAATCAACTCTAATTAAAACACAATATAATCAACTCTAATTAAAACACAATATAATCAACTCTAATTAAAACTCAAAATCAATGTGCATAACAAAAATAAAACTCTTAAATCAACTCAAAAACAAGATATATACATATACGTACCTATATATAGCGCCACAAACTAATTTCGGACAGATTTCGACAACACTCAACAATTTCGCCAACCCCAAAACTTTTTCTCTCGTTTTTTCTTTCAAATCAGCTACTGTCTAGATCTGGAAATATAAAGCATTTTAGCCGACGAAATTATATATATCGTCGGCCAAAGTTTTAAAATTTCGTCGGCTATAGTTCACAGACTATAGCCGACGAAAAAAACTATTTTAGCCGACGACACAACATTTCATCGGCTAAAGTGGACTTTTAGCCGACGAAAATTTAACTTAGGCGACGAAAGTTTTTTTCGTCGGCTAAAAGTCCACTTTAGCCGACGAAAATTTCACTTAGGCGACGAAATTTTTTTTCGTCGGCTAAAATGGACTTTAGCCGACGAAAAAAAATTTCGTCGGCCTGCTAATTAAATATTCGTCGGCTATGATACTTATTCTGGTAGTGGTGGGTCTTCCGAGGTACAGATGCCGCCGCCTCTTCTCTTCCTTCCGAGCTTCATACCGGCAATACCTGCAGTCGATGACTCAGGGGCGCCGATTTATCCACTACCCCCGCAGGTGACCCCATCAGCGGTGTATCTGTTCGTGTCGTTTGCTACAGAGTTAATTTCTGCGAGGGTATCATCGTCGGCGACAGAGTCGGAGTCCGTCGCATCCGCTCCAACTCCCTCAGGTAATGATTATATAAGTAATTTGTTATGTTATAATAAAATTAATTTACTAATCATCAATTTATGATAGGCACCGTCGGAGCCAAGCCGACAAGGAAGAAGAGAGGTCCGGTCACGGGGAAAGCTCTCGAGAAGACAGTGAGTACATCGGGAAGGATCGTCATTGATACTGACGAGGATGAGAACGTAGTATCGGGCGGCAAGACGAGGATGTACTCTGGTCGCGTGGGAGCGCTTATTAGGGATAGAGTCCCTATGTTGTGGTCAGACTGGGGCGAGGTCCCACAGGAGGTTAAGGACATGGTCCACAACGCCATGTCGGTAAGTATAACAAAATTCATATTTAACATTATTTATTACATTGTAGATTTATGAACGTCTAAACTAATAAATGTTTAAATGCAGGTGTGGTTTGACGTTCCCGAGTACCTGAGGAACACCTGGGCGGACGTTGTGCACGGGGGAAGGTACGTTGCAAAGTTAAGGACAAAAGAAAATTATGTATAATTAATAATATTTATATTTTTTTGGCGTATTACAGGTACAAGGAGTGGAAGAACGAGTTACGGACTCACTGGACTACGCATGGGAACGAACTTTCTGGCACCCCCCTTGAGTTCCAGTTCAGGGAGTACGAGTGGCGTTGGCTTCTGATATCGGAATTCAACAACCCACATAAACAGGTAATTAAAAATAATTATTTATTATATTGAATTATATTTAATACGTTTTAAAATATTTTACTAATTTGATTCCTTTGTAGGCCGTTTCCCGGGTGAACGCTCAAAACCGGCAACGCAACATGAGGAACCATCATGCCGGTTTTAGACCGTTCGCATCGTTGATGGAGGAGGCGGCCAGGGAACATCCAGAGGTCAATCGGTACGTCTATACGTACGAGAAGGCATATCCTGACGCCCAGGAGGATATTGTAAGTCGTTTTACGTTTTAAAATTTAGTAAATTATATGTATATATATTTTAAAATGTTAATTACTTTTTTTTCCTATCAAATTAGGCGAGGGTGAGGCAGGCTAGTGACGAGGTGATGGCTGCTATAGTCAGGGAGACATGGCCTGACACGCAAGAGGAAGACATGTCCGAAGCCATGTCCCGGATCGACAGTTCAGATCTCAGCGTTGGGGCCAGGATCATGGGTACAGCCTTCCCACCGCGAAGAAATAACTTCTACTGTCGGGGTCTGGGAAAGAAGGGCGAGGGGGTACTGAAGACCACTCCTGGGTTTCAGAAAAAAGGAGCCTCGACCAGCAGCAGAACGACTCAGCTTGAGGCGGAAGTTCAGATGTTACGGGAACAGCAAGCCGCCCAAGCAGCATATACTGCCGAGAGAGAGGCCACCCAAGCAGCATATACTGCCGCGAGAGAGGCCGCCCAAGCAGCATATACTACCGCTCTACAGGAGTACAATGTAGCAGTCTATGCCGCCCAGCAGGCACAGCAGCAACAGATGTTCCAGTACATGCAAGATTTTTTAGCTGCACAGCTTCAGGGACTTTTGCTTCCGCCCATGCCCACGCCTATTGTCTTACCTCAGCCGCCGCAACCTCCCCAACAACCTCATCCTGGCGCAGATATTGATTTAGACGATATCGACTTCGTTTAGTTTTTTAAGTTTATGAACAATTATTTATTTAGTTTTTTAGGTTTATGAACAAATATTAATTTACTTTTTAGGTTTATGAACAATTTATGAATTGAAAATTTAATGTAAAATGTTTATGTTACTTTTGATGGTGTGTTGTTGTTGGTTATGAAATTGTTTCTGTAATTTGCAGCTTGCTTGGATGGTAATATATAAATTTTGTTTGGGTTTCTAGTATAAAAAGTACTATAGCCGACGAAATTTACCATATTTCGTCGGCTATGCTAGTTTTTTTTTTCCAACAACCTTTAGCCGACGAAATTTGCCATATTTCGTCGGCTATAAGTATCATAGCCGACGAAATACTGTAAATTTCGTCGGCTTTTCTCTATTTAATTTTTAATTTTTAAAATACTTTAGCCGACGAATGAACTATATTTCGTCGGCTTTTCTCAATTTTATTTTTAATTTTTTAAAAAACTTTAGCCGACGAAATATTAATATTTCGTCGGCTAATGTCATACGTATAAACCGACGAAATATTGATATTTCGTCGGCTAAGTGTTGGATTATAGCCGACGAATTTTTTATATTATTTCGTCGGCTAAGTGTTGGATTATAGCCGACGACGGATTTTATTTCGTCGGCTATAAGTATAGCCGACGAATTATAGCCGACGACGTGTCGTCGGCTAAGGTTATAGCCGACGAATATAGTGAACAGGCGGACGAAAAAATTTCTTCGGCTAAAGTGCTTATCCTGGTAGTGACACTAGGCTTGAACCCAAAAAAGGAGAGAGAAAAAGAGCAGACTAGTTAGTAGTGTTCGTAAATTTTACTTGTGAAAATTATGTAGTAAAGTTGAAGGTAGTCGTAAGAAATGACTAATAATGGAGTGGAGGAAAGCAATTTCACTCTGGGTTTTGACACTTGATATACATACAAAATACAAATACACTGACAGAATTTTTAGCCATTGGCATGTCTATATCGTAATACCAATAAATTACTATTAACAAGTAATTAAGTTATACTAATTAATTTAAAATTAGTGTATCTATTGGCACCCCACAAACCATTTTTTCACCTTATATTCTCTTCACACCCCATTTATATAAATTTAATTGTAAGCCTACTTTATTCACCTATTTACAATACACAAATACTATTTTTTTTTCAATTATATCGTTTTTCACCCTACATTATCTTATCGTCATACATATATTTTTTCAATTTAACTAAAGTTGGGATTGAGAATCCTTCAAACGACTATTATTTGGAAAAAACACCGGTAATGATGAAAAAAACAAAACGACATGAAATTTAATATCAACAGAGAAAATATGTGAAGAATTCAATAAATAAGAGTAGAACGACCGAGTATAATAAATTATGATTTTATAAAGGATTGGTGTTCATCCAAAACAAATGTATTTGACATAGTTACATTTTAGTCTTTTAATAAATTAACAACAATGAGGTGTGCAAAGTAACATGAGAAGTGACAAACGTATCCTTTAACATTTCTTATCAGAATTGATTCTGTTTCCCCTAAAACATTCTTCTCCAAAGCAGCATTACAAATATCTCAATCAATCAATGTATGGCTCCCCCTCGTCCGCTACAGAAACCCAAGTCATTATTTAGAGATTAAGAGAAAGAGAAGAGAAATGGGTCACTCGCTCACTCCGACCCACTCATTCTCTCAATCATAACACCTCCAACCCCACACACACTCTCTCTCTCTCTCCCCTAAATCCACAAACAACCTTTCTCATAAACAAACCGCCTTTCATTACAAGGAAACCACTAGTTATACATATTACTATTACATCTATTCCTCCCCCACTAGTTCACTGCGACCAGACTAGTCCCATCCTCTCTCTCATATATTTCATCCTTTTCTCTTCTTTTGTCTTGGTGTTCATTTCTTTGTATGCTTTCTTATTTGCCATAATTATTCTACTTGCTTTTATCACCCTAATTTCTCATATCTATTCAAAATCGATCTACTACCCGATCCAGCTATATACATATCGTATATAGATTCATCTGTCTTTCACAAATTACGCTTTGAATTATTATGTCAATGGAATTGATGGCATCGTCCGAACGTGTTTGTTATGTTCATTGCAACCACTGCAACACCATTTTAGCGGTACACCCTCAATTCTCTCTCTCTCTCTCTCTCTCTCTATTCGATCTCTTGAAATGATCTGAGCTAGATTTCTCTCTGTGATTTGTCTTTTCACAGCCAAATTGAGCTGACCTGACTCTGGGGACTCTTCCCTAGTTTTTTAGTTGTTTTGGGATCAAATATGAACTGAATTTCTAGCTTTCACGACTCTTTATGCAGCTGGATAGTTTTCGCTAGCTAGAAATATTTAACTTCAACTACTGTTATTTGAGAAGAAAGAATTGGCCAGAATTTCAATTTCAACCCTTAAAACCGGCTTCATGTAGCTAGTTTAAGTTATTGAGTAAATTGACAAGTACATTTGGAATCTGTGGTAATTAGACATGGAATTGGGAAAACAATCTTTGTTGTAAGTAGAGTGTTGTGTAATATTTTATGAGGAATTGCTTCGATTTGGGTTTCGTCCGGCGACAAAGCTTTCCGATGAATCAATGGAGTTTATTGATTTTGTCAACGTAATTAAGAGAGAGGATGAGAAGTCAAGCTAGACACACAGTAGTAGTAGTACTGTGGTAGTTAGAAATGAAATCGAGACAGTTACACAGATGTTTGGTGGATAAGATATCTAAAGTAAACCCAGATCGCTTCCAGCTAAAGATGAGTAGGTTTTCACGGCCATGATCGGCCTGCTGTGGATCTAGGGCAAGTACAGACGCCTAATTAGGGTTCAGGCAAGCTTAATTTGCAGTAGTACTAATTTTACGAAGACTGGATGGATCTCATGTTACTGAAGCTATAGGCGTAGCAGTGATTTCATTTCACTCCAGATCTTCTCTTTCTTTCTTTCTTTCTTTCTTTCTCTTCGTTCTACTATAATTAAATAAACAAATGGGATGGCTATATATGCATGGATGTATATATAGATATAATATGTATTTGAGGGTTT
The DNA here is from genome assembly GCA_951800085.1 of Comarum palustre. Lineage (NCBI taxonomy): Eukaryota > Viridiplantae > Streptophyta > Magnoliopsida > Rosales > Rosaceae > Comarum > Comarum palustre. The sequence goes on along the minus strand of OX637582.1, from coordinate 4,026,633 downwards.
TGAATGAGTCTACTACAAAAGCTGCCTTTTCCCTTTCTCCTTGAAACAAGTTAGTTGTTGCTAGCTAGACAGACAGATCTTGTAGCCGAAGAAAATAAATAAAATCATGCTGTGTTTTTGTTTTCTTCCTTCAACTGTACTTAGGATGCATTTGTGTTAACCTTCTTTGAGTTTGAATTAATGGTTTCGTTCTCGGAAAACACGGAAGACTTGGGAGATGTTCAATGTTCATACACTAACGGAAATTAAATTTAGTTATAGTGATCGATCAGTTACTACTTGGTGATGATGAAGTAATCGATCAGCTTTAATCGAAGAGAGCTCAGATCGAGTTAGTGGTTAAGATGGTGGGCTTTAATGGGTTCCGTTCCAGTCTTGTCACTTTCGTCCTCTCTTTTATCATCGATCGACCTTACATCACTAAGCCCTTAGCCCTCCTTCCTGGCGAAAATGCTAATGCTAATGCTAATGTTAATGTGAAAGCCAGAACCCAGAAAACAACAACAACAGATTAATAATTCACTCATTTCTATCGGATTTCTATATATATTCTCTCTATATATTTTGTATTCTCTCTCTTTCTCTTTCTGTGTTCTATGAGCGATAGAGTGTGTTTTGAATTTAAGGGGAAAGGCGACTAGTGTGTAGTCGTCCTTACAGTAGTTATTATCCATGTGAGGTCTGAAGCTGTCTGCTATACTCCGTCCTCGATCGGTCTCTCTCTATATATATGTACGTGTGTATATTATATAAATATATGTATGTACGTAGTATATACGTACATATATTACCGCATTTTGCCTCATAATTGCAGCAGAATGAACAAAGTTAATTAGTTAATCAATCAATATTAACCTCACATCTGAGTGCAGGTCAGTGTTCCGGCATCCAACGGCCCGTTGACGGCGGTAACGACTACAGTGGTGACGGTGAGATGTGGTCATTGTGCAAATCTGCTGTCTGTTAACATCGGAGCAGCTTCGCTCCAATATCACTCAATTGGTCCTAATACTCCTGCTGCTGCTGCTTCTCACCCTCATCCTCATACTCAGCATTATCATTCTCACCCTAATATTTTCTCCCACGAGGTAATTATAATTGCCATTTCCAAATTTAGTTCATATTTGTAATTATACGTAAATTAATTAGCAGTACTGATCACGTACTCCACCACTCTCATTCAACATGTTAAATGTAATGTGTTCGACTTGTTTAATTAATTGTGAGATCCGGTAGTTCAAGAACACTGAAATCTACTGTTTGAATTCCTATATTATGGGTAATTTGAGCTCATCATCATCATTGTCTCTGTGTGTAGTGTGCTAGCCTGAAAACAAATATATTTGAGTGAATTGATTAATCAATATTCTATTGAAGCTGTACGTACTGCGTACTGTTATTTTATTTAACTGGAAATAAGCCTAAAGGATGGCTTGATTTGGCTGAAATTTAGTTGGCAGTGAAATCAAATGAAGATGGTTTAGTATCTGATGAGCTACTTTATTAAGTTATTATACATCACACTACCATTTTTACAGAAGCAACATCAGGTCAGCTCTGAGGACTCCTCATCAAATAGGGACTACGGATCTTCATCATCATCGTCTACTTCTTCCAAATGCAACAAGTTCGCTGCTGCTGCTGCTGCTGCATTTGATCAGTCCTCAACTACTGTGGACCAACCAAGAATCTCTCCCATTCGCCGTCAGTCTCTCTCTCTCACTCTCACTCTTATATGATTTATATCTCCCTTCAAGGTCAGGTGTTATATGTATACAAGATCATGCACGTTATGATACAATAATCATAACTACGCAAGTTTGCAACTCATTGAGTACCATGATCACTAGGTGCCCCAACTCGGGACTTGTCTTCTTCAGTACCTCAACTATATGGTCCATCTAGCTAGCTAAGATCGATGGTGACCATTCATCATAACAGCTTTTACCAACAATGAATACCTATATAAGTAGCATGTCCTAGTAACCTTTGCAATTGTAACTTCTTGTTGTTGTTTTTAATAAGTAAAGGATTAGATGAGAGCATCTTCGCCAAAGAATTAGAATATCTTAAGGAGACTCACTCAGACGGAAAATGATATATCATCTCTTCAAACCCAGAATGGAATCAACATTACGGATGTCATATTAAACCTTACTTTCTTCACGCAATGCATTGCTAAATGTCACTTTTTCTGCTATATTTGTATTGCTCCTTTGTTGAACTTGTTACCCTTACATTCATGTTTTTAATTTATTTTTAATTTTTTTCTTGTGTCTGGGAGTCTCAGCACCAGAGAAGAGACAACGTGTTCCTTCAGCTTATAATAGGTTTATCAAGTAAGTTTTAGTCACTAAATTCATTACAAGTTTATTAGTCACTAGCTAGATAGCAACTGGCTTTTATGTTTAATAAGAATTCCTTTTCACACGGTTGCTAATATACGTAGTTTAGTCATAGAATTTCTTTTGTCAAACTATCGCTTTCTTCAACGTAATCTCACTCTCGCACTTTGTTTTGCAGGGAGGAAATCCAAAGGATCAAAGCTAGTCATCCTGACATTAGCCATAGGGAAGCTTTTAGCACGGCAGCCAAAAATGTAAGTGATATATAAGGAATATATTCTTAGCCAAGAGTTAGAAGCCACCGTAAGGGAATCATGCATTCATGTCTCTCACAAGCAGCTAAAATATGTAGGATTAGTTATTTGTTTTGATGAATAAATGGTCCCTCTTGGTAATATATGTTGGACTTTGAAGTACTTATATATGTACTTGTTCTAATATTAGTGATGTTCAAAGTTTCAATAGGAACTGAAATTACATTATGGTTACATGTAATTTATCATCATTGAATTGAATAATTGAGAGTAAAATGGTACAATGGCCATGTCAAAAAAATGGAAAGGATTAATTGATCATTAAAGATTTCATGCTACATATGCAGTGGGCACATTTTCCTCACATTCACTTTGGGTTAAAGCTGGAAAGCAACAAGCAAGCAAAGCTGGATAATCAAACTTTTGCAGGAGAGGGAACTCAAAAGTCGACTAATGGCTTGTACTAAATTACAAAATTGAGATGATGGAGCAGTACTCGAACAGCATATCGATCATCGGCGATGGAACCACTCAAAAGTTTAGAGGTTAATAATGAAGTCTCCTTGTAACAAGAATTATGATACCTCGAGCTCCCTCCAAATTTGTGTACCCATATACTACAAGTGTGTACCTTTTTTTTAAAAAAAAAAATCTATATAATTCTTGATATTTTTCTTTTGGATAATTAAATTCTTGCTATTTGAAGTAATTTTTGAGCAGTGAATTTCTGTTAATTTGTTGATGATATAGATTGTGTCTCTCTAAGGACCAGATGCATTATATATACAATTGTTAATTCCAGGCATGCATCTGGGATTCTACCCAATATGATCATAGGCAGCTTTGTATAATCTGCAGGTGGAAGCTATATAGCAAGCAAGCTAACTAGCTTATGAAATTATGATCATTATATGTCAATATCGATTAGCTGTCATGACTGTGCATATTGACTAATAAATGCAGATGGGTAGCTTGGTATAGCACGATAGAAAGAGCAAGATGTGTCATCTGCAGCCATGCCTAGCTAGTTTGAAACTTAGAATAGTAGATGATGTAGGCGTTCTTGCATTTTCTACTTGTTTCTGTTGGAGATGAGAGATCCCACATCAGAAAGAGATTCCACATCAGAAAAGTAACAAATAAAATATAACATATATGTGGATGAATCATTCATAATTGTACCGAGGTCTTTTGTAAATAAAACCCAACACCTTAAAGGTGGTTAAGTTGGAACAATATTAGTATAAGGATGATCCACAGGCCACGTTTGTCGCTCGCACTTTGACATGGTGTCAGAGCGAGGTGTCAGAGCGAGTCCCTCTCTAATTGTTTCTCCTAAGAGTCCGGATACGTTCTTTCAGAGATCATGGCTCTTGTTTGGTTGAAGTTGTTTCAGAGTTTGGTTTGGAGTTCTTTCGGTTAACCATGGGATCCGGGTTCAGTTTCTTAATCGGTTTCACGTGCAGACCTAAAAGTTAGGTTCCACGTGAGGAGGAGTGTTGGAGAGGAGAGATCCCATTTCAGAAATGTGACAAATAAAATATAACATATATGTAGGTGAATCATTCCTAATTGTATCGAGACCTTTTGTCAGGACCCACCCCAGATTTCCCCACTGAAACCGGGATGAATCCTACGGGATCTACCTTAAGGGAGAGTCACACCAAAATTTCAACATAACCACCCCTAATAATAGACAATCCTTACCTGCAACTCAACCAAAAACACTTTTATGGCAACTTAACCAACCTCAACTTCTGGGGCCACCATGCCCCCTCAATAAACAAACGTCCGCCTCAAATCAATTAATATCTAAAAACCCACACCTCCTAAATAAATCAACTACAACATTATAAGTAATATTCCTCAACAACGAAGTTGGGTTTTAAACCCCTAGCACACAATTGAAATATCATACAATCACCCCCAAGGTTATCAGAGCTCTAACATAGAAGGAAGCGAGAAAAATACACAGGTAGGTCAAACTGGTAACCTAGTGAAAAATGGAGCAGTGGTAACTATGCCATACCTCTTAGCTACTGTCGAGCTGATCACTGCAGACTGGGCATTTAAAAACAAATGGCTCAGAGGAGAAACATTTAAAACGTTAAAGTGAGTGGACAAAATGTGATACTAAAATAATATACACTTGAAATAAACTTTTTATTTTAATAATGCTCTCCCAAGAATTTATGAGAAACCATTACGCACGCCCTATAATAGGTTTTTCCAAATTAGATAAAAACATAAGGTAATTCAATACGAAAACACATTGGTTGAAATAATAGTAAATAAGTGGGAGGAGGGGTCTGATCATACTATGAGACTCTCTGGGCTACTAGTAACCATTTTTATTTACTTCATAATCTATGACCAGCTCAAATCCGAATGAAAGTCTAAATGACCGGCTCAAATCCAGATGAAGGTCCACATATCCCTGACCAGCTCGAATCCAGATGAAGGTCTATAAATCCCTGACCGGCTCAAATCTGGATGAGGGTCTATATATCCATGACCAGCTCAAATCCGGTTGAAGGTCTAAGTGACCGGCTCAAAGCCAGATGAGGGTCCACATATGTATAAGTATCCGATAAGTAATATTAATAAGAATAACATCATCCCTCCGATGATGATCACACAACTCTAATTCGAACTTATAAAGAACACCTATTAGACAATGAATTTAAGAAACCAACACCAATGTTAATCATAACAAAAAAATTGGAAAATCGGATCAATCCACGGTATATAGCTAAGTCTGCTGTCGTTCAGCAGACTTCTGAGCTCGAGTCTGCTCTC